>CM061142.1:699773691-700005695 GCA_030789695.1 Scilla litardierei
GAAGAGCGGGAAGACGAGTCGTTTCAATCGGAGGAGAGAGACGACGCGAGCGAAAATGAAACGTGTCAAAGTATATATGAAAAGGAGAAATAATCTGGGCTGTTGGATCAAAGAATCGACGGCTTAGATCGAAGCAGTGAACCGTCACAACAGTAGACAGTCGACTGATGAACAAAAGTCAATCGACTAGATGAGGTGATAAGAAATAAGCTTAGGATGACAGACAGTCGACTGTTGAGTAACATACAGTCGTCTGTCCGAGGGACAGTCGACTGTACTATACACATCAGTCGACTGACCGAGAATCAATAAACTTCATCAAAAATACAGAGAGCACTGTTAAATTTCGACAGAGAGAACAGTCGCCTGATGACCAAAATGCAGTCGCCTGTTGAAATAACAGTCGACTGTAAAATTGTCATCAGTCAGCTATGCGAAAGATACAAATTCTTAGACCGAGAAAAGTAGAGTAGGGCAGTCGACTGTCGAAGGAAAGACAGTCGTCTGTCCTGGTCCAAAAATGCACAGTGAGATAGAAATCCAGAGAATAAGAACACTCACCCTATGACCTATACTCTAATCACAAACTCATCATAAAAAATGTAATACGATAAATCAATTGAAGCACAAATCTCTAAGATCAATCTCAAAGAAATCATGAAATCATATAAATCTCAATTGCCTTTCTTAAACACATATATATGATAAATCAAATCAAGATAGGCAACATGATGATATGAGCTCAAAGAGTGTTAAGACATATAAGATGAGCTCCTAAATTTCAGATTCACCCATAATTCCTAATTCTCCACGCAACCTCACAAATGAATCTTCTTTAAGAGGTTTTGTGAAGATGTAGGTAATTTGTTTTTGGGTTTCAATGTACTCTAAGATGATGTCCTTCTTAGCTACATGATCATTTATAAAATAGTGTCTCACATCTATGTGTTTGGTACGGGAGTGATGTAATGGGTTCTTGAAAAGACATATAGCACTTTGGTTATCAACCATGATAGGGCAAGTATCATAATTGACACCATAGTCACTAAGAGTGTGTCTCATCCAAAGGACTTGTGCACATGCGAGACCCACGACAATATATTCTGCTTCAGTCGCAGACAATGATACCGAATTTTGTTTCTTAGAAAACTAAGAAACTAAGGAATTCCCTAAGAAATGGCAAGTGCCACTAGTACTTTTCCTGTCGGACTCGCATCCGGCAAAGTCGGCATCACTATATGAGATTAACTCATATGTGCTAGATTTCGGGTAAAGTAACCCATAATCTAGAGATTGATTGAGATAACGAAATATTCGTTTAACCGCAATCCAGTGTGACTCCTTGGGTCTAGCTTGATATCTATCACACAAGCATACGAAAAACATGATATCGGGCCTACTAGCGGTTGGTAAAGTAAGCTACTGATCATACCTCGATATAGACAAACGTCTTCATCTTTTCCATTTTCATCCTTGTGTAAGTGGGTAGTAGTACTCATGGGAGTCCTTTTGCTTGACGACGATTCCATCCAGAATCGCTTTATAAGCTCCCCTGTGTACTTTGTCGATGTATGAAGGTGCCATTCTCCATTTGTCGAATTTGCAGTCCAAGGAAATAAGTGAGCTCTCCCATGTGGCTCATCTCGAATTCATTCTTCATAGACTTAGAAAATTCTTGACAAAAATTAAAGTTAGTAGAACCAAAAATTATATCATCTACATAAACTTGAATCAAGCGAATGTCATTTTCATAATCTTTAATGAAGAGTGTAGAATCAACTTCTCCCATTTTAAAACCAAAATTCAAAAGAAATGTCTTGAGTCGATTATACCAAGCTCTAGGAGCTTGTCTCAACCCATACAACGCTTTCTTAAGTTTGAAAACATGATTTGGAAATTTTTCATGAATAAAACCGGGAGGTTGAGAGACATATACTTCTTCATTGACAATCCCATTTAAAAATGCACTTTTAACATCCATTTAAAATAGTTTAAAATTCTTATGGGATGCAAAAGATAAAAGTAATCTAATAGCTTCTAATCTAGCTACGGGGGCAAAAGATTCTTCGAAATCAATACCTTTCTTTTGCATGTAGCCTTGGGCTACTAACCTTGCTTTGTTCCTTGTGATTACCTTGTTCTCATCCGTCTTGTTTTTGACAATCCATTTGGTCCCAATGACTTGGTGACCACTTGGAAGAGGAACGAGTTCCCAAACTTCATTTCTCTCGAATTGCATTAGTTCTTCTTCTATTGCCACTATCCAAGAGCTATCCTCACAAGCTTCTTGGATGTTCTTTGGCTCAATGGTAGAGACAAATGCGCAATGAGAGAACTCTTCAATCCTCGACCTCGTTCGAACACCCACATCAATATATCCAATAATTTGGTTATGGGGATGGTTGCGAACGGTCGGATAAGCGTTGGGTATTCCTGCATCACTAGGAACATCTTCAACAATTTCGTTAGTAGTGTTTGTCTCAATAAGCGAATCATTAATCTTAACATTGCTAAGAGAATCACAAATAACATCTACACTATCATCATCAACACGAGGAAAATCAAAATCTTCATTAAATGAAACGTGTAGTGATTCCTCAATCGTTGAAGAAGTTTTGTTGTATATCCGGTAGGCTTTGCTACGTGTGGAATATCCAACAAAAATTTCTTCATCGGATATTGGCTCAAATTTATCTAGATTACTGAAAGTGTTCTTGATAAAACATTTTGAACCAAAAACACTAAAATATTTTACTTGAGGCTTTTTGTCATAAAACAACTCAAAACAAGTTTTGTTCGTCCGGGGTCTCATTAGGATCCTATTGAGCACATAACATGCCGTGTGCACCGCCTCTGCCCAAAATTGTAGTCCAATATGACTATCATGGAGCATAGTGCGTGCACACTCAATAAGAGTCCTATTCTTTCTCTCTACAACACCATTTTGTGGTGGTGCCCGAGGGAAGGAAAAAATATGAGTTATCCCGGTGTCATCACAAAACTTAGTAAAAGATTCATTCTTAAATTCTCCTCCATGATCACTACGGATAGTGATAATGGTGTATCCTAAGAGATTCTGAATCTTCTTTGCAAATTTGGTAAACTCTTCATAAGCTTCATTCTTATTAGTTAAGAATGAAACCCAAGTAAATCTAGAAAAGTCGTCAACGACAACTAATCCATAATAAGCATTACCAAAAGAAGCGGTTCTAGTTGGCCCAAACAAATCTAGATGAAGAAGTTCTAGGGGCCGCTTAGAAGTAATCCCTTCTTTAAGCTTAAAGGATGATTTACTAAGTTTACCTCTTTGACATGAATCGCAAAAGTTTTTCTTATTTAAAGCGATTTTAGGAAAACCTTTGACTAGATCATGCTTAGCTAACTTATATAAGTGTTTGAAGTGAACATGACCAAAACGACGATGCCATAATAGTTGTTCACTTGTGTTAGCAACTACACAATTTTCTACGGTTTTAGGCAAGCTCAAATAATAAATATTTTTACGCCTAATACCGGAAAATAATATATTTGAATCACAATCAACAATAGTACACAATCCTTCTCCAAAGTTAACCTTGTAACCTATGTCACAAAGTTGACTAATGGAAATGAGATTGTGACACAAACCACTAACACGTTAGTAATTAAGGGTTTTGAAGGGTTACCGACAATACCTACTCCAATGATGGTTCCCTTTTGATTACCTCCAAAAGTGACCGTTGCACCATCCTTGATGCTAATCACTTCGGAGAGCAATGAGGGATCTCCCGTCATATGTTTGGAGCAACCACTATCGAGAATCCATCCTTTTCCTTTAGAGCTAGTTTGACCTTTATTGTTCTTCTTCTTTCTCTTGGGTACCTATATAATATACCATAAGCTCATGGTACCCAATGTTAGTTGGGTCCAAGAGGATTAGCCCTTTGGAAGCCAAGTCCAAGTGGACTTCTGCTTCCCAACATAATTACCATTATTAATGACATCATGAAAATAGGAATCAACATAAGCATTCCTATCATTTAGGCTAGTGTTTTTAGGACCCCAATGGTGTATGTTTTGGGAGTCCTTTTCCTAGTTGCATGCATACTTGTTGAATTTCTATGTGGTGCATGCTTCTTAGGAACATGGTTTCTAGCATAGAAATGTGGTGGCGGATATGCATATGACATACGAGAATGATATGTATGCTTGGGAACATGCATGTTGTATGAAGCATATGGATCATGCATGACATGTGGATGATGAGCATACATGTACGAATGATGCGTATGTGCATACGGGTGTATAGGAGCACGTACATGTGTATTTCTCATGTGTTGTTTTGTACGTGTCCGTGGGTGTGGAGCATAAAAAGTGTCATGATTATCCAATTGTGAAGTAGGAGGTTTCCTACGTGGATGAATGTTAGTGTACATGTAAGCATGACTTCTCCTTTGGTTTCCACCCTTAGTGGGTTTCTTGTCAAAAGGAAGAGAAGGTGAAGTGATGACTTTCTTGGTAGGTTTGCTACCTATAGTGTCTTTGACACCACTTGTGGATGCACCGGAGGAAGGCCTCACAAAATCTATAGTGACACCACTATAAGAGGTGCGATCATTGGATGCATTTGCTTTTACAAAACCAAGACCAACACGATGTGTGGCCGAAAATTGGTTTGCAAGCAAATCATCCAGTTGTCCTTTTCCCTTATTGAATCTTACAATACGGGAGAACATGAGCTCATATTTCTCCTTTAGAGAAGAAATGTTGGTATCCAAGGTGGACACACGTGCTTTGAGCTCGTGCACTTGGGTTTTAAGAGAATCATTCTCTAAACCCAATTATGTGTGACGTGTGACTAGATCACTATTATCCAGTTGGATCTGTTTGATCTAGTTGAGATTTGAGATTATTCACCTCATCTCTCAAAGTGACATTTTGAGAAGCTAAGTTTGCTCTCTCAAGAGTTAAAGTATCAACAATGGTTTCATTATTGATAATGCATGGAATGAATGACTTGATAATATTTGATTTCTTTAAGCTAGTATATCTAAGTATTAAAGATTGATATTTAGCAAATAATTCTTCATTAGCAATATGAAGTTCATCCATTGTTACCTCGGTATCATCCGTGTCGGAATCACTCTCATCGGAGAGTGAATCCTCTCGGGCCATGAAGCACATGTGAGCGCTCTCACCCTTCTCATCATCGAAATCACTTGATGATTCTTCACTTGATTTATCGAATGTACCTACGAGTCCTTTCTTCTTGTCTCTCTTGTTCTTGTCGGACTTGTGGTAATTCGGAGTTTTCCACTTCTCTTTGTTCTTTAGCATTGGGCAATCCCTCTTGATGTGCCCTGGCATATTACACTTAAAGCAAAGAGATGAAGTAGCATTAGTAGACTCAAATCATTTGGTTGAGAAAAATTTACCTTTGCGAAAGAAGCATTGGAACTTCTTCGCCATTTGGGCCATTTCACCCAAATCCATCTCATCTTCCGAATCTTCGCTATCGGGGGATGATGAATTGGCGTTGAATGCCAAGCCTTCTTCTTGGCCTCCGAAGGATTTATCATAGCTCGAATCTTTAATCGGTTCTCTCGTCTTACCTCATAATACATGAGAGTCCCGATAAGATTCACAACTGTGTAATTCTTCAAATCATTGTCCTCCTCGATGGCGATCGCTCTCCTTTCCCATTTAGAGGTCATTCACGTGATGATCTTTCTTACCTTGTCAGGTTTGGTGTATGTTTGGCCAAGGGCTTCCAATTCATTTGTGATGTCTGTAAAGCACCCGTACATCGATGCAATAATCTCATTTTCCTGCATATGAAACAAATCGAAGTTTTACACGGCAACATATAACTTTGAGAGTTTTACCTTATTCGTTCCCTCATGGGTAATGATGAGATGGTTCCAAATTTTAAATGCACTCTTGCATGTGCATATCTTGCTGAACTCATTCGGGTCTAACGCACAATGAAGAGCTTTTGCATTGTTGACTTCGGCAGATTTCTCGGAAGATGTCCATTTCTCGAAATCCTCTTCGGTGGGCTCGACGTACTCCTTATGGAGGGTTCTCCAAAGTGAAGCACTCCTAAGGAACATCTCCATCTTACACTTCCAATAGCCAAAGTTAGTGCCATTGAAATGTGGAGAATGTACCGTAGATCGACCTTCGAAAAGTGTGGACGCTCCATCATGATCGTGATTGTTGTACGAAGTCGGCAGAGGAACGTTGTTGTTGTTGGATGCCATAGTTATAACCTTGCACTCTGATACCAATTGTAAGGATCCTGTCTATGGGGAAAACACTAGAAGGGGGTTGAATAGTGTTTTTGCAATTTAAAAAGATAGTTACACCAATTTAAATGCAATCCAACAAAATAATGCGGAATAGAAAATAAACCCAAAATGAAACACACGCAAACGTAGATATATTTCAAGGGTTCAGATTACCCAAGTCACTTCCCGACTTGTTCGCGGTAATCCTACGTCCCTTCCACCCGGATACCTCCGGATACTCAAGTTAGAACCCTAACTTGAGGTTTTCTTAAAACCCACTTGTAGCAATCCTACAAGTGAAATCGAATACAATCGATGTTCTTGACTCCCACAACTTGGGAGCAAGCAAACCGCTCTCACAACCTGAGAGCAAATTCAATTTACGAAAGTAATGAAATATGAAAGCAACACATACAATCACCTATGCCTTGAAGTAGAACTTGAAGGAGTGGTGTGTTGCCAGCGGTTGGAACCTCAGCGGGGGGCGATGAGACCTGTGTTGAAGACTCTCTTGGAAGCGAGGAGAAAGCACTTTCTCTTGACTGCACCAAATGCCTAGAAGATAACTCTTTGGTTCTAGGTTGGAGAGCAAGAGATCAAAGATAGGAATTCTTAGGGCTTTGGATTTGAGAGCTTTAAAATTTTAGAATGAAAGCTTGAGAGATTTGCAATAGCCTAGGTAACCTTTCAATGGAACAGTAGAAGGCCCTTATATAGGTTTCTCAAATCCACAAAACAGTTTTGGCAAAAACCCTTTAGGAATCCGTGAGAAAAATCTCAACGGATAGAATCTGTGCTCGCGACAGTCGACTGTTGAAGAAACCACAGTCGACTGTTGCACAGTCATCAAGGGTAGGTGAGAATTCATAAAGATAACTTACCACGTGGACAGTCGACTGATGAAGCAAAGACAGTCGACTGTTAAACCAACAGATGACTGTAAATCCTTCTACAGGCGACTGGCCGAAAGATGGGTAAGTTGAATAAAATCTGGAAATCTTGTAAGATAACAGGACAGACGACTGATGCAGATAATATAGTCGACTGTTAATCACAACAGACGACTGTAAATCCTTATACAGATGACTGTCAAATACCCTGAGAATTTCCAGAGAGCTCCAGAGAGCTACGTCAATGAATTAGCTCACAGACAGACGACTGTTGCAGCATATACAGTCGATTGATCCAAGGGACAGACGATTGTATATTCAACATTAGTCAACTGGAAATAAAAGTCAGATCAACAAAGTTTGGGCAGAAGATAGACATGCGACTGATTTACAAAACACAGTCGACTGTCACTTGGACAGGCGCCTGTGAATCATTCATCAGTTGCATGTGCGAAATAAACAGAGAGGCCCAAAACTTGATTGTAAAAGTTTGTGCATAACAGGCGACTGTAGAACAAAACACAGTCGACTGTTTTTGAGACAGGCGACTGTAAAACGTTCAGCAGTCGACTGTTATAAACAATCCAAGCACAATCACTAAAGAAATGAATTGGAGTCTAAGGACGAATGATCTAATGATGTCCTAAGACTGAAATGATGATGTGTGTAAGTGCTCCATCAAAGTTCTAATTTTAAGCTACATACTAGAAGAGATAAAAAAATTACATTGACGAATTCTCTCTTCTATCCATCGTATGAGCTTGAAGTCTTCAGGGAGCTTCAATCATCATCTACGAACATCCAATCCATGTCATTTGCCTTCAATCAAGTTTGAGTGTCATCCATTGTAAGTAGATCTTCATAATAAGCTTAGGCAATGGATTAACTGTAAAATAGGGGATTAGTCACAAGTATTTATGTTTGCTCATCATTAACACCAAGTAGGAAAAAGTCCAATACTCAACAGAATGATTAATGGATAAAATCAGTATGAGATACTGTAATAATTGGTTGTAAGTGCAAATGAGAGATGTTAAAGGATGTACCCTTCAGACAATTAATGTAATTGCATAAAGACAACTTGTTCGACATAATAGTATACTATTTAGTATTCTTTATCAATATGAGTCTCTTATACACCACTGAGTATGTTGTTGTGTTTATATCACATGGGTTCAAGTTCTTGGAGATGTGTGATGAATATTTGGATCATGATGATATCATGATAACGAGGTCCAATGAACTCACATAAGCATACATCCTAAATGTTACTGGTCGTGGGAATATCGAGACGGGACATTGATTATTCCAGATAGACCAATGTGTGTTGATCTCTACCATCAGATGGTAGTGGCTGGTCTCTTAGACGCTCGATGTGGGGACATCGTGAGACAACACACATGTACTTGTTGAGGAACACATTTATAGAACGACTCGTCAAGATGCTTCCATGCAGATATCATACTCTACATGTCAATGGAAGTACTCAAGTGACAGTTGGTGCAAAGTAATTCTTACGACCATTGATGGGTGAAGGACATTGCACGCGAAAGGCTGGACTTTGTCTTTTACTGAACATCGACTAATTTGACGGGTATGTAGGTACTCGCTGGGTGCAGTTGGAAGGGTGCAAAGAAAGCAGCCATCTAGACGTGATTTGTCTCCTCCAGTATGGTAGGTTAGTGTCGCAGAGAGTCAATAGGTTCATAGTAAGTCCCTCGCCAGTGTAAGAGGATGAACTTGTTAGGAGTAACAAGTGGCATCCTACGAATAAATATGGATCGCATATGACTCCATGTTTTTAAGGTGTAGTGGTATTTGACTAATTCCATACCTTAGACACCTTAGGGACATAATCTTGACGAAGGCACCATACTGCACGATAAGATGCCACTGTCTGGACTAAGTCTTTTTTGGAAGAGATTTCGGTTTCTAACCAACCAATTAAAGTCTGTTCCAAAATAGAGGACTTGATGTGATCGTGCCAATACTAAAGTATGTATCGGGCTATTAAAGTCTCACACAAACGACAACCTCTTACGAAAACCAAAAGAAATAACTTTTTTGTATATATGATATATATGGGAATGATCACAATAGTTGTGATCAACATAAAGAGGAAATAATATATCACAAAGAGTTGCGAGTGCATTAGAGAAATGACCGTAAAGAGTTACAAACATTCCAACTCAAGAAGAAAGGCTAAAGATGAATCGGCACCAGTGAGTCAACTAATGTTATGTCATTAGCAGACTAAAGTATTGATTAGTCGACTAATCACTTTGGTTAGTCAATTACCAATGCAAGTTGCGTAAGTTTCTTATGGGTAGTAGCAGTCGACTAGCACGGGTTAGCTAGTCGACTAACTGCCGACAAAACATATTAGGGTTTGCAATCTAGTGCGGGATTTGATTCAAATGTTGAATCTAATCCTAACTAAACTTCTAGAGTATGACTCTAATAAACATACCTTGTTTTAGATTATACTTGGGCTTAAATCTTGTATTATAATTGGATTAGAAATCCTAATTAATAAGGTCTCTTCTTAAAAGCATGATTATGGATAAAGTTTTGATCCAACTTGAACTCCAAATACGATGCAGGTTTGGATGACCCCTATCACTATATATAAGGGTTCTCTCCTCCTCTCTCAATGTACAAGTCTAACAACGAAATAAATACTAAGAAGATCCCAATCTTAGAGATCAAATTTCTTGCTTCCTAAATATATTATGTGGAGATAGTCAAACCTCTACAAGTGAGAATCTTTCACGCCCAAGAATTTTTCTTCTTCTCCTCCTCTCAAAGCCCATTGCAAAGTTTGTTTTGGGAGGTGGTTCGAGTTTAGGAAGAACTCGTGGATCGTGATGGTGTTATCATCGATGTGATTCTTCTAAAGCGCCTTTTGGTCGGGAGCGAGGCTAGGTCTTCACTAAAAGAGACTTTGGGTTTTACAGGTCTTGCTTAAGTATACTCATGCAAAGGAATTATCTTTATCTTCCGAATTAATTCATAGTTCTTGTAATTATATCTTGGCCCGTTGCATGCTAGAATAAGAAAATTTTTATTTTTCCAAGTCGTTCGCTGCTTTCTAAAAGGTTTAGAAAATCTAGAATGTTTCCTTACACTAGTGTCCTTCTTTGTAGTTACCAACACATCAGAAGGCATCAGAATCATTTTTTGCTTTGTGGTCAATCATCACCTTAGAAGATAACTTCCTTATTTTTTTGATCTGTCAATTAGTTCGAATCCATCACATGCACAATAACTCAACATCATTAAAACCCAACCTTTCTTAGAAGCCATATCTCCTACCTTCATTGATTTATAGTTACCAGCTTCTTAGAAGCATCATAATTATCTACATTGCCTTATGGTTAACCATCACATCATAAGGTAACTTTCTTCTTTTGTGATCCGTTAACTCAATCCAATCCACCACATGCATGGAACTCAGTATCATTTAAAAAACTAAAGAACCGCATCAAATCACCAACAACTATAGTAATACCAATTAGCATCTGCATTTTTGTTTTTCTTATTCCTTTTATTTTATTATTATTATTATTCTTCTTCTTCTTCTTCTCAGTGTCTTTCTTGATGATTAAAACAACACCATCTTGGTCTCCACCTCAAAAACCTAAACATGACTCTATAACCTTAATGTTTAGGCCAAAAATGATCGAAACAATTGAATTGCTGATGTTGACCCTTTCCTGCTGAGTCGGAACCTCGTCAGCCGGTTGAGTAGGACCATAGGTTGGAAGAAACAGGGTCGTTGATGGACGGTAGTTGACTTGTGACGCTCGATCTACCCTCGAGCGGTCTGTATGTCAATCGATCGAGGTTGAGAAGCACTGGAGCGACACTTGCGTAGGATCGAGACTCGTTGATCTGCACCACAAGGAAGCGTCAGGGGGGTCAGATTTGGGTCCTGACCCAAATCCACTCCGATGCTTAAGTTAGAATAGGAACTTAAGAGAGTGAGAGAGCTTGGAGCAGCTTAGATCGACCCACAGAGGTTCATTTCAGATCTGACATCGCAAGCCCTTTTGGAGAAGAAATATAAGTTGGAGAGTATAAATTCCGAGTATTAGATCTTGTACCTTAGGATTTAGAACCCTTTTACCATTGTCTTTTCAGGTATGTATAGGCGTTGCTCCGATGATTGCGATTAACCGTCCCTCATTGATTCGGGTGGGATCTTCTCCGGGATTGGTGATAACAGATGTCTATTTACTCGGTCTCATTAACTCCCCCTTGAGTATCAACAGGAACTTCATGGTCGAGTAAGCCGTTCCCTTGAATGGGTATTAGTCTTAATGCCGAGTTTCGGGTTGTAGGCACTAAATATGTCGGATATCTTAACACCGTTTCATGATCCGTACCCGTGCACTAATAATAGCCCCCATCAGTCGTGTCTCAGGAAACTGTGCTGATTGAGACCATATGATGTGTATTCTCCTTAAATGCTCACAGTTTTCGAAAAGTTTGATTTGATTTGTGCCGCCAAAAAACCTTTTGTTTCTGAATCGATCATCACCGCTTCTTGAGGCCCGTATCAGATACGTGTCGCTCATCGGCCATCAGTTGGTTGAGCTCCTCCATATAAAAGAAAGGGTTGGGAAGAAAAAATACTTTCTTGCCCCGCCTCTGTTTTTATTTCGAAAGCTTGATTCCTTCGTTGCTTCCTTCGAAGTTTGCTTGATCCTTCTAAGGTACCTTTCCTAACCGATGTTGACTCCTCTTTAGATCCATATAGGCATGTTTCCACCGGTTAGGATACAAGAGCCGTCTTATGAAGAGCTCGTGGTGCACCTTCGACTTCCTCAATGCGAGGAAGTTCCTAGTAAAGGAAAGGGGTTCGCATAGAACCAGATCCTCCCATTCGTCGGAGGAATTCAAGCTCAGAGGTTCCCAAAGTGATTTTGGAGATGGTGCCTGAGTTTTCCTTTGATCTGGCGGCTGAGGTTTGGTTGGGTTGCCTCGGTCCTCCTTTCAAGGTTAGGTTGCCCAGTTTGGACGAGATAGTTTGCTTTCCTCGGAAGAGCGAGGTTGGAGTGTACCCAAAAGCTTTTCATCTTGGCTTCGCTTTCCTCTTCACCCCTTCATTATAGAGGTCCTATGCTCTTCGGGGCATTCTCTTTGTCAACTTGAACCCCAAGCCATTTCTCCCCTGGTCATTTTCATCGTGCTTTGTGAACTTTGTGGGGTTCGTCCATCCTTTTGGCCGTTTAAGTTTGTCTTCCGGATAATAGTTGATCCCCGCAAGGTGTGGTATCACATTGTTGCTGGCCTGGCAAAGAAGTTCATATACGATCTCCGGCTTTAAGATCCTATTTGGAAGACACTTTCTTGTTTGTCGTCCTTCCTGACTTAGGACCTCTGCTCAATGGTTGGTGTTCTCCGAGCCCTGACCTCGCTTAAGAGTCCAAGTTAGCACCAGAAGAGGTCGAGGCCAGGTTAACACCAGGTTAGGTCGAGGCGGCAAAAATCCTTATGAGTCGACCATGGCGAGAGAGGTCAACTTTATATCTGTTGGATGGCCATCAACTAAAGACCGTTTTGTGGAGTCCGGGTAATGTATACCGCTTCTGTGTCTTTATCGCAGCCACTCACGATAATTATATCCGTTGTTTGTAGATATGACTAATGGAGCTCACAGAAACATCGACTCTGGACTGGGTCAAGTTTGGAGGGAATAACACAAGAAGAAAAGGAGCACTGAGGGATCAAGCACACGGTCTCCCCTTTCCATCGGTCAGAGTTCTTCATCAGAGGGAGGTGATGTCAGGCAGACCTCAAGGTCATCTTCACGTGCCTCGTCGAGGGAGGCCTCGAGTCGGGCTATCGCTCGCATTGTTCCACCCATTGACGCCATCATAGTTTCGGTACTGCTTGTGGTGGACGATGCTAACTCTGTTGTGGTTCTTGAGCCCATCAAAACTTTCAACAAGAAACGGGGCACCTCTTCCAATGAGGAGGAGGAGTCGGAAAAAAAGGAGGCAGGTCAAGGAGGCAAACCATCCGCTTTCACCCATGGCAAACGATCGGGAGGTGGCCCCTCTCGATTCTCGGGGGACGAATAAGACCCTCATGGCTCCTCTTTTGGAAAAATGTCCATGGGGTGGTAACGAGTCATCTGCTCCATTGGTCGGCCCGATCCCATCGGAGTTCAATCGAGTTCTGCTGATTGACCAGCTCTCGTCTCATTTCTCAGGACCTGTTCAAGGCGAACCTCATCAGCCTACCTTCATCATCGGGAGGGAAGAGTCGGCCCCGTCGGACTTTGGGACGACTGCTCGGTTGGTATAGAACTCCATTCTCCCTTGGGATTTGGAGCTCCTTTAAGGGTTGTACCTCGAAAGGGTGGCCAACTTCTTCGTGGGAAGCGAATATTAGATACGTCATTCTCCATTCTTCTATTGACTTGCAATTTGGCCGTTTCTGATTGATGCTTTCCACAGATGTCCATCCTTGGCGACGTACTGTACCGCCAGGCCGTCGACGTAATAAGGGAGGATGGCGGGTGGAGGCTGCTGAGCACAACGCCTCCGAGCTCGAAGATCGGATGAGGAAGATGGAAGAGGATTTAAGGAGATCCCTTACGGCCAAGGCCGAGGCCGAGTGGACGACCATGGATATGAAAGGGTTCAGACGTCATCATTCATCACTGGCTCATCATCCCTAACTTTCTCGTCGACCATAGAGTAAGTTTGGTGCCGACTGTGTTCGGGCTTAGCCTGCTGGGGAACTTGACACTGAGGAGCCTGATGTGGTCCATGTTATGTTGATCCTGACGCTACCATAGTCTGGGTTGCTGGATCATTAGTGCAGCAAGGGCAGTTCCTTACAATATGGTCAGGTGCCCCGCACACTAAACACTGGTTCAACTGCACACGACAATCCTTCTTGATATGCCCCGGTCGATTACAGTGGTGACACACCATTGTAGATCTGGAGCTGATCAGGATTACAGACCTCTTGAAGTTGGTGACCTGAGTCGATCGGAGATCATTCCTGGTTGGTTCCATAGGGCGCTTTCTTCCTCCCGATTGAAGTGCCTTCTTACGCTTCATGATGAGCTCATGCTTCCGAGCAGCATCTAAGACTTCCTGATGAGTGGTCGGATTCATCGAAGACATCGAAGCTTGGATGTCGAGGTCCAAACCATGTAGAAACTGTATGCACGATCTTCGGGATCTTCCACCAAGTGAGGAGCAAATCGACTAAGCATCAAAAATTCTGCTTTGTATTCGTCAACAGTCCTAGTGCCCTTCTCTAGGTTCACGAAACGTTGCTGGAGCTCCCTCTTTGCCAATCTGACGAAGTACTGAGCATCGAATCTCTCTCGAAAGATGGTCCAGTTGATAGGCTTAACTAGACGTGCTTCCTCAGTATCCCACCAGTTTCGAGCATTACGAGTCAGCTATTTCTTGGCAACTTCTACCCAGCCTGACTGGTTGATGCGGGAAAGACACAGGTCGTCTTCCGTACTTCGGGTCCATTCTTCAACTTCTAGTGTGCCTTCCTTTCCAAAAAAACTCTTCGGGTTCAGCTCCCAAAACCGCTTGACTCCAGGTGATGCTCGAGGAGGAGGTAGTGCAGGTTGCACAAACTGTTGTCCTAGCTGAATCAGTTGGTGTTGAATGTCCAACATCCCTCTCATGACACCCATGAGTTCGTTGATGTCAGGAACACCATTTCTATTCGTCCCATTCCCGTTGCGAGTGTTCAGTCTTCTTGCCATTCTGAAAATAAAACAAAATAAACATTTGCGTACAAGATTTACCTAGACAATCTAGCTAATAATGACAATCATATTGTCTCGAGTATTTCGCAGGTTTGAAACCTGCATGGACCACCACTAAAACATGTCACACCCCGCTTCCCATTATACCTGGGAGCGAGAACGCGAGCGGGTCTACATGTGCTTAAAGCAAAGAAGAAGTACTTTTTTTCTTTCTTCTTTGACTTAAGCACAATAAGCGTCCGTGTATTAGGCTTGGCAGGTTCTTGTTTGCGAACATCAGAACAACACAGAATATCATTACTACAACTTCAATGTCTAGGTTACATGTTCACAAATAAGGCCTAGCATGGCCATTACAAACAGTCACACGAAAAGAAAATACACTAAATACAATATAACACAAATATTAAACTTTTAGCGACGTTGCAAAATCACATCGTTCCTCAGTAGTAGATCTCCGAGTATGGATACTCTTGGTAAACTAGCTCAGCCTCCATTCATTTAATTTTAGTGCATATCGCTTGTTTATACACAAAATGCCATTTTTCTGGCCTAATTTTGTTTCCGTTTTATTTTTCAGGTAAAGCTTGCAATTTTCCGAATCCAACAGCTATTTTTTCCATATTTTTCGGAGATCGGACCAATTTTTGGGGATTAAAAAGGCCCAATAAAGCTATTGTAAAAGAAATAAAAAAAATTTAAAAAGGCTGAAATTAAGCAGGGCCCGCTTCAGAAAAGCAGGCCCCGTCCGCTTTCTACAGGCGGCAGGGCCTGCCTGTTTACAGGTGGGCGCCCGCCCGCCTGTTCAACACATGCGGGCGCCCGCCCTTTTGCAGGAGGGTCCGCCCGCGTTTTCCATGCGGGTGGCGCCTGCCTGCCCCGTTTGACCGTTTGTTTTATTTGAATGGGTTGCGGGTCGCAACATGGGTTGCAATAAGGCTAAATTTCATATATAAAGCGGCCTTCTGCTTATATTTGATCATCCAAGCTCCAAATTGAGTGAAACAAGTTTTGCGGGCTTCTCCTCCAAATTCTAGAGGAGTTGGAGCAGCTGTAGGAGAAGTTTGGAGATGTTTTGGCATCGTTTTGGCTTCGTTTTGGGTGAAAACTCTCCACTTTTCTATGTTTTTATTAGTTTTAAGTATGTTTTGTAATAAAATGATGTTTGTATTAATAATATTTGTTGTTTTTGTTAACATGAGTGGCTGAAATTCATGTGAGTGTGTTGTGTAGTAGTTAGTATTGATGGGTTTCATATTTTCATGTCTTCATAGCACTTGTAATAATCTAAAATGTCGAATATGTCGGTTTTCGCTATTTTAATTAATTACGCATTATCCGAGAGGAATCCGCTTAGGATGACATGCCGCGAGGTATCGTCTACGTGCACAAACCTGTAGAGGGGCCCAAGGAGGGTGATGAAGCAAGAGGTTCATCTACTTATACGGTATTGTTTAGAAAAACCACCGATTCAACGTTAATGTAATTTGCTAAAAAATCACCGTTCTTTCAAAGATAAATCATCTGATCCACATACCTTGGCATGGATGAGGGATTGAGTCATCCATGAAGAATGATTACAATGATACCCTACAACACTAACGAAAACACAACACACACACATTTTTACCGTATTACTTTTTCACGTTATTTTTCGTACATATTTTACCTGAAATCAAAAACCAAACCAAAAATTCACCTTCAAAGGGTGGTTCATACTTCACTAAATCATTTCCAAGCAAGTTTCAGATTGTAAACTTGTAGATTAGTTTGTCCGTATGGAATACGACCCTGGACTCACCAAGTTTACTACTTGACCGACTTTCTATACTTGGGAATATAACTGCAACATTTTAGTTCAGTCAAGTTTTTAGCGCCGTTGCCGGGGACAACGGTTTATATTTTTACTATTTCTAATTAGCTTGGAAATTTTGGTGAGATTTGTCCACGTTTTGTGTATATATTCTTTGTATATCCATTTTTTTCTTCTTTTTGTTATTCATTTTTTGTTACATTTTTAGTTTTTATTATTAGTTTTAGATGTTTGTTTAGAATGTCCCATCTTTTTAGTGTGTGATTTAAAATTTCTTTCTTTTATATTTTAAATCATTTTTCTTTATATTTTTTTCTTTATATAAAAAATTGTAAAACTGTAAAAAAAAATTTAAATGAATCATGATGATGCAATAGTTTCAGACTTTATTTCTGGGTTGATTCAAATCCTACCAGGTTTCCATGGTACGGAGGAGGAGAACCCACATTTACATTTACAAAAGTTTGAAATGATATGCCACACTTTATTCGGTGGGAGTAAATGCATTGATGACTTATTTCTTAGATACTTCCCATATTCTTTGAGAGATTTTGCTATGCATTGATTTAAAACATTGACTCTTGACTCAGATTTTACTTGGTTGTCGTTTTAGCCTGAATTTCTTCGAGTATTTTTTTATCTTCTTTGCGCAGGTACAGGAGCGACAGGCCACGAAGCACCAAATAACGAGTTTTGCTCAAACTGACGAGAAGGCATATTATCAAGCATGGCATAGGTTCAATGTTTGATGCTTGCATATCCACACCACAGCTTCCACGATGATCATCTCCTACAGATCTTCTACACGGGATTACTACCTTCTGTGCGAGATTTCGTGCAGATGAGCTGCAATGGAAAATTATTTGCTTATTCTACCGAGGAAGCATGTTGGTATTTGAATGATCTTGTTGAGTATGAGGTTCACTACAACAGGTCGATGGTCGGCCTGAGGTTCCACTAGTGGGTTCATTCCAATGCAAAACTTGAAGAGCATATTGATGGGGGACATTGGAGCTAAAAGAAAGAGGATGAACGACCACCACTAGAGGAGCAGGAGGAGATGGATGATGTGGTACGTGTGTTGACCATGAGGGAATCTACTTTGATGATGACGAGGAGGATATATGCGAGGGAGCAAGCTTACAGACCAGGATGGGGCCCGAGCAATACCTTCTTCCTACTTCAGTACAGCAGTTCTCACTTAATTTATCACAGGAGGAGATTGATGGCGATTACGAGATGGTCTACATTGAGCCAGCGCTATTTTACCCGCCCGATCCACTTCTGCAGACACTTCATCCTCCTCATGAGGCAGATTATCAGATCGAGCTTAGCGACACACACCAGGGGAGTTCCCACAATTTCATGCCCTATATTATTGAATCACACATTTCAATTCCATGTACTTTTGATTCAAAATGTCGTCAATTGAATTTAAATTATTAAGTTAATTTTGACGACCCATTTTGGAACACTTTTGTTACAGGGCATAAGGATAACACTTGGATTGATGTGACTCGTCTGGGAGTTGCATTACTGGAATCCAAGAAGGCCGGTGGAGGCCTAGCTTCGCAGCAGCTGGCTGAGGAGCGCACGGATCTGATCGTGCAGATTCCACCTCTGCTAGAGATTCTGGATCGTCCTTTGTGATGGAGACAGTACCTTCACCATACGTGACGCCTAGCACTTATTGGATGTCAACTTTTGCACAATTTCCTTTGGCGTCGCCATCTCGAGCACTGACGGAGGATAACACAAGGAATTCTTGGAACAAATTCCTCCACCGATAGATATATGCGATCCTCCATTTGGGAGGCTACAGTGATCTCTTCCCTTTTTACCCTTACACGTCGTTATATATATTTGAAAGGGAAGCTGTTTGTTTATGCCTTCACATATTCTAATCTCCATTTTTATTCTAATACGCTTTAAACATTGAGGACAATGTTCATTTTAAGTTGGGGGGATGAAGTCGTAAACAATATATCATATATGTTTCGCATAAACAATATATATAGTTTGCATAAAAAATGTTGTTTGTTTGCATTTACAAGTTTGCCACATAAAAAAGTTCGCATATGTTTGAATAATACAATAAAGAGTGCTTGTTTTTTCATCCAAACCATCTATATGTCCCTTTGAAGTGGAAATTCCATCGTCTTTAATTAAACACCTATATTCATTATTGAAAAATATATTAAGAATGTTTTATCCCTGCGTAGAATTTTAAATTATCATGACTTTCATGTAAATTAGTGCGTGTATCCGCAATCGTAATCTCATGAAACTATTGTTTGGTTTAGGCAATTTCATGTCACGTATGCGTTTATGAATTGGTAATTATGTGAAGAAGGTTATAAATTCTTAGGATAAAGGCCAACCACATACACAAACTTGCTGATTAGTAGATAATGGATAATTTTACTCAAACATGTCTCATGTCAAAAAAAAAGTGAAGAAGAAAAGAAAAAAACATGTCTCATGTCAAAAAAAAGTGACGAAGAAAAGCAAAAAAAAAGTGAATAAAATGCACAGTTCTTCCAGCTTCTTTTAGTAGCCGGGTTCTCGTGCCTCAGTAAGCATGGGGATTCGCGCTGAAAAATGAAGTATGGGGGTGCATAATAATCTTTAGACATTCCGACTTATTAAGTCTGAGGGGTTTTTCAAATCCTAATGCCCTAAGACCGTCTACTTTAGGAGTCATTGATCTAGCGCTCGTTACATGGATTGCTCTAAAAAGTTTAAGAAAAAAAGAAAATAATAATAAAAATAAAAAAAGAGATGAGATATTTTGAGTGATTCAAGATCATGATCTTATGATTTGGATGTTGTGATGGCCCAATCCTAGGAAATTTACATCCTAGGACACGTAATTACCTATTGATTAAACAATTACATATGTGCGATACTGAATATGTGTGGATTGAGATAAAATTGTAGATTTTTGCATTAGTCCATGAGAACCCATGATAGTTATTGAACTTTGTTGGGTAATCTTATTCTTAATTCATTTTTGGGGTGTATGCCATATTTTTGGAATAGTCGCTTATTTTGCTAAGAGACTAGCAAAAAGCTAGTTGGGGTGTGATTCTAGAAGAATATTGTATTTATTACCCTCTCATTTGATTGTATTTTACGTATATTTAATATCTATTTGGTCTCTAATAAATGTATTATTGAAATATGATTTAATTTTAGTGCATATCGCTTGTTTATACGCAAAATACCATTTTTGGCCTAATTTTATCTCCATTTTATTTTTCAGGTAAAGCTTGCAATTTTTCAAATCCAACGGCTATTTTTCCATTTTTGGGAGATCAGAGCAATTTTTGGGGATTAAAAGGCCCAATAAAGCTATTGTAAAAGAAATAAAAATAAAAATAAAAATAAAAAAGATGAAATTAAGCGGGGCCCGCTTCAAAAAGTGGGCCCGCCCGCTTTCTGCAGGCGGGCCGGGCCCACCTGTGTGAACAGGCGGGCGCCCGCCCGCCTGTTAAACACATCCAGGCGCCCGCCCTTTTGCAGGCGGGTCCGCCTGTGTTTTCCACTCAGGTGGCGCCCGCCTGCCCTGTTTGACCGTTTGTTTTATTTGAATGGGTTGCGGGTCTGCAGGTTGCAGACCTGCAAGCCCAATAAGACTAAATTTCCTTTATAAAGCGGCCTTTTGCTCATATCTTGATCATCCAAGCTCCAAATTGATCGAAACAAGTTTTGAGGGCTTCTCCCCCAAATTCTAGAGGAGTTAGAGCAGCTGTAGCAGAAGTTTGGAGACGTTTGGCATCGTTTTGTCTTAGTTTTGGATGAAAACTCTCCACTTTTCTATGTTTTTATTAGTTTTAAATTATTTTTTGTAATAAAATGATGTTTGTATTAATAATATTTGTTGTTTTTGTTAACATGAGGGGCTGAAATTAATGTGAGTGTGTTGTGTAGTAGTTAGTATTGATGGGTTTCATATTTTCATGTCTTCATAGCACTTGTAATAATCTAAAACGTTGAATATGTCGGTTTTCGCTATTTTAATTAATTACGCATTATCCGAGAGGAATCTGCTTAGGATGACATGTCACGAGGTAGCGCTTACGTGCACAAACCCGTAGAGGGGCCCAAGGAGGGTGATGAACCGCGAGGTTCATATACTTATACGTTATTGTTTAGAAAAACGACCGATTCAACGTTAATGTAATTTGCTAAAAAATCACCATCCTTTCAAAGTTAAATCATCCGATCCACATACTTTGGCATGGATGAGGGATTGAGTCATCCATGAAGAATGATTACCATGATACCCAACAACACTAAGGAAAACACAACACATGCACATTTTTACCGTATTACTTTTTCACGTTATTTTTCATACACGTTTTTACCTGAAATCAAAAACCCAACCAAAAATTCACCTTCAAAGGGTGTTTCATACTTCACTAAATCATTTCCAAGCAAGTTTCAAATTATAGAACTTGTACATTAGTTTGTCCCTGTGGAATACGACCCTGGACTCACCGGGTTTACTACTTGACCGACTTCCTATACTTAGAAATATAACTGCAACATTTTGGTCCAGTCAGTATGCTCCTCTGTAAAACTTATATCAGAACCTGACGTATATTTCATAAGATAACAAAGAGGAAAATGTACGTCAGCGAAGGTCGCTCAGCTAGATTTAGAATGTTAGAAACAAATGGATCCTTGGCAAGATAGTATATATATAGTTTGCAAAGCTTTTTAAGGCGAGGAAACATAACATGAGCTCAGTTAAGGAAAAGTGTAACATCGTAAGAAAACGTGCGAGCATAGCAGATTGTAGTAAACAAAGTAGTGAGCATGACAAGTGTGGTGTACAGAGTAGTGAGCATGGCAGTTGCATATGAGCATGGTAAAAGGAGCTAGCAGGTTACACGACTTATAATGGTGGTAGCAGAAGTAAATTGGTGCATCATTCAATCTCCTAATCTAGTGACAAGCCCATTTTCCGAGGGCAGAAGAAACTGTTGGAAGCAACGATATAGGATCTCTAGTTTGATGATGACAAATGAATGTTAAATTTAACGTGTGTGTTAAGTGTTTCAGGAACGGCGAACGTGTGATTAATTCACGAAGAGACTTGGTCAACATGCAAAGGAGAAAATGAGAGAAGCAGCCGTAACTTTTTTCAGAGGAGCCGAATTAATTTTTTTTGCCTCTTCGTTCATTTTTTGAGAGTCTCTTCCCTTTGTTATTCTTAAGACCTAGTAGCCGCAGACTCAAAAAAGGGGACAAATAAAAAAATGACTAGCTCGTTTTGTTTTCCCTTGGGTGAGTTTTGTGAGACAGCCGAAAAAGATGTCCCTACCCATTTCGAAAGGCCAAGGCCGAAATCTTATTCCATAGGGCAGGCCGAATTTTTTCTGTGGGTGGTCTCCTCACAAAACCCGGCCCAAACAAAAAATAACCTAGCCTAGCACAGCCAAAAGTTTGGAAGAGGAGATGCGCATGTCTTTAAAAAGGCAGCAGCCGTTGTTTTTTCTGAGCCCTCGGCCAATAATCAAAAGGGCAAGTCACGCCGATAATTTTTCCTAAGAGAGAGCCGTACATCCCCTCATTGCAAATCTCCAAGAGCATCCCAAGATAATTGTTTAACCTTGAAGCACGTCATCAAAAAAAGGGCCGCACCTCTCAAAGCATCCAAAAAGGATTTGCTTTTAGAAGAACACTTGTTTTAATTGATAACCCCTTTTTTAATGTGATCTTCCTTTTGGGTTTTGAGCTCTCCACTTATTTTTAAATGTTTCCTTCACCCAGGCACTAAAAAAGGGAAACCACTTGCATGCACTTTTTTTAAAACGCTACATGATGTTTTTAATGTTATTGTTGACTCTGTTTTTTTTGCAGGCTCTTCAAGCACGCAAGCACAAATAGCCCTGACCCTTTTTGTAGTTGCCACAATCCAAGTGCCCGATATCCATTTGCTGTAAATTTCAGGGAAGGGGAAAAGCCACAAGTTACAATCTTTGGGGAGGTGCCGCAATGTAACGACCCGCTCTCGGGGGCCAGTTACTTATTTGATTTACTCGCAGGTTCCGTAGTTTACCAGTGAAATCAGCATAGCCACAACGCAGAGATGTACCAACAACACTCAAGCCAGCATTCAACATTATTACAATCCACAAATTAAAGTACAACAACAACCAGCACTCTCTCACTAGAATACATAAAGGAAATACGCAAAGGAAATGTGGAAAAGGAAATACATCTCACAACACACACTCAAGCACAATACAGCTAAAACTCCGCAGCTTCTGGGTCGTATACAGGCTCCTCGTACTCTGGGGCAATCACCTCGATCAGGTCGTCGTCTGTCGGTGCCATAAATGGAACCGAAGATAAGTCACAACAATTCTAAATAAGGAAAAGGAGCAGTGTACAAGTATGACAAAGTGAAAGTAAAGTAAGGTACGGTGCAGTGTCTGTACAAGTGTGAAAGTAAAGTAACTGAGCAACTGAGTGGTAAAAGTAAACAACACTGAAAAGAGAGAACATTTGTACATGGGAGTGCAAGTGTAACAGACTACTATTGTAGCTCATTGCATGACAAGTAAAGTACGGTGACTGTGCAAAAGTAACTACGTGACTCATGTAGGAAAGTATGATATGCAACCATGGGTCATCTCCATTGCCACGGGGAGCAAATCCTGGGCATCAACCACAACATACTTTGGAAACGAGACGAGGCGAGATGAGAGAGAGTGACTCCGGTCATAGCTCCCACACTTTCTCTACAATGAGTTACCCCAAAACCCAGTGTCATGTGTATCGACTACATGCTTTCTTACGAGATATTCATTTAGCAATTTAACGAGATATTCCACGAGATATTCCACAAACATTCCACAAGATGTGCCACATGGTGTCATTAGTTCCTTGTTTATGATGATAGTTAAGCTAGGTTCACTGGTTGACTTTCTTTAAGCAGAGTAAGGTGGATGCTAGCAAGTTAGAGGATAAACACAAGTCCAACAAACAAGGCACACAAAAGTTTGTTGTTTTAAAAGTTCGTACGAGGACACTATCTGCTTTTCTAAATCTAAAATCCATCGTGACTTACTCTATTGGGATCGTCGCAGCAAGACGAGGATGGAGTTAGAGCGTGAGGATTGGCACCTGCAAACACAAGAAATTATCAGTTACTGGCTACACTAATTATTATCTAATTAATTGGTCGTTTTGATTTTTAAAACTCATTTAGACGGTGTCGGAATTTATTCAAAATTTTTATATAAGCCTAAAATAATTATTTTGATTTTACTGCAAGAGGGGAGAATTTTCAGAAGCTTCTGTAATTTTTTATAATTTTTTAGAAACTTAGAAATAGCTTAAAACCCCCAAAAACCTAAGTGACGTGTATCTTCCGTAATTTCTTACGGGAGCAATACAAGTCGGAATTACATGAGTGAGTAGTCAAAACGACCGTATCGAAGTTTACTTTCACATATAATTTTATCACATATTGTTGTAAGTGAAAAAACAGTGGCTACGAATTTTAGAATGTTTTATACGTATTTAATTTTCAAGTTCAAAAATTTATTCTGAAAAAATTAGGCATCTGCTTGCAGTCAGACTAGCGCCATTGGGTCCGAAATATCGTTTCCGATTTTCTGGAGCTATCCACATATTTTTTTGGCCCCTGTATAATTCGTTATGGATTTTACATCATTAAATCCTATTATTAAATAAATCAAAAATACGAAATAATTCCGTATTTACGGAATTGCCATCGGGGCTTTACCGTCACCGCTCGATAACAATGGAGGGGGGGTTCTGCGCCGGAGCGGGGGCGGCGCTCGGCGATTTGGGGCGGCGAGGCGGCGGAGACGGGGCGGCGAGGCGGGGAGCAGCGGCGGAGCGGCACCGGAGGCGGCGGCGGGGGCTCGGGTGCTGGACTGAGCGGCGGATGGCGGAGGCAGCTTCCCACAGCGGTGTTGGCGGGGGCGCTGGGCGGAGGAGGCAGCGGTGGTGTAGGCGAACGGCTGCGGCGGCCGGGCCTCTGGCGTCGGTGTGGGCGGAGAGAGAGGGGGAGAACGAGAGAAGTGAGAGAGGGCGCGGGCGGTTGCCTGGGTTAAAATCAAACGTAAAATATTGAGGGAGAGGGTTACTGTGTAGGGAATTAGAGGGGAGGGGTTTGCTTATATAGTGATATAGGTTGGTATACTTGTAATTAGGGGGGACACACATATTCAAGAGGTAGATGTGTGTTGGATCTGATATCATTTCAGATCCAACCAGAAATTCGGTGGATAATTAAGTAGTTTGGGGGTTAGGGGTAAAAGTAACTAGTTAAGGGTAAAAAGATCATTAGTGAATGTAATTAGCAGGCGGTGAAATACAGACACGTTTTCACAAACGACTCCGGAAAATTACAAAAACATACCCACGGGATCGTATTGACGCGAGGATCGCGAATACAAGATCCGTTCTGGGATTTGAACTACGA
The DNA here is from genome assembly GCA_030789695.1 of Scilla litardierei. Taxonomy (NCBI): domain Eukaryota; kingdom Viridiplantae; phylum Streptophyta; class Magnoliopsida; order Asparagales; family Asparagaceae; genus Scilla; species Scilla litardierei. Next base: position 699,798,887 of record CM061142.1, read on the forward strand.
AAATACTAGTTTTAGGCCAAAACGTTTAGAAAGCGGGTTTGCGGGTCTAAGGCTGAAATGATATCCGAAAATTATGAAATTAATGTGGGAAGCCCTAAATGATCATATGAGGCTACTGGAGAAGTTTGAAAACGTTTTGAAGACGTTTGAATAGGAAATAAATTCGTCGAATCAAAACGGTAATTTTGGGAGATGAATTTTAACAGAAATGTTTTGGGCATTTGAGAAAATCTGAAATTGTCGAAATACAATATAATAAGTCTAATGCTCTAAAATATTTTTATAAGAATTTTTGAAATCAGTTTAAAACTCCTGATCAACCATTACAAATTACCTTTTAAAATGAAATTACTTTAAATATTTAATTTAAAAGTATTGGAAAAATACAGGCCGTTACATTCTACCCTCCTTAAAATAATTCTGTCCTCGGAATTTCTTAAAGATTTATAAAATAAAATAATTGCTGTTATTAAGAAGCTCAAACAAATAAATGATAAAATGGAAAACTAGGCGAATGATTTAGAAAATAAGTTGTTAATAGCATGAAATATAATGTGATATCATAGCATCAAGAAAACAAGAGATATTACTAATAAATATATACTATTAACATCACCAGTTTCAGTAACTAGTCCGACCAGTATCATCATAATAATTATTTTGACTTTTCAAGTCGCCAATGATTAATATGGCATTACATGAAAATGATAATTATTATAATAACATCTGTTCGAACTTGGAACCTGAGGTGATAAGTCAATAACAAACTAATCAATATTCACATCAAAAAGATAGATCATAAAGCTTAAAATTTCAACTTAGGCTAATGATGACTAACGGGGCCAAGCCAAGTAAGTCATCAATATAGCATACATAAACGTAATGGCTAAAGCTAATGCATTCGTGCTGCTACAACTTAACCAGCCGAACACAAAGGACTTCATCTACCATGCTACCAAATTACAAGTCAATATCCAGATCGATACATATTTGCAAATGTAAGGCCAATTCTCGAGGGTCAAGATCATCGCTACCACTTTTTCCAGCAGTTTCCATAACATCCAACAAGAAGCCAACATCATAGCCGTCTCCCAAATCCGAGCACAATACGGACATCCAAAATCAAAACCTAAGGCCAAAAGCAAGCCAATAATCGTCGCCAATAATACTAGATGCCAACACCAATGGTTGATATCTACTGCCATCACCACCAGCCCTAAGCAGTTCAACGACCAAAAAGTTATGAACCCACAAACACGAAGGAGCAGCCCTAAAAGGGAATCGAAGCTGGGCAGCTCAAGGGGGAGAACTAGAAAAAGGAGCTCCAAATAATACCAATAGCGGCGGGTTCCCAATATCCCGACCATACGGCAATAGCGAGGGTGGTGGCGAGGGATGTTGCTAAGCCCAACAATCCCCAAAGTCGTTGATGGGCCATCGGTGGCTGGTGATCTGCGGCGGCGAGGGCTGCGACTGGCTGACGATCCATGGCGGGGAGGGCCTCCGGGATGGAGCGAAGCGGAAGCTAGCGGATCTTAAGGTGGGACGGGTCGAGCTCGCTTGGGGGAGAGGCCGGGAGGATCTCAGGCGAGAGGGGCGAGGTGGGGGTGATGGTGGAGCGAAGGGGGGAGCCGTGGGATGGCTTAGTGAGGAAGGAGAGGGGGGTTTATAAAGAGGGAAAAAGGAGGTGCACCGAAAGTCGGTGTTAGGGTAGAGTAGGATTCGGCGGGAACGTATCCCGAGGGGGGAAGTGGACAAAGGAAATAAAGAGGGGGGGCGAAAGTCATTGGTAGGTAGTGTAGGGTAGGCGGGAACGGGGCTCGAGGCGAGGATGAGGACAAAGGCAATAATGAGGGGAGGTGGTAGGCGTGGAAAAAAAAAATCGGGTACAAGATGAGAGTAGGGTCTAGAAGAGAACACGAGCTCAAGAAGGATGCAAAAATGCAACAGCCTAGACGTGCACGTCACGTTTGGCTCGTCTCAAAATCTCCAGCATCATCCTCGAATACTTCTGAACGTCCTTTGATCTGCTTCCGCTGAGGAGTTCGAACTTCTGATGATCGAAAACTTGAACGCTACCCTCCTTAAAATAAACGTGGCTAGGGTTCAAGCAAACTAGAAATAGAAAGATTCTAAGAATGTCAAATGAAAGGTCATCAAGCTTAAAGAGAGGTTGGTAGTGAATAATATCGATGACGTCACATAATCATGATTCACGTCATTGCGGTCCAGTGGACACGGCCAGGGAAGTGACTAAGCCAGGATCACTTATGCCCAGTCTAGCTAGGTTGATCCAACAGACTTTAGCCAAGCACATTGACCGGTATCATGGTCCATTGAAGGAAGATTATCATTCATATGAGTGCCACCGATACAGAAAGATTTTATTAACAACTAGTTAATCCTATCAAAATTTAGGTTTGGTTAATGACTTCTTATTAAGGCCAGATAGGTCAACTCCATTGGGGCTCTCCGAGATGTTCCCGTTCGTCTTTCGAGTGTCAAACCTGCATCCATAGAAATGTCAGCTTAGTTGAGTATCGTATACGATACATCCTGGTTTTACTACACTGTTCACGAGGTATTTTGCATGGACCTGCGTGGGCCGCCAAACTTGTAACGACCCGCTCTCGGGGGCCAGTTACTTATTTGATTTACTCGCAGGTTCCGCAGTTTACCAGTGAAATCAGCATAGCCACAACGCAGAGATGTACCAACAACACTCAAACCAGCATTCAACATTATTACAGTCCACAAATTAAAGTACAACAACAACCAGCACTCTCTCACCAGAATACATAAAGGAAATACAGAAAGGAAATGCGGAAAAGGAAATACATCTCTCAACACACACTCAAGCACAAAACAGCTAAAACTCTGCAGCTTCTGGGTCGTATACAGGCTCCTCGTACTCTAGGGCAATCACCTCGATCAGGTCATCGTCTGTCGGTGCCATAAATGGAACCGAAGATAAGTCACAACAATTCTAAATAAGGAAAAGGAGCAGTGTACAAGTATGACAAAGTGAAAGTAAAGTAAGGTACGGTGCAGTATCTGTACAAGTGTGAAAGTAAAGTAACTGAGCAACTGAGTGGTAAAAGTAAACAACACTGAAAAGAGAGAACATTTGTACATGGGAGTGCAAGTGTAACAGACTACTACTGTAGCTCATAGCGTGACAAGTAAAGTACGGTGACTGTGCAAAAGTAACTACGTGACTCATGTAGGAAAGTATGATATGCAACCATGGGTCATCTCCATTGCCACAGGGAGCAAATCCTGGGCATCAACCACAACATACTTTGGAAACGAGACGAGGCGAGACGAGAGAGAGTGACTCCGGTCATAGCTCCCACACTTTCTCTACAATGAGTTACCCCAAAACCCAGTGTCATGTGTATCGACTACATGCTTTCTTATGAGATATTCCTTTAGCAATTTAACGAGATATTCCACGAGATATTCCACAAACATTCCACAAGATGTGACACATGGTGTCATTAGTTCCTTGTTTACGATGATAGTTAAGCTAGGTTTACTGGTTGACTTTCTGTAAGCAGAGTAAGGTGGATGCTAGCAAGTTAGAGGATAAACACAAGTCCAACAAACAAGGCACACAAAAGTTGTTGTTTTAAAAGTTCGTATGAGGACACTATATGCTTTTCTAAATCTAAAATCCATTGTGACTTACTCTATTGGGATCGTCGCAGCAAGACGAGGATGGAGTTAGAGCGTGAGGATTGGCACCTGCAAACACAAGAAATTATCAGTTACTGGCTACACTAATTATTATCTAATTAATTGGTCGTTTTGATTTTTAAAACTCATTTAGACGGTGTCAGAATTTATTCAAAATTTTTATATAAGCCTAAAATAATTATGTTGATTTTACTGCAAGAGGGGAGAATTTTCAGAAGCTTCTGTAATTTTTTATAATTTTTTAGAAACTTAGAAATAGCTTAAAAACCCCAAAAACCTAAGTGACATGTATCTTTCGTAATTTCTTACGGGAGCAATACAAGTCGGAATTACATGAGTGAGTAGTCAAAACGACCGTCTCGAAGTGTACTTTCACATATAATTTTATCACATATTGTTGTAAGTGAAAAACAGCGGCTACGAATTTTAGAATGTTTTATACGTATTTAATTTTCAAGTTCAAAAATTTATTCTGAAAAAATTAGGCATCTGCTTGCAGTCAGACTAGCGCCATTGGGTCTGAAATATCGTTTCCGATTTTCTGGAGCTATCCACATATTTTTCTGGCCCCTGTATAATTCGTTATGGATTTTACATCATTAAATCCTATTATTAAATAAATCAAAAATACGAAATAATTCCGTATTTACGGAATTGCCATCGGGGCTTTACCGTCACCGCTCGATAACAATGGAGGGGGGGTTCTGCGCCGGAGCGGGGGCGGCGCTCGGCGATTTGGGGCGGCGAGGCGGCGGAGACGGGGCGGCGAGGCGGGGAGCAGCGGCGGAGCGGCACCGGAGGCGGCGGCGGGGGCTCGGGTGCTGGACTGAGCGGCGGATGGCGGAGGCAGCTTCCCACGGCGGCGTCGGCGGGGGCGCTGGGCGGAGGAGGCAGCGGTGATGTAGGCGAACGGCGGCGGCGGCCGGGCCTCTGGCGTCGGTGTGGGCGGAGAGAGAGGGGGAGAACGAGAGAAGTGAGAGAGGGCGCGGGCGGTTGCCTGGGTTAAAATCAAACGTAAAATATTGAGGGAGAGGGTTACTGTGTAGGGAATTAGAGGGGAGGGGTTTGCTTATATAGTGATATAGGTTGGTATACTTGTAATTAGGGGGGACACACATATTCAAGAGGTAGATGTGTGTTGGATCTGATATCATTTCAGATCCAACTAGAAATTCGGTGGATAATTAAGTAGTTTGGGGGTTAGGGGTAAAAGTAACTAGTTAAGGGTAAAAAGATCATTAGTGAATGTAATTAGCAGGCGGTGAAATACAGACACGTTTTCACAAACGACTCCGGAAAATTACAAAAACATACCCACGGGATCGTATTGACGCGAGGATCGCGAATACAAGATCCGTTCTGGGATTTGAACTACGGAAATACTAGTTTTAGGCCAAAACGTTTAGAAAGCGGGTTTGCGGGTCTAAGGCTGAAATGATATCCGAAAATTATGAAATTAATGTGGGAAGCCCTAAATGATCATAGGAGGCTACTGGAGAAGTTTGAAAACGTTTTGAAGACGTTTAAATAGGAAATAAATTCGTCGAATCAAAACGGTAATTTTGGGAGATGAATTTTAACAGAAATGTTTTGGGCATTTGAGAAAATCTGAAATTGTCGAAATACAATATAATAAGTCTAATGCTCTAAAATATTTTTATAAGAATTTTTGAAATCTGTTTAAAACTCCTGATCAACCATTACAAATTACCTTTTAAAATGAAATTACTTTAAATATTTAATTTAAAAGTATTGGAAAAATACAGGCCGTTACACGCAAGTTTCAATTTTTTGGTGGAAGGCGCAAGTTTCATCGAGAGGGGAGCCGAACTATTGAGGGGACATCGGAGACTACTACTTGTCAGATTGATCTGACCATGCGCTGAATGACAGAGACGACACACCATTACTGAGCATTCCTAAAACCCTATTTATTTATCTTTGTATTGGTGTAGCGATCTCTGTAGGGAAAACTTTACCTTTTATGTTACTTTTGGGGACCTGACGACTTTGGGAGTCATCTCGGATGGAGAGCATCTGACTAGATTGAGAGTGTAGAGCACGTGGTGTGCGTATAAGCTAGGTGAGAGTAGATTTGGGATCTTGACTCATTGTAGCTGTACATGATTACACATCTATCTAGTATTTGCTTTCAGGGGCTGGAGTAGGTCGTTGGGACGACCGAACCAGGGTATATCTGTGCGTACTCTGTGATTGCTATTTTATTGCCCCGTCTGTGCTTATAACAGCGTGGGATTTCTCGTGGGTTGCACGAGATTTTTTATTAGCCTATTCACCCCCCCCCCCTCTAGGCTAGGATCCAGATCCAACAAGTGGTTTCAAAGCCAGTTTAGAGGATCTAGTCTAGATTTTTAGATGACCATGAATATATCTGATTGTGCTTTTGCTGAAGGTCAGTCTATAGCCCGTCCCCCTAAGTTTAACGGTGTAGACTTTGCATATTGGAAGGCTAGGATGAAAATCTATTTAGTGTCTGTTGATTATGATGTGTGGGATATTGTTGAAAATGGTTATAGTCTACCCACTATTAAAATTGAAGATACTGTTATGATTAAGCCTAAAGACAAGTGGGATTTAGCTGATAAAAAACTTTATACTCTTAATGGTAAAGCTATGAATGCGCTTATATGCTCTCTTGATAAATCTGAGTTTAATCGGATCTCACATTGTCTAACTGCGCAGGAAATCTGGCATACTCTGGAGGTGACACATGAGGGAACATCGCAAGTAAAGGAATCCAGACTTGCGTTGCTGAGCACTGAATATGAGAGCTTCCACATGCTACCAACAGAATCAGTTAAAGACATGTTTGTGAGGTTCACAAACATCGTCTACAAATCCAATTCCCTCGGTAAGCCATACTCTAGCCATGAACAGGTACGAAAGATCTTAAGGGCGCTACCAAGCTCGTTCAGGCCTAAAGTCACCGCTATTCAAGTAGCTAAGGACTTGTCAACAATGAAAGTGGAGGACTTGATAGGCAACCTAATGTCACATGAGCTTGAGTTGTAGAGTATAGAAACCGGAGAGAAACCTAAAGAGAAGACCAAAGCTTCCACACCATTGGCTCTTCAAGCTAACGATGACGATCTTGATGAAGAGCAAGCTCTAATGGTCAGAAACTTCAGAAGATACATTCAGACTGATCAAGGAAGAACTGAGATGGGAAAAAGGTTCATTCATTCTAATAATTCTAATTTTGGTAAAAATTCATTTGATCAGAAAGCTATTAATAGAAGCGAATGTTTTAAATGCAGGAAGAAAGGGCACCACATAAAAGATTGCCCATAACAATATACAGCTTAAGTTGCAAAAGGAAAAATAAAAGTGCTGACGTGGGACATGGATAGTGAAGCTGAGGATGAGGAGGAGGAACATGAAGCCCACTCCTGCATGGCATTGATGGCCAAACACAATGAGGTAGAATCTCCCACTAAAGCTGAACTTTTAGAAATCTGTAAAGGAATGCAACATAGAATTGATGAGCTAGAAGCTGATGTGGAATGTTATAGGAATGATAATTTTGATATGCAATAAACTGAGTATGACATGTCTATAGAAATGAAAAATCTTAAACAAGAGCTTGTTGCATGCAAATCTACCATCACCATTTTAGAAAAAGAGAAAGCTAGCTTGCCTGAAAAAATTGGTTGTCTTTCATGTCCCTCTTTATTAAATGATATTAGCATGTATAAGCTAGATAAGATAAAGCTTGAAGCTGAAAATGAATTGCTTTCTGAAAAGATTAACATGCTAAATCTTGAACTTAAAGAAAAAATGAGGGATTTTGAAAAGAAAGAAGAGGAAAACAAGCGAGCTTTCATTAGTAAATGCACTTTGCTTGTGAATGAAAACGATATCCTGAAATCCAAAGTCACAATCCTAGAATTGTCATTAAAGAGATTTTCCATTGGAAAACAAAATTTGGACATTATTCTTGGAAATCAACTTTATGGAAATAATAGACGAGGACTTCGATTTAGCGCTAAAAATGTTGAAAAGCCTAAGTATAAAAAATTTCACAATGTGCCTTCCATTGCTAAAAATGTGCATGCAAAGTGTTTTACATGTGATAGTGTTGGTCACACATCGTATCATTGCAAATATAGGAACTCCAATATTAAATTCAAACAAATATGGGTTCCTAAATCTTCGTTGACTAACACTAGTGGACCTTGTTGGATTCCAAGGTCACACATGACACCTCTTTTGTAGGTAGATGGAAATTTGACGAGGAGCGATAAATTGAATGTCTTATTATTTTTTAGCTTCTTAGTCAAACGGTGATGCGAAGGTATATCTCATTCTTTGAACTTAATGCATACCTTCATAGCCTTTTGTGTGCGTGACTTTTCTTTGTTTGTGTGCTAGTAGTTGCATTGCTACGTGTGCATGATTTTTTTTGTTTGTGTGATTGCATCTCATGTTTGCTTTAGTACTTCATGCATTTAAAAAAAACTGAAAACCTGAAAATAAAAAAAATGGTGCTTAAATGCGTATCTTCTCTCTTTGATTCATTAATGAAGTATGCACGAATGATTATCATATCCTTGTAGAAATTGTAGTATTATTATTATGGCTACATAAGCATGTCTTATTTCATAAATAGATATGCCAAGTTCAATGAATTGATAATAAGATTTCTACCCCTACTATCAATCCATGACTATTAGACTATGTCGTACTTTTGGAGATACTATTTATGAATATTGGAAAGTGAATGTAGGATGATTATTAACTGAAAATTCAAGGGATATGATGTGATTTGCCATGAATAAAAATTGAGCACAAAAACAAAGGAAATGAATATGAAAAAACATGAAAATTGCTCCATATGAAAAATGGATACAATTCAAGACAAATAAACTACCCACGAGTATCCAACATAAGCTTTACGGGTAAACTTTAGCGTTGGTGTTCTTACTCGTCAAGCAATGTCACCTCCACATCAAGAGTCCTTATAGTCTATGTTTTGGGGTGTGATACCTTGAACTCATCCTTGATGAGGTGGGAAAAATCAATCCTAGGTGATACAAAGTTATTTTGGAAAATGTTGGATTGATTTGGTTGAATTTGTAAAAGTATCTCCCTTTGTACTTTTATGCTTAATAATTGCACTTACACGATGGTGTTGAATTCTAATTATTATTATCGTAGGATTTGCAGTGCTACTTATAGAATGACGACATGCAAATGCTAGTTATAGTTAATAATGCTATCTTTTTGCATATGGTATGTGTTAATCTTCAAGAATACACTTTTGATGATGACAAAGGGGGAGAAAAGTGTTGAAAGATTTGTGGTATCAATGTTGGCACAAAATACGGAATTATTGGTTGAAGGGGGAGCATTGAAAATACATGAATATGGAGAGCTTGGAAAAAGGGGGAGCATGCTAAATTTATCGTTATATTGTTATATTGTGCATGCTAGTAATGTTTGATCTCATCTTGTTGAATATATCATATTGCATTACATCTTTAATGACACGTCACACACGCACACTTATTTGTACAAATCCTTTATGGGGTTGTCATCATCAAAAGGGGGAGATTGTTGGAAGCAACGATATAAGATCTCTAGTTTGATGATGACAAATGAATGTTAAATTTAACGTGTGTGTTAAGTGTTTCAGGAACGGCGAACGTGTGATTAATTCACGAAGAGACTTGGTCAACATGCGAAGGAGAAAATGAGAGAGGCAGTCGTAACTTTTTTCAGTGGAGCCGAATTAATTTTTTGGCCTCTTCGTTCATTTTTTGAGAGTCTCGTCCCTTTGTTATTCTTAAGACCTAGTAGCCGCAGACTCAAAAAAAGGGGACAAATAAAAAAATGACTAGCACGTTTTGTTTTCCCATGGGTGAGTTTTGTGAGACAGCCGAAAAAAGATGTCCCTCCCCATTTCGAAAGGCCAAGGCCGAAATCTTATTCCATAGGGCAGGCCGAATTTTTTCTGTGGGTGGTCTCCTCACAAAACCCGGCCCAAACAAAAAATAACCTAGCCTAGCACAGCCGAAAGTTTGGAAGAGGAGATGCGCATGTCTTTAAAAAGGCAGCAGCCGTTGTTTTTTTTTAGCCCTCGGCCAATAATCAAAAGGGCAAGTCACGCCAATAATTTTTCCTAAGAGAGAGCCGTACATCCCCTCATTGCAAATCTCCAAGAGCATCCCAAGATAATTGTTTAACCTTGAAGCACGTCATCAAAAAAAGGGCCGCACCTCTCAAAGCATCCAAAAAGAATTTGCTTTTAGAAGAACACTTGTTTTAATTGATAACCCCTTTTTTAATGTGAACTTCCTTTTGGGTTTTGAGCTCTCCACTTATTTTTAAATGTTTCCTTCACCCAGGCACTAAAAAAGGGAAACCACTTGCTTGCACTTTTTTTAAAAACGTTACATGATGTTTTTTTAATGTTATTGTTGACTCTGTTTTTTTACAGGCTCTTCAAGCACGCAAGCACAAATAGCCCTGACCCTTTTTGTAGGTGCCGCAATCCAAGTGCCCGGTATCCATTTGTTGTAACTTTCAGGGAAGGGGCAAAGCCACAAGTTGCAATCTTTGGGGAGGTGCCGCAAGTTTCAATTTTTGGTGGAAGGCACAAGTTTCATCGAGAGGGGAGCCGAACTATTGAGGGGACATCGGAGACTACTACTTGTCAGATTGATCTGACCACGCGTTGAATGACAGAGACGACACACCATTACTGAGCATTCCTAAAACCCTATTTATTTATCTTTGTATTGGTGTAGCGATCTCTGTAGGGGAAACTTTACCTTTTGTGTTACTTTCGGGGACCTGAAGACTTTGGGAGTTGTCACGGATGGAGAGCATCTGACTAGATTAAGAGTGTAGAGCACGTGGTGTGCGTATTAGCTAGGTGAGAGTAGATTTGGGATCTTGACTCATTGTAGCTGTACAGGATTACACATCTATCTAGTATTTGCTTTCAGGGGCTGGAGTAGGTCGTGGGGACGACCGAACCAGGGTATATCTGTGCGTACTCTGTGATTGTTATTTTATTGCCCTGTCTGTGCTTATAACAGCGTGGGATTTCTCATGGGTTGCACGAGATTTTTTATTAGCCTATTCATCCCCCCCCCCTCTAGGCTAGGATCCAGATCCAACAGAAACTATAAGTACACCCAAACTATCGTGAGCTACCTGTGGCTCTGTACTTACCGATCCCATCCGGGAGAAGGTCAAATTTACAGGTGGGGTGAAATCCAGCATTCCGCACTCTACTACAATGGACTACCACACCCAAAGTGTCATTATGTGTCCATATCGTTCTATGTATGCCACAAGGGCCCAATATTCCGTAAATGCCTCAATAGCTCGATAGTCCGTATATGCCCAGAGGGCCCAATAGTCACAATTTATTAGGGTGAACAAAACAGTGATAAGGTGACACAAATAATGAGCAACTCTATGTATATGTTTAAAACTGCCAAAACATTTGATAATTTTCATTATACTACGAACATTGTAGTTAACAACATTAATGGTGAAAGCGAATAAAACATTTAATTGAAACACGTCACAAAGTATTGAATCGTTTCACTTGTTATTTTGTCAACATGATCATGGTTATCAGAGGTTGTCAGTAACAAACTTGGTAGTTTCAGTATCTTTAAAAGTTATATGTGATAAGTACTTGCCTGAATGAATCGTTTCTGGGTGTCCATATGATCACGGTGAGAGGCATGATTTAATCTGCATCAACGGATTCACGATAATAAGATAACAGTTTAACTTCGTAAAGTAATATTAATAGTTATATAACTATTATACTTACGTACTATAAGTATAAAATATATATAACTATACGTACTATAAGTATAAGTATAATATACATATGTACAATATATAACTATTATAACTATTATACTCATATCCCACTATTTGTTATCATATAAGATATATATACTAATTATAACTAACTGTTTATATTTATAAATGTATTTATATATATACGTAACATAAATACTAACTAACCCATGTAATAAAGCATATATATAAGGTACATATATTAGCATCATATTAGAACTCATAGTATTAGATATATTTGTTATCATATTACATATATTAGAAATCATATTAGCATTATATTAAATATATAACAAGGTTCAGACATCGTCATTTGTCACTGGCTCATCGTCCCTAACTTTCTCGTCGACCATAGAGTAAGTTTTGGTGTCGACTGTGATTGGGCTCAGCCTGCTGGAGAACTTAACGCTGAGGAGCCAGAGGTGGTCCCTGTTGTATTGATCCTGATGCTACCATAGTCTGGGTTGCTGGATTGTTAGTGCGACGAGGGTAGTTCCTTACAATATGGTCAGGTGCCCCGCACACTAAACACTGGTTCAACATCACACGACAATCCTTCTTGCCATGCCCCGGTCGGTTACAATGGTGACACACCATTGTAGATCTGGAGCTGATCGAGGTTGCAGGCCTCTTGAAGTTGGTGATTTGAGTCGGTCGGAGATCATTCCTGGTTGGTTCCATATGGGGCTTGCTTCCTCCCATTTAAAGCGCATTCTTACGCTTCATGATGGGCTCATGCTTCCAGGCAGCATCCAAGATTTCCTGATGAGTGGTCGGATTTGTCGAAGACATCGAATCTTGGATGTCGAGGTCCAGACCATGTAGAAACTGGTATGCATGATCTTTGGGATCTTCCATAAAAGTGAGAAGCAAATCGACTAAGCATCAAAAACTCTGCTCCGTATTCGTCAACAGTCCTAGTACCTTGCTCTAGGTTGACGAAACGTTGGAGGAGCTCCCTGTCAGATCTCGAGCTTTAGCACCAGGAGGACTAGTTGAGATAGCTGAACCAGTGGACCAAGAACTGTCAAACTAGAGAACTTTGATTACACTTCTTTTCACTTGTTGTACGGTCATACGACCCACTTCTCTTTTCTTCATTTGTTATAATTCCGTTGAGACGGTTGAGATTGTAATAATGTTTTACTTATCTGTGTTATTTTTGAGTAATGCAAGCAAGAACCTGCAGTTTTTACACAGACGCTTATTGTGATAATTCAAGGGGGAAAGAAAAGCTAAAGTACCTCCTCCTGACTTGCACAAGCGGGCCCGTTCGCGTCCTCGCTCTCAAGCCTAATGGGAAGCGGGGCGTGACACTCCCTCTTTGCCAATCTGGGGAAGTACTGAGCATCGAATCTCTCTCGAAAGATGGTCCAGTTGATAGGCTTAACTAGACGTGCTTCCTCAGTATCCCACTAGTTTCGAGCATTACGTGTCAGCTATTTCTTGGTAACTTTTACCCAGCCTGACTGGTCGATGCAGAAAAGACTCAGGTCATCTTCCGTACTTCGGGCCCATTCTTCAGCTTCTAGTGGGCCTTCCTTTCTAGAAAAACTCTTCGGGTTCAGCTCCCTAAACTGCTTGGCTCCAGGTGCCGTTCGAGAAGGAGGTAGTTCAGGTTGCATAGATTGTTGTCCTTGCTGAATCAGTTGGTGTTGAATGTCCAACATCCCTCTTATGACACCCATGAGTTCGTTGATGTTGGGAACACCATTTCGTTCGTCCCATTCCCGTTGCGAGTGTTCGATCTTCTTGCCATCCTGAAAAGAAAACAAAGTAAACATTTGCGTACAAGATTTATTAGGAAGTCGTTTCGTCTAAAATCTTTGGGTTAAGATTTGATTAGGAGAATCATATGGTTAAGATATCAGGAAGATCGGTTCGGTTACGATTTGATTAAGAAATCAACATTAATATCTTTAGATTACATGTTTAGATTTGATCAAGATATTATAACTTATTAGGATTTGTATTAGATTTGGAAGAAGTCAATTTTAAGATAGTCGAAATATTACGGTCTCGTCCCTGCAATCAATGTCAACCAAAAATTATATCGTCGTGATCGTGAAGTCGTGAGGATCGCGAATAAAGAATCCGATCATGAGTTCAAGCTAAATAAAAATCATATAGTAATTATTCAAATAATCAATTTATTAATAATATGCGTATCAAATATGTACAATAGAAACAGGTCGTTACACATTTATTAGCAGCCTCCGCTAGTTCATTAGATTGGGGTTGTGAGACAGAGGAGAAATGTAAATTGATTTTCAACACTGAGCAGAAATCTCTGAAGCCAGCACTGTCAAATTGCGTCCTATTGTCTGTCAAAATGGTCTGAGGGATGCCGAATCGACAGACAATGGATTTCCAGACGAAGCTTCTGGCTACCTTCCACGTAATTCGGGTCATGGGTTCTGCCTCGATCCACTTAGTTTCAGTAGTCGATCGCCACTATCAGGAATTTCTGTTGTCAGCTTGCTTGCTTGAACGGACCAAGGATGTCCAATCCCCACTTAGCAAAGGGTACTGAACTGATGATGGTGATCTGGTCAGTTGGAGGGGCTGAGCCGATCCTCGAGAAATTATGGCAAGTCGGATACTTCCGCACATACTTAACCGTCTCCTTGAACATGGTCGGTCGAAAGTAACCTTATCTTATGGCCTTCACGGCTGTAGCTTTTCCTTCGCAATGGTTCCTGCAATCACCCTCTTAGATCTCCTGGATCACATAAAGCGCTTCCTACAGAGCTAAACATTTGAGGTAGGGGAAGACGTCATACATGGTTCATCGTCTTTTCTACAATGAACCGTCCAGCAGAACAAATTGGTAGGCCTTTCATTTTAGCTTTTGCGCCTCTAACGGGTCGGTCGGCTTCTCCCCCGTGTTTAGGTAATGGATTATGGGATCCATCCAAGTGGCCCCTTGGTAGATGCTTAGCAGTTCCTGTTCCAGCACCTTGGGGTGTGGCAGGTGCTGTACGGACACTGTTCGACCGAGTCCTATGGGGGAGGATGACACGAGCTTTGAAAGGCGTCGGCTCGGTGATTCTTCGACCTAGGTACATGGTGGATCTCTACTTGTCTGAACTTGGTGAGCTTCACTTTAGCAATCTGCATGTATCTCTGCATTGTGTCATCACGGGCCTCGAAACTTCCATTCAATTGGTGGATGATGAGATTGGAATCGCTGAGTAGTTGAATCACCATTGCTCCTAGGGCTCGAGTCAATCGGAGACCGTTGATGGCAGCTTCATGCTCTACACCATTATTTGTGGTTTGGAAACCGAAGCGGAGATCATACTCGAATATGTTGTCTGATGTTTGGACAATTATTCTGGCCCCGCTTCCGGTTTGAGTGGTAGAACCATCCACTTGTACGATCCACGTTCCCTCGTCTTCAATTGTATTGGTTGATGAATTGAGACATGTCGAGGGAGAAGAGGTAGTAATGGGTCGTATGTTAGTAACATGTACCTCTTCTGGTGGATTATCATCATAAGTGAGTTCGACGATGAAGTCAGCTAGAGCTTGCCCAATGGTGGCAGTCCTCGACTTATATTGGATTTCGAACTCACTCAACTCGACTCCCCACATCGTCATTTTCCCCGAATGATCCAGCCTCTTCAGGGTCTGCTCCAAGGGAGTGTCAGTGAGGACCAAGATGGTGTGTGCCTAGAAGTTTGGTTGTAACCTCCTCGCGGATTGGATTAGTGCAAACGCCATATTCTTTATCCTTGAGTAATTTACTTCTGCGTCCCGGATGACTTGGCGGATGTAATAGATATGTTGTTACACTCTCGAGTCCTCTTTGATGAGTGCTGAGATTACGACCTCCAATAACAGCCATATAAATAAAGAGTTGGTCATCCTTTTCTGGTTTGGTCAGTAGCGGTGAACTGCGAAGGTACTCTTTTAGTTCGGAGAAAGCTTCCTTGCAATCTGCATCCCATTCGATGACCCTCTTGCCATTCGTAATGGATGTTATCGCCTTTCTTAATACTTTGAAGAGAGGCAAAAATCTCTCGGCCAACTTAGACAAGAACCGGCCCAAAGCCGCTATTCTCCCATTCAGTCTGTGGAGTTCTCTGATGGTTGAAAATTCCTTCATTGCCATGATCGTCGCAATTTTGTCGGGGTTAGCATCGATCCCTCGGTTTGTCAACATGAAACCGAGTACACTTGGTAGGGTTCAGCCGAAGTTTGTATCGTCGGATTTGTGCAAATGTCTCTCGGAGATCTGTAATGTGATCCGTCGGCTTCTTTGACTTGACCAGCATGTCATCAACATAGACTTCCAGGTTTTGCCTGAGTTTAGCCTCAAAGACTCTGTTCATCATACGTTGGTACGTGGCCCCTGCACTCTTCAAACCAAATGGCAATTTCGTATAACAGAAAATACCTCAATCAGTGATGAAAGAAATCTTTTCTTCATCTTCCAGTGCAATTTAGATCTGGTTGTAGCCTGAGAAAGCGTCCATGAAGCTAAGGAGTTCATAGCCCAAGGCATTGTCGACCAGATTGTTGAGTATTGGTGTTTCATACCAATGTTATTTTGATGATGATCATAATATTATATTGTTGCTAATATCTCTCTTGTTTTAGTCTCATGTTTATCAAATGGAGGGATTTGGAGACTAATAGCTTGTTGCAAGGATGGACATCAAGAGGAGCAATGCCAAAGCTTGGACTCAAGGTGTGCCAAAGCTTGGACAAGATGGGGAGCATCAAGGCATCAGGAATTGAAGCCATAGGCTCTAAGGAAAGCAATGTAATGCATGTATTATTTCATTTATTGCTTTTCTCTTTTTGAGCCTAGCTTTAATGTAATGCCTTGATAGATGGTCTACTCATTCATGCATTTGCATATAACCATCATAGTGAGCCTTAGGATTATCATAGAATCTTACCCAATAGGTTCATCATGCCGAATGAATCAATTGGAGTCTCTGGCTCTCCAACATGTAACTGATGAAGGTCTGAAAGGATACTGGGTGACTCCAGGTGCCTGTCGAGCCTTCTACAGTCCACTGTTGTGCCCCAGCTCAAGTCAACCATTACTTGACTCTTACTTGAGCTTTTGGAACAGTCGATTGAAGTGCAATATATAGTCACATGTCTTCCAACAGGCTCCTGTTAATTGTTCTACAGTTGTCTGTGCGCAACTTGCATTTTCTAGGCTTCATCCTAATTTGCAAGTCAGTTGACTGATGAAGTATTTACAGTCGTCTGTTTATTTACAGTCGCCTTTGAATTGTTCTACAGTCGTCTGTGTGCAAGTTGCATTTTCTCTGCTCTGTTTCCATCCCAAGTGACAATCGTCTGCTGAAGGATATTCAGGCGCCTGCTCATTTTACAGGCACATGTGTAGTCTTCTACAGTCGCATGTTCGGGCTCAGATTATAGCAGTTGGGAATTTTATAGCCGTTGACCAGTCGACTGTCTGTTGTTCATCAGTTGACTGTCGGTGCCGTAAATTCCCAAAATCTAGCCATTGCATATTTATTCATTTTGGCTTTTTACTTGAAAGGGCTGAGTTCATTGGAACTTCTTGGATCTATTGAAAATCTTTAGAAATTGATTAAGCCACTCTCAAACTCTCTCATTTTCCTCTTAGAGCTCATATTCCTCTTCATGCATTGAAGTCAAGCTCAAGGGAAATCATCCAAGTGCAATCAAGCTAATCTCATCACTTGGAGATCCTTTTCCATGCCTTGCATTCATTAATGAGTAATTTCATCATTAAGGCATAGGTAAGAGTATTTGTTTTGCTTTGATATTTCATTGAAACCCTAGCTCTCTGTATGAGAGTTAGTTGCTCTCTGTGTGAGAGTATAACCTTCTATGTGAGGGTTGGTTGTGATCTCTCTGTGTGAGAGTTTGAGTCTCTCTGTATGAGAGCACAAGTCTTTCTGTGTGAAAGCAAGGACTTTTCTGTGTGAGGAATCTCTGTGTGAGATTGTATTCACTTCTCTGAGTGAGAATTATAGTGGAAATTGGTGTGGCTGGACGTACCCAAGTTTGGGGAACCAGTGTAATATATTGTGTTTGCATTTGAATTTTTGTGGTGTTTAAATTCCTCTTGCATTTATAATTCTGCGTTTGCAGGTTTTACTTTTAAATATGCAATTTGTGCCATTACACTATTCAGCCTCCCTCTAGTGTGTTGTTGGTAGTATTGCAAGGGTAAGACGATCCTTACAATTGGTATAAAGAGCGAGGTTATAGCATACAACAATGATGGCATTCAACGCAATATCCACGTCTCATGAAGAAGGTCTATCAACAGTTCGACCCCCGCTCTTCAACGGAACCAACTACCCAAGTTGGAAGATCAGAATGATGATATACTTGGAGGGTCAAGACCTTTGGGACATCATGGAGTCACCCTTTGAGAAGCCTACTACACACGCGGCCTCAAGGACAAAGGCAGAGAAGGACTCTATTAAAATTCAATGTGAGGGCTTTGAATGCATTCCATTGCGCCCTCACTCCGAATGAGTTCAACCGCGTCTCCATATGCAAATCGGTCAACGAAATTTTGCATATCTTGGAGATTACTTTTGAAGGGACATCAAGGTGAAGAAATCTAAACAAAGTGTGTTTAGATCTAAATATGAAATGTTTAAAATGTAGGAAGGAGAAAGCATTTTAGAAATGTTCACAAGGTTCACAGACATCGTGAACGCTTTGGAATGACTTGGGAAGGTGATTTCCCAAGAGGATTGAGTGGAGAAGATCATTGACTCTCTTACACCCAAATGGGAGTCAAAGGCCAACGGGATTTTGGAGTCTACCGACATGTCCAAATATACCATTGAGGAGTGCGTTGGGAATCTAATGGCATACGAAGTAAAGCTTCAACACAAGAATAAGATTCAACCAACCAAGACCGAGAAGCCGGAGAAGTAAAAGGGGGTTGCATTCCATGCCAAGGAGGAGCCAATCAAATGGAGGTAGAAATTCCATCGAGAAGCTCCTAGTGAAGAAGATGAAGAAGATGAGACTAGTGGAGATGAAATTGTGGAGCTTGCCAAGCAACTAAGAGCATTCCTCAAAAGCAGGTAAGGTAAATCTTGTTCAAAGTTTGCCTCTAATTCTAACAATCCGATTTGTTTCAATTATAGAGGAAAAGGTCATCTCTCCAACGAATGCCTTTCTAACCCCACCAAAAAGACTTACAAGGGTAAAGGGAAGAAGCATTGCAAAGGCAAGTCCAAGTTCAAGAACCAAAAGAAGGGACTTGTCCACACATTTGAAGATTCCGATGAGGACACATCAAGGGATGAAGATGATGATGACAAGGAGCGATCTCACATGTGCTTTGCGGCTTTTGATGATTCTTCATCAATCTCCTCGAGTTTAAGAGATGAAGAGGTGGAGGCGTGGCTCAACCCCAACGAAGAAATGTGCTTCATGGCTAAAGGAGAAGAGTCTTCGTCAAGCTCTAGCGAGGAGGAATCCGATGAGGAAGTTGAGGAGGAGCCAAAGCTTTCCTATGAGGAGGTCGAAAATCGCTACAACGTGGTCTCCAATAGGGCAAGTAAGTCCATCGACTCATATGCAAAATTGAAAGCAAAATTAAAGAATGCAATGAGTACGGTGCATGCTTTAGAATCTTCTAGTGTAAATAATAATGATGCTTTGCATATTTGTGACACTAGTGAGAGAGACACACTTCTCTCTCAAGTTAAGAAATTGAGCATTTTCAATGATAAATTAGTAGCTCAAAACCTTAGCTTAGAAACTCACATTTAACAACTTACGTTGAAATGCGAAAAGGAATCCCAAAAAGTTATTAGCTTTGTGCATGCTAGGGATTCACTCAACGGTTTGCTTGAAAAAACAACATCCTGCAAACCATATAGGAGGTTTGGGATAGATTCAAAATGTGGTTACCAAAACCTCCTCTAATTCTTCTTTTGGTGCAAATACAATAAATATTGTAAAAGCACCTAAGAAGAATCATCATGCTTTCTTGTATAACAATAACACCAACAAGAATCATGTAAAGCACAAGGTGGTGAGGAAAAATGAAAATCCTTCATTCTTTTCTAAGAAGCAAAATCCTCACTTTATGCATGCTAAGACAATATTTCTACACCTAAGCTTGCCACATCCACCCCTCTTGCAAAGGCAAAACCATTGTCGAGGAAATCCTTGAGTTTATGGATTCCTACTATGTGTAGTATGCAAGAGATGGATAGTTACATCAACTCTCTAGTTAGGGATGTGATCACCTCATGTGATCACATAAGGAAATCAAACTCCTCTTGGGTTTAGTTTCCTAATGTTTAGGTTTTCACACATATGCATATTGCATGGGTATTGTGCTTAAATACTTATTTGTAGCATACCCATTGTTTGTATGTGATTCATGAATTTTGAAAATGTTTTCAAATTTAGTTTCCATGAAAATGGGGACATTGGGGAATACATTGGCATACATGCATTTGTTGATCCATATGTATGTTAATGGGGGAGTTAATATTTTGTATGTTTAAAATATTTTAAAACATATTTTAACTCTCATTTCGGGTTGTTCTTGAGATCATTGTTTACAATTGGTTATTATTGGTCTCAAATTCAACCCTTGGATATTGCCAACATGTTTCATGTTATATTTCCTTTTAGCAATGTCATGTGTATCAATGTGATTATATATATGTATGCTTTGATACACTTTAGGCCCATGGCTCCAAATATTATTTACAATTGGTAAAGAGGGTTATCTTTCAAGATTTCTTTTCTACAATTGGTATTATCCTAATTGTTAAAGATCTTTTATCCTTTCTTTACAATTGGTATTGGATCCTAGAAGTCAAAAATTTGACTGTATTTATGATATAGGGGGGAGCATGGGATAGTGATTGATACCCACTAAATTTTTATATTTGGTATCATACAGCATATTGTGACTTCTTTAATTAGAATGACTAGTGTGATATATTTGTTGTCCACATTTTTGACAATGACAATGGGAGAGATATATGCATTATGTAAATCATGTTTATCATACATATGCATTTGGAAAGAGATATATATCTATGGATATATATACACACCCCCCCCCTCCCCCAAAATGTACCTAAGAATGTGCGCAGGCAAAATTACCTGCGCACGCCCCCTCTGTTCGGTGTTTTGCAGTATTTTTTTTTGAATTTTTTTAGTAGCTAGATATACTTGTTATGTAGCTCCCCACAAAATTTCAGGTTAATCCAACACTGTTTGAGCCACCGTTCATCGATTTCAAAAACGTTGCGCAAAACTGTCCAGAATTCTGGACAGTTTTGCGCAACGTTATTGAAATCGATGAACGGTGACTCAAACGGTGTTGGATTGACCTGAAATTTTGTGGAGAGCTACATAACAAGTATATCTACCTACTGCAAAAAAATTCTAAAAACAAACTTGAAACCCCCGAACAGAGGGGGTGTTCGCTGGTATTTCTGCATGCGAAAGTGCGCAGGCACATTTGCCTCATATATATATATATATATATATATATATATATATATATATATATATATATATATATATATATATATATAACACACACATATATAGGATTATGTAAACCATTCGTGTGGAGATTGTTAATATACTTATTGCAATTGGTTTATGTAATCCATGCGTATTATATGTCATCATTGTTTCTAATTATTTCAATTGGTATAATGAGTATTTACAATTGTGTATCTCATTTTACAATTAGTGCATATAAGTTGGGGGAGCTCATTAGCATTGTGCTTTATTTCTTTATGTTTTACATAATGTGTGTCATCATCAAAAGGGGGGAGATTGTTGAGTATTGGTGTTTCATACCAATGTTATTTTGATGATGATCACAACATTATGTTGTTGCTAATGTCTCTCTTGTTTTAGTCTCATGTTTATCAAATGGAGAATAACATGATTTGGAGACTGATAGCATGGTGCAAGGATGTACATCAAGAGGAGCAATGCCAAAGCTTGGACTCAAGTGGTGCCAAAGCTTAGAGAAGATGGAGAGCATCAAGGCATCAAGAATTGAAGCCATGGACTCTAAGGAAAGCAATGTAATCCATGTATTATTTCATTTATTGCTTTTCTCTTTTTGAGTCTAGGTTTAATGTAATGCCTTTATAGATGGTCTACTCATTCATGCATTTACATATAACCATCTTAGTGAGCCTTAGAATTATTATAGAATCCGACCCAATAGGTTCATCATGCCAAATGACTCAATTGGAGTCTCTGGCTCTCCAACAGGCTACTGATGAAGGTCTTACAGGATACGGGGTGACTCCAGGCGCCTGTCGAGTCTTCTACAGCCGACTGTTGTGCCCCAGCTCAAGTCAACCACTACTTGACTCTTACTTGAGCTTTTGGAACAGTTGATTGAAGTACAATATACAGTCGCATGTCTTCCAACAGGCTTCTGTTAATCGTTCTACATTCGTCTCTGCGTAACTTGCATTTTCTGGGCTTCATCCTAATATGCAAGCCAGTCGACTGATGAAGTATTTACAGTCGTCTGTTTATTTACAGTCGCATGTGAATTGTTCTACAGTCGTCTGTACGTAAGTTGCATTTTCTCTGCTCCATTTCCATCACAAGTGACAGTCGCCTGTTAAAGGATATTCAGGCATCTGCTCATTTTACAGGCGCCTGTGTAGTCTTCTTCAATCACCTCGCCTGGCTCAGATTATAGCCGTTGGGAATTTTATAGCCGTTGACCATTCAACTGTTTGTTGTTCATCAGTGATTGTCGGTGCCATAAATTGCCAAAATCTAGCTTGCAGATGTATTCATTTTGGATTTTTGCTTGGGTTTGAGGGTTTCTTTTGGCTTACTATATATATGAGAAGGCTGAGTTCATTAGAACTTCTTGGATCTATTAAAAATATTTAGAGACTGATTAAGCCACTCTCAAACTCTTTCATTTCCCTCTTAGAGCTCATATTCATATTCATACATTGAAGTCAAGCTCAAGGGAAATCATTCGAGTGCAATCAAGCTAATCTTATCACTTGGAGATCCTCTTCCATGCCTTGCATTCATTAATGAGTAAGTTTATCATCAAGGCATAGGTACGAGTATTTGTTTTACTTTGTTATTTCATTTAAACCCTAGCTATCTGTGTGAGAGCTAGTTACTCTCTGTGTGATAGTATAATATTCTATGTGAGGGTTGGTTATGATCTCTTTGTGTGAGAGTTTGAGTCTCTCTGTATGAGAGCATAAGTCTTTCTGTGTGAAAGCAAGGATTTCTCTGTGTGATAATCCAAATCCTCTGTGTGAGAATTATAGTGGATATTAGTGTGGCTGGACGTACCCAATTTTGGGGAACCAAGGTAATATCTTGTGTTTGCATTTGGATTTTGTGGTGTTTAAATTTCTCTTGCATTTATAATTCCGTATTTGCAAGTCTTATTTTTAAATACGCAATTTGTGCCATTACACTATTCATCCTCCTCTAGTGTGTTGTTGTTAGTATTGCAAGGGTAAGACGATCCTTACCCAGATGGTCGTTCTAGGGCATGGGTAGCTATCCTTTGAACAAGCTTTGTTGAGATCGATGAAGTCGACGTACATTCGCTATTTGCCGTTCGCCTTCTTCACCATCATGACATTCGATAGCCAATCGGGGTATTTGACCTCTTGAATGAAGCCCGCCTCTAGAAGTCGGCCCACTTCCTCGATTGCAGCCTTCATCTTTTCGCCCCCATGTTCATGTTCTTCTGCTTCATGGGTTTGGAAGTTGGGTTGACTTCCAGTTTATGGGATATTACCTCGGGGTTGACACTGGGCATTTCCCTCGGGGACAGGCAAAAATGTCTGCATGCTCTCTTAAGAGAGCGATCAACTGCTCCCTTGGGTCGAAAGGGAGCATTGACCCGATGGGGACCGTCATCCCTTCTTTTTCAGAGACATGGATGTTGTCTGTCTTTTCGACTGCTGCGGGTCGTTGATTCTCGCCTGTGGGATCGACTGGATCTATTTGTCCCACACTTCTCAAAGCGGTGGACAGAGTGTAACACAACCGGGCTTGCTTCTGATTCCCTCTTGCCTTCCCAACTACTTCAAGAGTTTAGAATTTGATCATTTGATGGAAGGTCGAGACCACCGCTTCTATAGCGTTGAGCAGTGGTTTGTCGATAATTCCATTGTATGCTGAGTTGATCTTCACCACTATGAAATTGGTCAGGCGAGTGACCTGTCGTGGATGCGCTAGGGTCACCGGTAGGGTGATGATGCATACTATTAAGATTATCAACCTTACTCCAAAGCTCCTATGCCGGAAGGTTAATGACAATATCTGTGGGACGAAAGCGCACCAGAGATTCTACACATCCTATATCCTTATCAGATATTATAGTGCACAGGTACGAATCACGAAACAAGGTTAAGATATCTGACCCATTTAGCGCCTACAACCTGAAACCCGTCATTAAGGCGGAGTAATATCCAGTCAAGCGAACGGCTTGCTCGACCGTTAAGCTCCCATTGATACTCAGAGGGGAGTTAATGAGACCGAGTAAATGGGCAGCCGTTATCACCAATCCCAGAGAAGATCCCGCCCGAATCAATGAGGGACGGTTAATCACAATCATCGGAGTAATGCCTATAAATACCTGAAAAGACAATGGTAAAAGGGTTCCAACTCCCAAGGTACGAGATCTAACACTCGGACTTTATACTCTCCAGTTCATATTTCTTCTCCAAAAGGGCTTGCGACGTTAGATCTGAGACGGACCTCCGTGTATCGATCTCGGCTGCTCCAAGCCATCTCCCTCTCGTAAGTTCCCATTCTAACTTAAGCATCGGAGGGGATTTGTGTCAGGACCCAGATCCGACCTCCTGACGCTTCCTTATGATGCAGATCAACGAGTCTCGATCCTACGTGAGGGTCGCTCCTGAGCTTCTCAACCTCGATCGATCGACATACGGATCACTGGCGGGTCGATCGAGCATCGGAAGTCAATTACCATCCATCAACGACCCTGGTTCTTCCAACCTAGGGTCCCACTTGTTGGATACAACGTATAGTTGAATACAACGATCGATGACTTCGAGTTTGGTGATAACAAACGTGTGTCAACGATTTAATGTGTGTGCCAAGTGTTTTCAGGAATGGCACTCTCGCAAATACGCAAAGAAAAACTAAGTAAAAGTGATGGAGATTGTGACTTGCATTAGCCAAGTGGACCAAGTCAAAGATGGAGATAATGGCTACAAATATTAGACTAAGTCAAAGATGGGAAGATAATGAGGAAATCAATTCAAATCCATATTTGAATTGATTCAAATCAATTGGTGCAACATTCAAATCCTAATGCCAAGCAAATTGAAGACTTGGTCAAAGATGGAGAGATATGGTCTTATGTAAATCAAAGGTGATTAAATGAGATCCAATTCAAATCCTACAGCTACTCAAATTCAATTCCATAGCCATCCATATTCAAACTCCATATCCATAGAGATTCATTCAAATCCTTTAGGATTCCTTCCAATCTCCATCAATTATGATATTCTAATTGATTCTATCATATCCCATCCTCTCCTATATAAACCCATCTTCCAATAGAGATAATTTGAGAGGGCACAGACTAAGAGAACCAAGATAGAGGGCCGGCCATAAGCTTCAACACCATCAAAGTTGCACAACATACTAGCCAAGCCAATCTACAACTTGCATAACATCCAAAGCTCCTCCTCCTTAAGTAACCCTCTTTCATCATCGCCATCTTCATTGCAACCCTAGCCAAGGGCACAAGATATCCTCCTAACCCTAGCCTCTCCTTGGTTGCAACATACCCAAGAGCTCCATTGCCAAAATTCATAGCAAGCAACCAAGGCCAAAAGAACTCCATTACTCCATCATCTCCTTACGCAAGAGTCTCCAAAAAGCTACATTGCATCAAGGCTGCAACTTCTCCAAGCTCATCTCCACCAACTTGCACAACTATCTACCAAGAGACCAAGCCCATCTCTTCAACAAGTTGCACAACACCCTAGAGAAGCTCTCATTACCGTAAGATACCAAAGAGGGAGTCATCTTCAACTTCCATGCTCAAGGCCGCAACATCCATGCACATAGTCACCTAGGCCACAACTTTTGAGAGGCCATGACATCATGGCCGCAAGTTCCAAAGGCGAGGACGTGACGTTGGTGACTACATCCTGTCAGATGCGATCTGACCTGAGCTGATTGACAGAGAAGAGTGTCGCTACACAAACTGAGATCCTCTAAACTCTTTATTATTATATTTGTGTAGTAGTAGCGATCTTTGTAGGGAAAACTTTACCATTGTGATGTTTGGGGTCTTGTCTAGTGGATGCTAGATAAGAGAGACTTGGCTAGTTTGGACTAGCCAATAGAAAGCTTACACTATGATTAATTTTGTTGAACAATGTGAGTGGGATACTGAGAGCCTGGTGAGTATAGAGACATGTGTTCTTTAGTTATTAATGTTGTACCTGTTACATTATTAATCTAGTATCTGCTTTGGGGGCTGGACGTATGTCGTGGGATGACCGAACCTAGGTAAATCTGATGTGCATCTGTATTTGATTATTATTTACCATGCATGTGATTATAACTGCGTGTGATTTCTCGTAGGTTGCACGAGAATTTTTTATCAGCCTATTCACCCCCCCCCCCTCTAGGCTTAGATCCAGATCCAACAAGTGGTATCAGAGCAGGTTAGAGGATCTAGACTAGATTGACCATGAATAACCCAATTGATTGTGCCTTTGCTGAAGGTCAGTCTATATCACGACCCCCTAACCCCTAAATTTAATGGAGTAGATTATCCTTATTGGAAATCTAGGATGAGAATCTACTTAATATCTGTTGATTATAAAGGTTGGCACATAGTTGAAAAAGGTTATAAGCCACCTGTTATTAAAGTTGAAAACATTGATATGCTTAAACCTAAAGACAAGTGGGATGATGCTGATTGGAGACTTTATTCTTTAAATGGAAAAGCTATGAATGGTCTTATATGCTCCTTAGATAATCCTATATTTAATCGTATCTGACATTGTCAAACTGCATAGGAAATATGGCATACACTGGAGGTGACGCATGAGTGAACGTCACAGATGAAGGAGTCTAGACTTGCCTTGCTGAGCACAGAATACGAAAGATTCTGCTTGCTTCCATCAAAATCCATATCAGAGATGTTTTCAAGATTCACGGACATATTTTACAACTCTAGCTCCTTTGGTAAGCCATACTCTAGCCGTGAGCAGGTGAGGAAAATCTTAAGGGCGCTGCCAAGCTCGTTCAGGCATAAAGTCACTGCCATTTAAGAAGCAAAAGATCTATCATAGATGAGAGTGGAGGACTTGATAGGCAACTTAATGTCCCACGAGCTTGAGCTACAGAATATAGAGGCTATAGAGAAACCAGAGGCGAAGGAAAAAGTTCCAAACCCACTAGCTCTTCAAGCTAGCAAAGGTGATGAAGATGATAAGGAGACAGTATTGATGATCAAAGGCTTCAGAAGATACATCAAGACTCCTCAAGGAAGAGCTGACATGCAACAAATTTTTAATCGTTCTAACCAATATAATCCTTCTAGAAATTCATCTGAACAGAATGCTATTAATAAGGTTAAATATTTTAAATGCAAAAAGCAGGGACACATTATGAAGGATTGCTCACAAGAAACAACTAATGTTACGGAGAAGAAAGGAAAAGTTGTGGTGCGAACGTGGGACATGGACATCGAAGATGAGAATGAGGAGTATGAAGCACACTCTTCCCTCTGCCTGATGGCAAAAGATAATGAGGTAAAATCTGGTAGTAAAGCTGAACTTCTAATTATATGTAAAGCCATGCAAGATGAAATTGTAGAGCTAGAATCCACATTAGAAGAGTATAGAAATTCCAAACGATGAAATACAATAAGACACTTACAACATGTCATTAGAAATTAAGGAACTAAAAGGAAAAATTGTTGCATGTGATTCTACCATTGCTTTGTTGGAAAAAGAGAATTCTAGGTTGCATGAAAAAGCCGAATGCCTTTTTTGTCCTACCTTGTTGAATAATATTAGCATGTATAAGCAAAATGTGAGTAAGCTAGAAACTGAAATTGAATTGCTTAATGAAAAGATTTGCATGCTAACTAATGAACTTAAAAGAAAAATAATTGCTGAAGAGGACAATAAGAAGGCCTTTATAAGTAAATGCACTTTGATTCTGAATGAAAATGCTTTATTGAAATCCAAAGTTACAAGTCTAGAATTGTCATTAAAGAAATTTTCTATAGGAAAACAATAGTTGGATACTATTCTAAAAAATCAACTTTATGTCAATAATAAACGTGGACTTGGATATGATATGAAACATGCTAAAAAGCCTAATTATAAGAAAATTCACAATGAGCCATTGAAAGTCAAAAATATGTATGCAAAGTGCTTTACTTGTGCTAGTGTTGGTCATACATCTTATTATTGTAAGTTTAGAAATACGAAATATGAAATTCAAGCAAATGTGGGTTCCTAAACCTTTGACGAATAACATGAGTGGACCTTGTTGGATTCCAAGGTCAGACAGAACATATATCGTGTAGGTAAGATGGAGATTTGGCGATGAGCTATGGATTGAACGTTTCATTATTTAGTTCATTAGCCAAACGACAACGCGAAGGTATGGTTTTTCTCTTTGAACTTAATGCATACCTTCATAGCGTTTTTTTTGGTTTTGTGTGCTTAATTTGATTTTTATTTTGTGTGCTAGTTGTTTTGCTTTCTAGCGTGTTTAGTTCTTTATAAAGAAAAATAAAAAAATGAAAAGGACAAAACGCAAAAAAAATGGTGCTTTATGTATATCTTTCTTTTGAATCATTCAAGTGATATTAATGAATGATAATCATATCCATGTAGAAATTGATGTATTATTGTTATGGCTACATGTGCATGTTTGATTTTCTAAATAGCCATGACATGTTCAATGATTAGAAAAATTTGATTTCTACACCTACACTTTCACTTCCACGAATATTAAATATTGTTGTACATTTGGAGACATCTTTTATGAAATATTGGAAAGTGAATGTAGGATGAAAAATAATTGAAAATCGAAGGGATATAATGTGTCTTGCCATGGTTAAAAATTGAGCACAAAAAATTGAATATGAATTGAAAAAGAATGAAAATAACTCCGTATGAAAAATGGATACAATCCATGGCAAGAACACTACTCACGAGTATCCAACATATGCTTTACGGGTAATCTTTAGCGTTAGTGTTATACTCGTCAAGCAATGCTACCCCCACATCTAAGAGTCCTTATAGGCTATGTTTTTGGGGTGTGGTATCTTGAACTCATTTTTAATGAGATGGGAAAAATCAATCCTAAGTGATTTCATGTTTAATGGAAAATGTGAATAGGTTTCGGTTGAATTTCTAAAAGTTTTCCTTGTGTGCTTCAATGTTTAATCATCACACTTACATGAAGGTGTTGAAGTCTATGTTAAAATTTTCATTGAATTTGAAGGGCTTATTCAATGAATGTCAACATGCAAGTGCTAGTTGTAATTTATAATACTCTTTAGTTTGCATGTGGAATGAAACTTGACTTCATTATACACTTTTGATGATAACAAAAGGTGGAGAAAGAATTGAGAAGATTTGAATAATATGTGCATTAATGCTTACATGTTGCATATATGAATATTGGTTTAAGGAGAGCATTAATGAACAATGAATAATGAGAATAATGAAAATGTGCTTATTGAATATATGAATATTGGTTCAAGGGGGAGCATGCATACATGTTTGAATGCTTGAACATTATTATGGCATGCTTGTAAGCTTGCACATCATTGCCATACTTGTTGCATATTGCATACATCCCCCCATCTTCACACTTCACACACACATATCACGATGAAATTATATGAATCGTTATTGCTCAAATCTTATATTGGTTTGTCATCATCAAAAGGGAAGATTGTTGGATACAACGTGTAGTTGGATACAAATATTGATGACTTTGTGTTTGATGATTACAAATGTGTGTGAATGATTTAATTGTGTGCTAAGTGTTTTCAGGAATGTCACTCTCGCAAATACGTAAAGAGAAACTAAGTAAATGTGATGGAGAATGTGACATGCATTAGCCAAGTGGACTAAGTCAAAGATGGAGACAATGTCTACGAATATTGGACTGAGTCATAGATGGGACGATAAGGAGGAAATCAATTCAAATAAATATTTGAATTGATTCAAATTAATTTGTGCAACATTCAAATCCTAATGCCATGCAAATTGAAGACTTGGTCAAATATGGAGAGATATGGAGAATCTCATGCAAATCAAAGGTGATTAAATGAGATCCAATTCAAATCCTACAGCTACTCAAATTCAATTCCATAGCCATCCATATTCAAACTCCATATCCATAGAGATTCATTCAAATCCTAATCAAGTTAGGATTCCTTCCAATCTCCATCAATTATGGGATTTTAATTGATTCTATCATACCCCGTCCTCTCCTATATAAACCCACCTTCCAAAAAGAGATAATTTGAGAGGGCAAAAACCAAGAGAACCAAGAGAGAGGGCTGGCCATAAGCTTCAACACCATCAAATTTGTGCAACATACTAGCCAAGCCAATCTACAACTTGCACAACATTCAAAGCTCCTCCTCCTTGCGCAACCCTCTTCAATCATTGCCATCTTCATTGCAACCCTAGCCAAGGCCACAAGATATCATCCTAACCATAGCCTCTCCTTGGTCGCAACATACCCAAGAGCTCCATTGCCAAAATTCATAGCAAGCAACCAAGGCCAAAAGAACTCCATTGCTTCATCCTCTCCTTGCGCACGACTCTCCAAAAAGCTCCATTGCATCAAGGCCAAAACTTCTCCAAGATCATCTCCATCCAAGTTGCGCAACCATCTACCAAGAGGCTAAGCCCATCTCTTTAACAAGTTGCGCAACACCCTAGAGAAGCTCTCATTGCCGCAAGCTATCAAAGAGGGAGTCATCTTCAACTTCTATGCTCAAGCCGCAACATCCATGCACAAAGTCACCTAGGTCGAAACTTTTGAGAGGCCAAGACATCAAGCCCACAAGTTCCAAAGGCGAGGACGTGACGTTGGCGACTACATCTTCTCAGATGTGATCTAACCTGACCTGATTAACAAAGACGACTGCCGCTACACAAACTGAGATTCTCTAAACTCTTTATTATTATATTTGTGTAGTAGTATCAATCTTTGTAATGAAAACTTTACCATTGTGATTTTTTGGGGTCTTGCCTAAAGGGTGCTAGACACGAGGGACTTGGCTAGTTTGGACAAGCCAATTGAAAGTTTATACTAAGATTAATTTTGTTGAACACGGTGAGTGGGGTACTGAGAGCCCAGTGAGTGTTGAGACGTGGGTTCTCTAGCTATTAAGGTTGTACCTGTTACATTATCAATCTAGTATCTGCTTTGGGGGCTGGACGTAGGTCGTTGGACGACTGAACCAGGTTAAATATGTTGTGTATATGTGTTTGATAATTATGTACCCTGCATGTGATTATAACTGCATGTGATTTCTCGTGGGTTGCATTAGAATTTTTTTATTAACCTATTCACCCCCCAGGCTTAAATTCAGATCCAACACCACTCAACCGGCTGACGAGGCTCCGACTCAGCAGGAAAGTGTCCACGTCAGCAACTCAATTGTTTCGATCATTTTTTACCTTTACACTTAGCTGTAATAATAGCTTGATATGAAAAATAAAATTTTCAAATAAAATAATTAAACATAAGATTTGGGAGGTCGATTTTCTCCAATTTTATTTGCCTCCCAATGAATGAAAGAACACAAATCTTGGAAAAATCTCCCAAAACAACATAAGAACTCCTCCTAAATTTTCACAAAAATACATTGACTTAATTAGGTCCAAGACATCTTATTTCTACTAAACCAAAGACTTTTGAACGCAGTTAAACTTCAAAAAAAAATTCCAATCAACATAAGACCGTTGGGATGGCAAGGAGAAACACTAAAAGGGTGGTGAATATTTTTTATGAAATTATAAAATAATGCTCTAAATTTCTCCCAAAGATTAGGATTAGAGTTATCTAATATAATCTTAATCAACAATCTAACTTGCAACAACAAAGATAAACAGAGAAATGTAAAGTGCAAGTAAGAGACAAGAATGAGCACAATCGCAAACACAATACATTTATCCTAGTTCACCACTCCGGGGCTAGTCCAGTCCCCAAAACTCTGTTGGGCCTTAATCCACTATTTTAACAAATACTTACAACCATCTCACCTCCAATGTGGATTTTCCCTTGCATCCCTACAATAGAACTTTTGCAAACGCATAGCCTCCGACAAGGATTTTCACTCACAACTTCAAGTGACGATACAATGCTTTTGTTGTACAATGATTTATTGATACAGTTACATATAGCCTTGCTTGAAGCTCTTGTGTAGTAGTGTAGCTATATGTGAAGACTTGATCTCAATGATAATGACTTTTAAGCTATAGTAGATCAAGGATTTGTACACTAAAGGATTGAAAAACTTTGGAGTATTTTTACCTAGAGGAGAGGATTTTTTGTTTAAAGTTTTCGAGCACAAAACTTGATTTTCTCTTATTAAAATGATCTTAAAATCTTGCATTAAAAATCTGAACAACCCTCTATATATAGGTACATTTAGAGTTAAGAATGATTGCCTAAAATGCCCATATAATGGTCAAAAAACGGCTTGTAGAATTTCGATCGTTGTGGGATGCCAAGTCATTGGTAGTCAACTCCTATTGTGGGGGGTAGTCGACTACTGGATATGTGAGTCGACTCTCCTGCATACAGGTGTCGACTCTTAGCCGGTCCAGTACCTATCGTGGGTATCTAAGCTATAAGAGTCGACTACAGAACATTAGGAGTCGACTCCTGTTCTGAACGCGGATATGTATCAGAACCTAGTAGGACACACTATCTAAATCATTTTTAAACATTTTAAAACTATTTTTAAAGTGTTCCCCAGTGTGAGAGAGCTTGTAGCAAGGCTTTAACAAGCCAAGACAATGAAAACGATAATACATCAAAAATAAAGATTACAATGAAGTCCATGATGCATTCTTAATTTGCTCTCCAATCTCCTTACTTAGCTTTATTTGATCCATGCCTTGTTGAACTCACTTCTATCCTTGAGTGCCTCTTGATTTAATCTCTTATACATGCATTCATATATGTAAAATAACATGTTTGCTCATTATCAAATCTACATAAGGTGTGACTCAATATCTTAACATTCTCTCCCTTTTTGATGATGACAAATATGCATGCATAATAGCATAAATAAATACTTACTCTTCATGCAACATAGTATGTTAGCAATTTCATATATATACTCTTAATACCATATGTTGCAATAAAAAAACCATGTATGTAATTATTATGCATGGACATTAATACTTGTCCAACTTTTATTATCATTAAAAAGGATATTAACAAAATGCTTTCTCCCTTTTGAAAAACAAATAAGCTTTAAATAACATCCTCCCCCCTCATGCAAACCACCCCCTAAACTAATGCAGAATGAGTGTAAACTGTGTGATGTAAGGTCCATGGCTATGAGGAAAACACTAGAAGGTGGGTTGAATAGTGTTTATGTAATTTAAAAAGATAGTTACACCAAATTAAATTCCTAACCAACAAATAGTGCGGAATAGAAATAAACCCAAAATGAAACAAATGCAAACGTAAGGATGTTTCAAGGGTTCGGATTACCCAAGTCACTTCCCGACTTGTTCCCGGTAATCCTACGTCCCTTCCACCTGGTTAACAACCGGATACTCAAGTTATAACCCTAACTTAAGGTTTCCTTAAAACCCACTTGTAGCAACCCTATAAGTGAAATCGAAATACAATCGATTGACCTTGACTCCCACAACTTGGGAGAGTAAATCAAATAACTAAAGTTATGAAATTTGAAATTGAGCAACACGACCTATGCCTTGAAGTAGAACTTGAAGAAGAAATGTGTTGTGTGTTGAAAGACTCTCTTGGAAGAGAGGAAAGCCCTTTCTCTTGATTGCACTAAATGCCTAGAAGATTTCTCTTTGGTTCTAGGTTGGAGAGCAAGAGATGAGATATAGGAATTCTAGGGCTTTTGGATTTTGAGAGCTTTGATCTTTTAAAATAAAAGCTTGAATGTTTGAACAAGAGATAATCAAAGTGTCTAGCCTCTCAATGGAACAATAGAGGCTTCTTTTATAGGGTTCTCAAACCCTTTAAACTGAATCACCAAAAACCCCTTTGAAATCCGTGAGGAAAAACTCAACGGATAGAATCTGCGCCCGCGACAGTCGACTATTGAAGAACTCACAGTCGACTGCTGCACATTGATAGAGGGTAGATGAGAATTCATAACGTTAACTTACCACGTGGACAGTCGACTGATGAGGCATAGACAGTCGACTGTAAATCCTACTACAGGCGACTGGCCGTAAGCTGGGTAAGTTGAGGAAATCTGAGAAAATTATGGGAGAACAGGACAGACGACTGATAAAGAAAAGACCATCGACTGTTAAACTAAACAGACGGCTGTAATTCCTTCTACAGGCGACTGTTAAGACCCTGACATTTTCCAAAGAGCTAAGTCATTAAATAGGCTCAAAGACAGACGACTGTTGTAGCATTGACATTCGACTGTTCCATTGGACAGTCGAATGTAAAACCAACAATAGTCTACTGGCCAGATTAAACAGAGAAATAGAATTTGGGCTAAAGATAGACATGCGACTGATTAACAAAACACAGTCGACTGTCTCTTGGACAGGCACCTGTGAATCGTTCAGAAGTCGC
This sequence comes from Scilla litardierei, assembly GCA_030789695.1. Classification (NCBI taxonomy): domain Eukaryota; kingdom Viridiplantae; phylum Streptophyta; class Magnoliopsida; order Asparagales; family Asparagaceae; genus Scilla; species Scilla litardierei. The sequence continues at coordinate 699,833,255 of CM061142.1, forward strand.
CTGTGAGAGTTAAAGCTAAGAAGCCCAAAACTAGACTGAAGAAGTTTGTGCATAACAGGCAACTGTAGAACAAACCACAGTCGACTGTTTTGAGACAGGCGACTGTAAATCGTTCAGCAGTCGACTGATAAAAACATGACATGCACAATCTAGATAGAAATGAATTGGAGTCTAAGGAAGGTTGATCTAATGATATCCTAAGACTGAAATGAAGATGTGTGTCCTCCAACAAAGTTCTACTTCTAAGCTACATACTAGAAGAGAAACAAGAAAGTTACATTTGACGAACTCTCTCTTCTATCTAACGCATGAGCTTGAAGTCTTCTAGGAGCTTCAATCACCATCTACGATCATCTAAACCACTTCATTTGCTTTCAATGATCTTTGAGTGTCATCCATTGCAAATAGATCTTCATAATAAGCTTAGGCAACGCATTAACTGCAAATAGGGGATTAGTCACACGTATTTATGTTGGCTCATCATTAACACCAAGTAGGGAGAAGTCCAATACTCAACATTCTCCCCCTTTTAGATGATAACAAACAAACATAAACAAAAAGATAAATAATTGTGCTTAAAGAAAACTTACTCCCCCTACATAGGATGCCAATCAAGTTAGTCAATAAATATTAGGGCATCTATATATCAAATGAAGCAAATGAGTGAGATATGCATGAATGAAATGAATCCATGAAATCTAGGATTTAAAATCCGTATTCATTATATCTTACTCCCCCTGAATCTAAGGCAACTTCAAGTTTAGATTCAAGTGTAATTAGAATTTACTTAGCAGATTACATATGAATCTGCTAATTTCTCTCCCCCTATGGCGTTATCCAAAAGGTGGGAGTAAAATAGCAATAAAAATCGTGCTAAATAAGAACTAGCAACAATTCAAGAGTCTAAAGATATATAAATCAAAAACTCATAAAACCATAGTATAAACTTAGGTGATTAGAGGAATGAGAGTCCAATATCAACATTGAGATATACGAAGGAAAAATATCGTCTCAAATCACATCACATATAGAATATAGCATACATGGAGACAATATCACAAAAATTCACACAGATATGATCAACAATTTATACAAAGTGGGAAACTGAACGAAGAAACTGCAAGTTCATATTATATATATATATATATATATATATATATATATATATATATATATATGAGAATAATGGCTATCATACGCCATATGAGAGCCTCTCTCATACGCCCTCTCACATAAAGCACCCAAGTACAAGCCCGCATGGGCTTGTACTTGGTTGTACTTGGGTGCTTTATGTGAGAGGGCGTATGAGAGAGGCTCTCATATGGCGTATGATAGCCATTATATATATATATATATATATATATATATATATATATATATATATATATATATATATATATATATAGGAAAATTTTCAAATGAGAACATTTCGCACCGTGCGAAAATATTTTTAGTTTTTTTTTGAAATTTTTTTTTTCAAAAATTCTTTTTTCCACCCTCATTATATGTTGTTATACCCCCCTCAAAAAATAATGGTTGAGAAATAATGTCATTTGGCCTTCGATCAAGGCATTTCATCAAATTCGCACGTTTTGAGACCGTTAAATTTGTAACGGGTGGATGGGTGCTCTAATGCCCAACGGGTTCACCCATTATTTTCCCTGGGGTATATATTTGTATGGATTAAACATCAAAAAAAAAATTTTTGAAAAAAAAAATTTCAAAAAAAAAAAAATGTTTTCGCACCGTGCGAAAACCCCTTTTTTCGCAACCGAAGATCACTCTATATATATATATATATATATATATATATATATATATATATATATATATATATATATATATATATATATATATAAGATCACATTACTTTTCAAAAAAATATAAGATCACATGGGTACAAAATACATGAACAACACCATGTGCATCAAAACGAACAATATACATCATTCATCCATATACCATCACTACCCAAAATAATCATCATACATTCAACACTCAAAAACTCACTAAAAATCTAAGATTGAGTGACTCGAGGTGCAGCAGCAGAGGAAGCTGTCTCTGGGTCAACGGGGACATCCTCTGGAGGAGAAGCAGCAGCAACAACACCCTGAGTAGCAGATACAACAGGATGCAAAATAATCTCAGTGATGATAGGCGGTGGAGGCTGACGAGGCTGGGGTGGAACAAAACGTCTGATGTGCTCAGGGAAGGGCATACCCTGATGCTGGAACGAGAAGAAGGCCAACTCATAAAGACCAGAAACCATCTCAAACAGAATGTCATGAGAGGAAGGAGCAGAGGTAGATGGCTGGTCAGCAGGAGGAACAGTGGAAGAAGATGAAGCAGATGAGGATTGCCTCTTCTTAGATGCAGACTGTAGAGCCGAAGAGGACTTTGACTTAGCAGAAGCATCAAGAAGAGGACCAAAAGGCAAAGGCTCGAACGGAGTCAAATCAATCCCAAAATGGCGAAAAACAAGCATAAGAAGACTGCCATAAGGAATGTGGGAGGTAGCAGTAGTAAACTCGACCTTGTCCATCCTATCAAGGAGGACGTCGGCCCAGTTTACTGACATGCCAGAAAAGATCACGTACATACACCTAAGGATCTCCTGGGATGGCTGGTCTGAAGATCCATACTTCGGCGGGATGTTGGACTTCACCACAGGGTGAACAGCCCAACCCCTTACCGAGAACATGGATAACCGAACACCAGAAGAAAGAGCAGAGGGCATCTCACGAAACATGTCTCGGATGACAGTCTGATCAAGCTCACTAACATCTGAAATGGAAATGTCAGCAGGAAGGGATCCAGAGGAGGGAATCCTAAGAATGGTCCATAAAAGAGTAGGATCAATGCGAATGGGGGTCCCCTGGATGACATTGTCAATAACGCCAGTGGTCGCATACTCACTTCGAATGCGGTTAGCATAGAAAAGCTTAACCAAAAATGGGTAAGCACGAGACCAAAAATGGGTAAGCACGAGGGGATTCGATGTGAGAGAAGCGAAAAAGGTCAGCCAGGCGAGTAGCGGAGATGATCTCTGATAATCTCTCAGCAGTGAAAGCGGGATAAACAATGAAATGCTCTTGAAGAAGATTGATCCCGAGGAGAGAATGGAATTTTGCCAAACAAAGGTCGTCACGGCAAATAGGAATGAGGGGATCAGAAGGAGGCATGGCAGGGGTTTCTTCATCGGAGCTCAACACAGAGTGTGAAGGAGAAGCCTCAACGCAAGGCTCATTGATGTGAACACCAACAGGCTTGCGTGGACGCTTTACGAGTCGCTCAGCTTCAGATGAGGAAGACGCAGAAGAAGGAGAATATCCCTACGAAGAGGAGTGAGTGGGAGAATCGGGTTTCTTGGTGCGGGCCTTGTAGGGTTGTTTGTTTTTAGCAATAGTTGGCTTGGAAACCCTAGCACGCTTAGGAGCAACAATTTTCCCTTATTCTTGGTTTTGGAAGCCATTGCACAATCAACCGATGAATTTGAAGGAAACACACGGAAGAAACAACGATAGGAAGAAAACCTAATCTGAGAGACAAGGAAGAGACACTCGACGAAGCACTGATAGACGCAATTGACAGATCGACGAGAGGAGATGATGGAAAACCGTCGGCGGAGTGATCGACTGAGAGTTCAAACTGGGGAGACGAAACAATTTTTTAATCTGATGAGAGAGAAACTGTTCGGTCGAAATGAAGGATCTCGGTCATATATCGAAGGGGTAAATGAATCTGGGCCGTTGGATCGAAAGATCGACGTCTCAGATCAAAAGAACAAACCGGCACATTAGGAGACAGTCGACTGATGAACAATAGTCAGTCGACTGTTTGAAATAATAAGAAATGAGCTTAAGTTGACAGACAGTCGACTGTTGGATAACATACAGTCACATGTCCGTGAGACAGTCGACTGTATTATACTCATCAGTCGACTGACTGAGAATCAATGAAATCGATGATATAAACAGAGACTACTGACGAAATGGACAGGCGCCTGATGACTAAAATGCAGTCACCTGTTGATCCAACAGTCGACTGTAAAGTCTTCATCAGTCGCCTGGGCGAAAGATACAGTCTGCTGAACGAGAAGATAGATTAGGGCAGTCGACTGTCGAAGGAAAGACAGTCGTCTGTCCTGGTCCAAAAATGAACAGTGAGGTTAAAATCCAGAGGATATGCACAACTCACCCTAGGACCTATACTCTAACACAAACTCATCACAAAATCAATATCAAGAGATAAATCATTTATTACACAAATCTCTTAAGACAATCCGAAAACTCAAGAAAACAACGAAATCTCAATAGCCTTTCTTAAAACCAATATATGATATATCAAATGAAGAGAGGCAACATGATGATATGAGTTCAAAAGATAATATAACAAGTAAGTTGAACTCCTAAATCTCAGATTCACCCATAATTCCTAATTCTCTAAGCAACCGCACACATGAATCTTCTTTAAGTGGTTTTGTGAAGATGTCGGCGATTTGTTTTTGGGTTTCAATGTCCTCTACGATGATATCCTTCTTAGCTACATGATCATTGATAAAGTATTGTCTCACATCTATGTGTTTGGTACGGGAGTGATGTACCGGATTCTTGGAAAGACATATAGCACTTTGGTTACCAACCATGATAGGGCAAGTATCACAATTGACACCATAGTCCTTAAGAGTGTGTCTCATCCAAAAAACTTGTGCACATGCAAGACTCGCGGCAATATATTCCGCTTCAGTCGTGGACAATGATATCGAGTTCTGTTTCTTGGAGAACCAAGAAACTAGGGAATTTCCTAGAAAATGACAAGTGTCACTAGTACTATTCCTATCGGATTTGCATCCGGTAAAGTCGGCATCACTATATGAGATTAACTCATATGTGCTAGATTTAGGGTAAAGTAACACATAATCTAGAGAGTGATTGAGATAACGAAAGATTCGTTTTACCGCAATCAAGTGTGACTCCTTAGGTCTAGCTTGATATCTAGCATACAAGCATACGGAAAACATGATATCGGGCCTACTAGTAGTTAAATAGAGTAAGCTACCAATCATACCTCGATATAGACGAACGTCTACATATTTTCCGCTCTTATCCTTGTGTAGATGGGTTGTCGTACTCATGGGAGTCCTTTTGCTTGAAGACGATTCCATTCCGAATCGCTTAATTAGCTCCCATGTGTACTTGGTTTGATGTATGAAAGTCCCATCCTTCATTTGTCGAATTTGTATTCCAAGGAAATATTTGAGCTCACGCATATGGCTCATCTCGAATTCATCCTTCATAGACTTGGAAAATTCTTGACAAAGATTAAAGTTAGTAGAACCAAATATGATATCGTCTACATAAACTTGAATTAATAGGATGTCATTTTCATAATCCTTAATAAAAAGTGTTGAATCAACTTCACCCATTTTAAAATCTAAATTCAAAAGAAAGGTCTTGAGTCGATCATACCACGCTCTAGGAGATTGTCTCAACCCATACAACGCTTTCTTGAGGTTGAAAACATAGTTTGGAAATTTTTCATGTATGAAACCGGGTGGTTGAGAAACATTTACTTTTTCATTAACAATACCATTTAAAAATGCACTTTTAACATCCATTTGAAATAATTTGAAATTCTTATGAGATGTAAAAGATAAAAGCAATAATAGCTTCTAATCTAGTTACAGGGGCAAAGGATTCTTCGAAATCGATACCTTCTTCTTGCCGGTAGCCTTGAGCTACTAACCTTGCTTTGTTCCTTGTGATGACCTCATTCTCACCGGTCTTGTTCTTGAAGATCCACTTAGTACCTGTAATGGCCCCTAGTGCCCGATACAATAGGATGTATCTTTTTGTGTGATATATAGTGTATATGTGCTTGAATATATGTGTTAGTGTGTGAAGTATATACGTAGTGTGTATAGTATTCTACTATTTGGTGGTGTAATTGGATTGAGATAGTGTTAATGTGATATGTAGTGCTATTGGTTGACTATAGTTCATATTGGTTGGTGAGTTGCATATGGTAGTGACTATGGTATTGATTGTAGTACATGTAGCATGTAATATAGTAGTAATAGTATGTTTGTATAGTAGTGTGTATAGTACGTACTTTATGTTGTTGTAGTGGTTGAATTGATTATAATATGTGTATTTGTAAGTAAGGATGTCCCCTTAATTATGTGTGGAAGGCATGCATGTAATATTTATTAGAGAGGGATGTATATAGTGAAAGGGAGAGTGTGCATAGTAATGGCTCCTTAGTAATTAGAGGGTGGGGTGTGTGTGTGTGTGTAAGGAAGGAGGATGTGTGCAAAGAGATTCTTTCCTTAAATAAGAAGAAAAGAGGATTAAAGGAAAAAGAAAAAGAAAAGAAATGGAAGAAAGAGACAAGTAGAAGAAGGAAGTAGAAGAGTGGAGAATAGCCTTGCATTTAAATCCCAAACCGCTTCTTTTCTTTCTCATTTCCCTCGCCCCTCTCTATCATCTTCCCAATTTTGTTCTACCCTCTCTTTCCTTCCGTGTACTTCATTTTTTCAAGAAAAACTCCTCTTTTTCTCTTCCTTTTACTTCCATATACAAGTGTTAGCAATTTGGGTCTCTTAGAGCTAAAGAAGGAGAAGGAGAAGGGCTTGAAGAAGGAGGAGCCATATGGGTTAGGGCTACACCCTTTTCCCTCATCACCCAAGTGGTAGGATTCCCCTCTCCAACTTGTATTTCATTTGCATGCATGCATCCTTGTGAAATAACTTAGCTTTTGTGTTCATGGAGCTATTCTGGAAATTTCCACCGGTTGAAGCCTCTGTTAAACCGTGCATATCTCATAACCTAGATCAAAATAGAATCTGAAAAAAAATATTCATGTAGTTCACGAAATCCTACCCCAAAATCATATAAAATTTGACATATAGTCTATTCAATAAGTAGGAGCAAAAATTCAATCTTTACAACATGTCTGAAATTCTGTCAAACTGGACACAGTGTAGTAAAACAAAGCTCAGTACCTGCACACACAATGGAATTTCATCTTCTTGGTCTCGTTGCAAAGTTAACAAGTTTTCTAAAATTTCATAACAGTGTATATTTTACGAAATTCTGGCTAAAACATGTCCAAAAACAGCAATCTTTACAGACTCTAAAATCTGTCTAGAAAACAGATTTGACAAACTTCACCAAATAAATCACCATAAATTGTATACTTCATATTTTTGCACGAAATTTATCTATGGATCTAAAACTTCCATATCTACAAATTTCATTTATAAACTTTTGCCAAATTCGCATTAGAAATTGTTGATTTCTGTTGTTTATGACTGCTAAAAATTTTCAGCAAACTGAACTGTTTTGTGATGTTGCAAATTGTGTTTTATTTTCAATTTCATGTTTACATGCTATTGCTTAATGATGCTATATGAAAGTGAGTTCATGTTATGCATTTCTAAAGAAATTGTGGTCATATGTAAGATGCCCCTTATATGTTCGATGACATGCCTACATGTAGTTAAGTATGTAAAGAGAGTAATATTTTGCATAATTTGGCTATGAGAACTATGGTTGTAAGAATTATGTATGTTGGAATTATATGTGTTGGAAATGAGAACTATTGGAAAAATGTTGTGGTTGGAAAAGTTATATGTGTTGGAATGAGTGGAGGTGAAAATGGTGGTTAATATATGATTCCTTTTGTTACACGTTAATTTTTAATTGAAATGCTAAGAAATGACTAAGTCCTCTTAAAGGAGGGTGACACGGGGATTGGGGGACACTAAGTTGTGGGGAAAACATGAGGGGCTGGACAGTTTGTGGTGGTTGGTGGCCATCCTGTTCTTGCCCGAGTGGCGGGGAGTGGCGGAAAAGAGGTGGATTGAAAAAATGGAAGTGGAAATAAGGAGAAAAGAGGGCTCCTTTGTTAACAGCATTGCACACTGGGCCGAGTGCCACAGCTAGCTAAGGGAGTTTGCCTGTGTCAACCCAACTAGGAGTGAGGTCCAGTCCCAAGAGGGTCTACCCACTACTTAGGGTCCAAATCACTACTTGAGAACCCTCATTATTTTGTAGCATTAGTAAATGTTGTTTACGTGTGTGATTCTTTTCGGTGGCACCTCGTGTATTTCCTTCTTGGCACATGTCGTGACCCTTTTACTTTATATATGATTCGTAGTACTAACTCTCTTTTGGAGCAACACACCAGTGTAGCAGGTACGTTTTCCTACTGTTGCCTTAAAATTATGTAGCTACGTATTCCCTTGCATGTTATGGTACTGTACGTCATATTCCATGCATAGTAGCTCATGCCTGTAAATGATATACTATATGGAGTTGGAATATCCTACTGGGACACGCGTTGACGTACCCCCGTTGACTTTTCAGGTGTTGGCTTTTGGAGTGTAGCAGGTGGAGCAGTGGAGTCCAGTGGCAGAGTTGAGAGTGTGGGGGTGGGGAGAGGTGAAGAGAAAGAGAGTTGTTGTACTTGGGGTTTACTTATGGGGTAGAACTAAGATGGTGTATTACTTATTGCAATATGCACAAGTGGATGATGTCCTTTTAGTATTGTGCTCTGGTTGGTGTTGTTATTCGGTGTTGTTCTTTGGATATTTATTGTCGGTGGTTGGAAACATTACATGTGCTACCCCAGTAGTGTGCAGTGGACCTGCTGATTAATGTGTTTCTTTTCTTCTTTCTTCGTAATGCTCGCTACTCTGGATCACCTGGGACGGATTTGTACTTCCCAGGTATCCTGGGGAGTGGGGCATTACGGTACCAATCACTTCCTGACCACTTGGAAGAGGAACGAGCTTCCAAACTTCATTTCTCTCAAATTGCATGAGCTCTTCTTCCATTGCCACTATCCAAGAGCTATCATCACATGCTTCTTAGATGTTCTTTGGCTCAATGGTAGAGACAAATGCGCAATGAGAGAATTCTTCAATTCTAGATCTTGTTCGAACACCCACACAACTATCTCTAATAATTTGGTCATGAGGGTAATTGCGAACGGTTGGATAAGCTTTGGGAATTCCTGCATCACTTGGAACATCTTCAACAATCTCATTAGTGGTGTTAGTCTCAATAAAAAAATCATTAATCTTAACATTACTAAGAGAATCACATATAGCATCTACACTATCATCAATAACATGAGGGGAATCAAAATCTTCATAAAATGTATGTGTAGTGATTCCTCGATCGTTGAAGAGGTTTTGTTGTATATCCGGTAGGCTTTGCTACGTGTGGAATATCCAACAAAAATTCCTTCATCGGATCTTGGCTCAAATTTATCTAAGTTACCAAAGGTGTTCTTGATAAAGCATTTTGAACCAAAAACTCGAAAATATTTAACTTGAGGCTTTTTGTCATAAAATAACTCAAAACAAGTTTTGTTCGTTTAGGGTCTCACTAGGATCCTATTGAGCACATAACATGTCGTGTGCACCGCTTCTGCCCAAATTTGTAGTCCAAGATGACTATCATGGAGCATGGTAAGAGCACACTCAATAAGAGTCATATTCTTTCTCTCTACAACACCATTTTGTGGTGGTGCACGAGGAAAAGAGAAATTGTGAGTTATCCCGGTGTCATCACAAAACTTTGTAAAAGACTCATTCTCAAATTCTCCTCCATGATCACGATGGATAGTGATAATGATGGATCCTAAGAGATTCTGAATCTTCTTTGCAAATATGGTAAACTCTTCAAAAGCTTCATTCTTATTAGTTAAGAATGACACCCAAGTAAATCTAGAGAAGTCATCAACGACAACTAATCCATAATGAGCATTGCCTAAAGAAGCAGCTCTAGTTGGCCCAAACAAATCTAGATGAAGTAGTTCTAGGGGCCTCTTAGAAGTAATGCCTTCTTTAAGCTTGAAAGATGATTTACTAAGTTTACCTCTTTGACATGAATCACAAAAGTTTTTCTTAATAAAGACAATTTTTGGAAAACCTTTGACTAGATCATGCTTAGCTAACTTATATACGTGCTTGAAATGAACATGACCAAAACGGTGATGCAATAATAGCTGTTCATTTGTATTAGCAACTAAGCAATGTTCTACGGTTTTAGGCAAGCTCAAATAATAAATATTTTTACGCCTAATACCGGTAAATAAAACATGTGAATTAGAATCAACAATTTTACACAATCCTTCTCCAAAGTTAACCTTGTAACCTTTGTCACAAAGTTGAATAATGGAGATGATGTTGTGACACAAACCACTAACTAGAAATACATTAGTAATTAAAGGTTTGGAGGAGTTTCCGACTATACCTACTCCAATGATGGTTCCCTTTTGGTTATCTCCAAAAGTGACTGTTGCACCATCCTTGATGCTAATCACTTCGGAGAGCAATGAGGGATCTCCCGTCATGTGTTTGGAGCAACCATTGTCGAGAATCCATCCTTTCCTTTTAGAGCTAATTTGACCTTTATTGCTCTCTTTCTTTCTCTTGGGTACCTACATAGTATACTATAAGCTTATAGTACCCAATTTTTGTTGGGTCCAAGGGGATTAGCCCTTTGGAAGCCAAATCCAAGTGGACTTCCGCTTCCCAACATAATTACCATTATTAATAACATCATGAAAATAGGAATTAACATAGGCATTCTTATCATTTAAGCTAGTGTTCTTAGGACCCCAAATGGTATATGTTTTGGGAGTCCTTTTCTAGTTGCATGGTTGTTAGATTTCTATGTGGTGCATGCTTCTTAGGAACATGGGTTTTAGCATAAAAATGAGGTGGTGGATATGCATTGGACATATGAGGGTTGTATGCATGCTTGGGAACATGCATGTTGTATGAAACATACGGGTTATGCATGACATATGGAGGGTGTGCATACATGTAAGAATGATGTGCATGAGCATGTGGATGTATAGGAGCACGTACATGAGTATTTCTCATGTGTGGATTTGTACGTGGCCGTGGGTGTGGAGCATAGAAAGTGTCATGAGTATCCACTTGGGAAGTAGGAGATTTCCTACGTGGATGAATGTTGGTGTACATGTAAGCATGGCTTCTCTTTTGGTTTCCACCCTTACTGGGTTTCTTGCCAAAAAGAAGTGACCGTGAAGTGGTGACTTTCTTGGTAGATTTGCTACCTATAGTGTCTTTGACACCACTTGTGTATGCACCGGAGGATGGCCTCACAAAGTCTATAGTGACACCACAATAGGAGGTGCGAACATTGGATGCATTTGCTTCTACAAAACCAAGACCAACACGATGTGTGGTCGGAAATTGGTTTGCTAACAAATCGCCCAGTTGTCCTTTCCCCTTATTAAATCTCACAATACGGGAGGACATGAGCTCATATTTCTCCTTAAGAGAAGAAATATTAGTTTCCAAGGTGGACACCCGTGCTTTGAGCTCATGCACTTGGGTTTTAAGAGAATCATTCTCTAAACCCAATTGTGTGTGTCGTGAAACTAGATTACTATTATCCATAGGATGTGTTTGATCTAGTTGAGATTTGAGGGTATTCACCTCATTTCTCAAAGTAACATTTTGAGAAGCTAAATTCGCTTTCTCAAGGGTTAATGTATCAACAATGGTGTCATTGTTGATAATGCATGGAATGGATGGATTGCTAACATTCAATTTCTTCAAACTAGTATATCTAAGCATTAAAGATTGATACTTAGCAAATAATTCTTCATTAGCAATCTGCAATTCATCCAAGTCCATCTCATTTTCTGATTCTTCACTATTGGAGGATGAGGAATTGGCTTTGAATGCCAAAGCTTTCTTCTTGGCCTCAGAAGGGTTCATCATAGCTCGAATCTTTAATCGGTTCTCCCGTCTTACTTCGTAAGACATGAGAGTACCGATAAGGTTCACAATTGTGTAAGTCTTCAAGTCGTTAACCTCCTCGATGGCGATAGCTCTTCTTTCCTACTTGGAGGTCATTCCCATTCTGATCTTTCTTACCTTATCTTGTTGGGAATAGACTTGTCCGAGAGCTTCCAGTCATTAATGATATCGGTAAAACGTCTGTAAATCGATGCTATGCTTTCATTTTTCTGCATATGAAACATATCGAAATTTTACACGGCAACATAGAGTTTAGAAAGTTTTGCCTTGTTCGTTCCCTCATGGGTAACGACGAGATGGTTCCAAATTTGATATACACTCTTACATGTGCAATCTTGTTGAACTCATCTATGTCCAACGATAATGAAGAGCATTCATTGCCTTTGAGTTGTTGACTTCGGCGAATTTCTCGGAAGCCGTCCATTTTTCGAAATCCTCTTCGGTGGGCTCGACGTATTCCTTGTGGAGGGTTCTCCAAAGGGAAGCACTCCTTATGAACGTCTCCATCCGGCATTTCCAATAGCCGAAGTTCGTGCCATTGAAATGCGGAGGAAGCACCGTTGATTGTCCTTCGAAAACTGTGGACACTCCATCACGATCGTGATCGTTGTACGCAGTCAGTGGAGGAACGTTGTTGTTGTTGGATGACATAGCTTGAATCTTGAGCTCTGATACCAATTGTAAGGTCCCTGACTATGAGGAAAACACTAGAAGGGGGTTGAATAGTGTTTATGTAATTTAAAAAGATAGTTACACCAAATTAAATTCCTAACCAACAAATAGTGCGGAATAGAAATAAACCCAAAATGAAACAAATGCAAATGCAATGATGTTTAACTGGATACTCAAGTTAGAACCCTAACTTGAGGTTTCCTTAAACCCCACTTGTAGCAATCCTACAAGTGAAATCGAAATACAATCGATTGACCTTGACTCCCACAACTTGGGAGCAAGCAAACCACTCTCACAAACCGAGAGTAAATCAAATAACTAAAGTTATGAAATATGAAATTAAGCAACACTTACAATCACTTATGCCTTGAAGTAGAACTTTAAAGAGAAGTGTGTTGTGTGTTGAAAGACTCTCTTGAAAAAGAGGTAAGCCCTTTCTCTTGATTGCACCAAATGCCTAGAAGATTTCTCTTTGGTTCTAGGTTGGAGAGCAAGAGATGAGATATAGGAATTCTAGGGCTTTTGGATTTTGAGAGCTTTGATCTTTTAAAATAATAGCTTGAATGTTTGAGCAAGAGATAATCAAAGTGTCTAGCCTCTCAATGGAACAATAGAGGCTTCTTTTATAGGGTCCTCAAACCCTTTAAACTGAATCACCAAAAACCCCTTTGAAATCCGTGAGGAAAAACTCAACGGATAGAATCTGCGCCCGCGACAGTCGACTGTTGAAGAACTCGCAGTCGAATGCTGCACAGTGACAGAGGGTAGGTGAGAATTCATAACGTTAACTTACAACGTGGACATTCGACTGATGAGGCATAGACAGGCGACTATAAATCCTACTACAGGCGACTGGCCGTAAGCTGGGTAAGTTGAGGAAATCTGAGAAAAGTATGGGAGAACAGGACAGACGACTGATAACGAAAAGATAGTCGACTGTTAAACTAAACAGACGACTGTAATTCCTTCTACAGGCGACTGTCAAGACCCTGACATTTTTTAGAGAGCTGAGTCATCAAATAGGCTCAAAGACAGATGACTGTTGTAGCATTGACAGTCGACTGTTCCATTGGACAGTCGACTGTAAAACCAACAACAATCGACTGGCCAGATTAAACAGAGAAATAGAATTTGCGCTAAAGATATACAGGCAACTGATTAACAAAACACAGTGGAATGTCTCTTGGACAGGCGCCTATGAATCGTTCATAAGTCACCTGTGAGATTTAAAGCTAAGAAGCCCATAACTAGACTGAAAAATTTTGTGCATAACAGGCGACTGTAGAACAAGACACAGTCGACTGTTTTGAGACAGGCGACTGTAAATCGGTCAGCGGTCGATTGATAAAAACATGACATGCACATTCTAGATATAAATGAATTGGAGTCTAAGGAAGGTTGATCTAATGATATCATAAGACTGAAATGAAGATGTATATGTGCTCCAACAAAGTTCTACTTCTAAGCTACATATTAGAAGAGAAACAAGAATGTTACATTTGACGAAGTCTCTCTTCTATCCAATGCATGAGCTTGAAGTCTTCTAGGAGTTTCAATCACCATCTACGATCATCCAAACCACTTCCTTTGCTTTCAATGATCTTTGAGTGTCATCCATTGCAAATAGATCTTCATAATAAGCTTAGGCAATGGATTAACTGCAAACAGGGGATTAGTCACACGTATTTATGTTTGCTCATCATTAATACCAAGTAGGGAGAAGTCCAATACTCAACATGTGATTGTGACTCAATATCAAACTAAGTGTTCTAGCAAAGAGGATGCATGATACCAAGTGTCTAAACAAATATCAAATATTAGATACAACGTATTGAAATGCGTTGAAATTTTTTATCACATTTGTTGATAATAAGATATTACCAAAATTACTTAGCCCTCCTGCAAGGTTGCTTAATAATTTTGATCCTCCATCTGAAATTGAGCATATTCTTTAATGTGTACTTCCAGGGTTATCTTCTACTCCCATTATGAATGAGTACCCGAAAAATCATAATATCTTGGCTCTCTTTTTACCTTTGAGTCCTTGGAATTAGTATCACAAAATAATATCAATCAACAAGGAACCAAACCCATTTGGGTTTAGATTTCCCATCATTAGAAAATCTATAATCCTTACCAAACCCATTTGTGGGCTTTATTTAGCATTTTCATGTCAGATCTTAGGATAAAAGTATGCCCCTTCGCACTCATTGACCTCACCAAAAACCGCCATGATTGGCGGCGAGTATGGTACTAACTGATTGCTTGGGATGCATGGGTTCCATGACACCAACATTGCCTCATTTGGTGGCCATATGTGATCGTGGCGAGTTAGGGAAGTTTATGGACATATATGAAACCCACATCTGTTCATGCTTTGAGGTATGTGGTTACCTTTATAGCTATATAAATTGTGTAAATGTCTATGTTTAATGATTATTACGACCTTTGGGTGTGATTAGAAATATTTTATGGTCATTTGTGAACCTTGGTGGTTTTTTATGGAACCCAACTTAGGAGATTTTGATGGAAATGTGATAATCGAGGTTTTGTTGCAAGTTTTGTTGACGAATATGGAATACAGTAATTGGATTGACAGAACTTAATATGAAAAGTATAATGAAATTAATTTGAACGAGCCTCCTTATGGGCCCATTTGGTAAGTATAACTTTTCAATTTCCAATATTTATAATTGTTAATAAAACTTAGGCATATTTAACGAATATCGTAGAATGATATAACTGTAATGAATTGCGAGCATGAATCATGTGATCAAATAGTAGACTATCACATGATTTCACCATTGACGAGGTAAGTATTTCGACTCCTTTTTAATTGCCAAAAACTTGAGAATCTGTCACCTCATCTGTCACCTCTCTTTCGCTATCTTCTCATTTTGGTTGTATTTGACACTGAAAACTGTTGGAATTAATGGCTCTTTGGCCATTTGTTCACTCCCACTCTCTCTTTTTAGTCCCACATTGGATAGGCAAACACCCTTATGTTGGTATATAATAGGCTTCTCTCATATGGGCTATTGAACTTGTTAATGGGCTAGAACTTGGGGGTAGCTCGCGTGCGCATGAGCCCAAGCAAGGGGCCGAGCCCAAACCGGGTTGAACCGAATGGAAATTTTGGGCATCGGATCCGGAAACCATTAGCGTGTGTGCGCTGGCGTCATGCTTGCGCAGTGGGGGTTCACAGGTGCGCGCGTGGAGTGCCCGAGTTTTGACTCGTGTTTTTAGCCCATTTTATTTTTTAGAATTCAATAAGCCCAATACGTTTTTAATTTTCCCAACAGCCATTTTTTCATTAAATTGTGGTGTAATGTCTCAACAGCTATTTTTCTTTTAATGTATGTTAATGGCTGCATTGTTATGGTATTCACGGCAGAATTCCAACAGCCATTCTTTTCCTCCTTATAAACTCTTTTGTGTAGAGTTTTTCTGATGACTTCAAAAAATCAAACAACAGAAAAATCGTCCTTTCCTCCTTCTTCCTCCTGGGTATCAATCTCTGTGCAAACTCCACGCTGCTGGCCGCAAGTGGACGTGTTTAGCCGCAACTGCGTTAACCTTGGGGAGCAACCGGCATCATCCGATTACCACCATGGTCGGGCCGTAGTTGTTTTCAAGGCAGTGGCATGTCCACGGCGCAGTTTTTCTTCTCTAGCTAAGTTTTCCCCTGTTTCCTTCCTCTATTTACTCCTCAGTTTACTCTATAATCTTTTATTTCCATGTTTGTTCCGGCAGTATCATAGCTCTTACCTTTCAGGAGTAACAATTTCAAAACAACTAATTTGGGGCCTGTGGGAACCCTCACCATGGCGATTCCGATCGACTCTGAGCTATGCTTGAGGCCGCTGATTCATGGCCGGAACAATGGAATCTTTTTCGTTGCTGTCTCCATGGGGCTTGCGATGAGGTTTGCTTTTGGAAGGTGCTATGGGTTGAGAGAGCACGTGATTGGATCTGGATTTGGGCGGACTTTGATGGATATCCCCCTCGTCTCGATTATTCGGTCGTTCATCTTTACCTGTAAGATTTTCTATCTATTTTTTTAAAAAAAATAATTTTTTTCCAGCTAATTTTTCATTAATATTGATCTCTTTAATATTTTGAGCTGGTAGCCTGTTGAGGAAATTTTTAGCGTATTTGTTGGAAATGATGAACAATACAAAATTTTAAAATTTTAAAATGATTAACAGATTATAAATTCGTTGGAGAAGCTATTTTTTGGCTTATTCAGACAGGTTTAGAGGAATGTTTCATTTTGCCTCAGAAAAGGTTGAAATTCATTAATCAACATTATAATACGCATGTTCTTTAAACGAAAAAGTTGTTATCTTTTTAGCTTTGATTTTTATCCGACATCGCTCTTTTTGGGTTTGATTTGGACCAGAGTTCGATTAACCTTGTGTTTTTTTTTTGATAATGAGGGGTAACCCGAGATTGGAGATGAAATTAAAAGTTCCAAATTTGACAGGAGTTTTATAATTTGGTCATTGATTGGGCTTTTCTAAGAAGTGTTCTCCCAGAAAGTTGCAATCTTTTATAAAACCCTGAAGTCGTGACTGCATTGGGAATTGTGCCTACTGTTTAAGCTAGGTTTTTTGGAATTCAATTAGCAGTTATTCATCATGAAATCTTGCATGTATTTTTCCAGGCTGTGATTCAGTTGCTAGCTGCAGACATTTCTTTGAAGATTTTTAAAGAATGAAAGTAAAAAACCAAAAGTAAATTCATAACCCGTTTTTGTTTAAAATTTGGATTTAAATTTGGTTCTTAACCATGAAAACTATAGAATTTATTATGATATTGTTAACTGATTAGCTTTTTGCTGTGATGAATAGATGAAAAGAATAAATAGTGATATTTGAGTTGAGTGATGTTTTGGTGGATCTGTTGGTTGAATATAGAAAATCATTAATTTCTAAATAAAACATAACATGTTTACTTTGAAATCCCCAGTTTTGTAGGACACTTGAATGGTATTCCATATGGGTTATATCTATAATGATTGCTAGACTTTTGAGTTCAGAGATGTCTAATGACATGTGGGGGAGAAGCTGTTCTTTCGGCCTATCATATTCTTAACAGTTTACCCATAAGAAACTATACTAGACACCTTATGAGATGTGGAAAGGTTATACTCCCAACTTGAATTTTCTTAGTGTGTGGGGGTGGTTGGCTAAAGTAAGTCTACCTGACTTTAAGAAGTCTAACATTGGACCTAAGACCTATGACAATTTGTTCATAGATTATTCTCATCATAGGTTGTAATGCCCGTATGTGCAAAATACTATTGGCACGTGTGCGTATAGTAATTTTGTTATGTCTATAGTAATTTGCCACAAGTATGGTTATTGGGCGATTATGAGATGCTTTGGATATAAGTGGATACGTGTGGTTGGATAGTAAGTTGATATTTTTGTTAGCGTACTTGGCGATTTTAGTTGGTGAGTATGTAAGGTAAAACGGTATGTGTGCATAGCAATTGGTGATGCTGAGATAGTTATTAATGAATGACATTATTACTATTGGTGATTGGTTGTTAAAATTTTGGTATTAGTTTTTATTTATTGGCGATGTTGATGAATATTATCAGTGTTATTGTCTGGGCATATAGTTAATTTTAGTAGCCTAAGAGTTGGTTGTTGGGCTCTGCCGTTTGGTTTGAGTTAAGAGACTTGGTTGTTTAGGGGTGGGCTTGGATTATTATTAGGAAGAGGGAAGAGAGATTTTTGTTTAGGAATGGGGATGGCAAACTTGTAATACCCAAGTCCTTTCTCTTCTTTCTTCTTAAAACTTCTCCTCCTCCTTATAATTTTTATTCCCTTGCGTCTCTTCCCCGTTTTCCCCAAAAAAAAGCCCATGCCGAATGAATGAAGGCTTCCCCTTGCTGCGAAATCCTGGGAGAAAAATGGAGAGGAAAACTGGGGAAAGGAAGAAGAAAGAAGAGGAAGAAGAGAAGAGGTAGAGCCCTAAACCCATCCTCTCCCCTACCCTTCATCTTCTCCAATTTCTCCCCTCTCCCATGGCCGAAAATCCCCCCCCCCCCCCCCCCCCCCCCCCCCCTGGCCGAATTGTGTTGCTGCCGAAATTCCAAGCAAGAATAGAAGAAAGAAAAGAAGCGAAAGAAATAGAAAGAGGAAGGAGGAAGAGAAGAGGAGAAAGCTAGGGTTTGGGTTTCCTTGGGAGCTTGGAGATGGATTGATGGGGGGGAAATGTGAAATTAGGGCTTGAGCTTGGAATTGGAAGAGGATTTTTGCATCTTGGGAGAGGTAGGAGTCCAATCCCAACTCCCATGTTCATTTCTTTTCATTTTTGATGAGTAAAGATCGTATTTTTAGGGTTGTAGAAATTCCTTGACATGAGGCATTGAGCTTGACTTTGTTTGTATTATAGAGTAAATTGAGGCAATAAATTGTTTGGAGATGCATACGTATGATTTGTTGCCCCAATTTGACAAATTGCTATCATTATGTGTAATTGCACCCTTGAGTGTGATATAAATGTTAATTTAGGGATGTTGGAATGGTTATGTTTTGAATTAGTAAGCAAGATGTAAATTTTAATTTGAAACTAACCTAAAGCTAGTATCTCTATTAAGCATCATGGTGCATTTAAGCCGCAGGTGGAACCCTCATTGGATGTTGAGTACTTGAAGCCATGATTTTGAAATTCTCACATTAAAATTGCGAAATTGAAGATGCATGATGCAAATTGAAAGGATTACCCCCTTAAATTTTGTAAACTTGTGAAAATTTCTCTCTTTTAAAAATGTTAGAAGCTTGTGAGAATTGCTCTCTTTTAGAAATGGATAAGTGAATTTTCTGTCATTTTGCCCTCGTTATTTTTGTTGGGAGTTATGTTAATTTGAACGTTGGAAGCCTCATTAGTAAATTATAACTCTTATTTGAAGTGTTGGAAGTTTCCTTAGTTAATTCTCTTTGTAGAAAAAGTTTGAATTTGTGACATTGAATTATGATGTGCAATCGAATATGGTTCCATATGTTTTGTGGAGTGATATCATGCAATGAAAATGATTCATGTTGTCTTGATGGCCTTATTTCATTAATTATGTTGTATTGATCTCATTTGGAATGTTGAAGGCCTAGTTAATCAATTTCATTTGTAAAAGAAAGAAAATGTGAATTAAGTTACAATGAAATGAGTTGTGCAATGTGTTGATGCCATGATTTATATTCATGATGCAATTGGAAGCTTGTTGCTTTAATGGGATGAAACTGCTCTCTTTTGGTTATATTGCCTAAATGAAATTGTTCCCATCGTAATACATTGATTATCAGAATCGCTTTCCATTTGGGATGTTGAGGGTTATTTATTCACTATGATTTGTATAAAAAGTGAAACATGTGAACAATGAAATAAGATGGGAAAATTGGCGGGGTGGTGTTGGAAACACGTGAAATATGGAATGTGTGACATGGTCACGTTAGGACACGAGGTGGAGTGCGCGGGCATGGACAAAGTGCCGCGGTAGGAGGCGGGTGAATACGCCGTTGGCCACCTCTTGATCCATTAGGTGGCTCCACGTTGATAACGGAGTAGAATTCTTTGCACGTGCACGCCGGCTCACTCATGGGATCCCCATTGCATTGCATTGCATCACATTACTTGAGCATCACATGCATCATGGAATCATTTAGCATTTTTGGGTGATTTGTGGTTGTGTGTAGGTGATGGTTAACTTTTAAGAATGTATGTTGCCATGGATGTGTTTAGTGCTTGAATGATGGTATGTTGGAAAGTGTGGTTTGTTAGTTGTTGGCAAATATTGATATGCTTGTTGTTATTGTTGGTAGTGATATTAATGATATTGGTGTTGGTTATTAATGTCCCTTAATAATGATGTTGTGTTAATGTTTAGGGTGGTGGTGTTGGTGTGGTGGCGTGGGTGTTGTTGGTGTGTTATTGTTGGTGCTATTGTTGATGTTATGATTAATGTTTTAACTTAAGCCCTAGATAATATTATCCATACCTCCCTTAAATATGGCTCATTCTTCCCTAAGTAAATTGGATCGTTAAGTTACTAGTAGCCCTATTTGTTGAGAAAGCATCATTAGTTTATAGCGTTTTAAGGTTGCATGTTATATAAGTTGTAGCCTTAGGAGGAGTTTTCATCTAGCCACTAAATTCACTAGGGTGACATGTTAATTGACTAAAGCTTGGCCAAATTTTTTAGAGGATGCTCTAAAGGGTACTAAATGGCCTAGAGTTTGCATATTGCGTTAGAAATTTGCAAGCATGATGTTTTCTTTAATCTTGGGACTTTAATGTGTTATCCTTCTTCGGTTATGCTAGTACTTAATTGTGGTTCATGCTAGTCCTATTATTCTGTATGAGGCTTCTCCTACGTTTTCTTGAGCAGGATATTTGTTTTTATGGATATGGCAGGTTTATCTGTTAATATTATTTATGTTGTACTTGGAAAAGTTTGGAAAATACCAGAGAAACTCTGTCGAAATTTTTGAAAACAATTCCATGTTTAAAAGAAAACCCATTTGAAAAATAGATAAAAGTAAATTAGGAAGAAGGTTTAACAACCTTCAAGTTAGAGGCCCTAAATGATTGAACCTATGTGTGGGGGAAATTATTACTATTTATGTCGATCAACTTAATGCAAATTTCCCTAGCCCGTGTAAAATCCTAATGTTTGGGTAGAATTGGTAAAGTATTATTGCATATGTAAGGTTACATGTTAATAATGGTTATGGAAGGGACTCATGGTGTAAGCAAGATATAAGGGGACCGAGTATTGTTGCGATCTTGTACTTGACAAGTTATTGTCACTTCTCTATTTGTAGCATTCATTTTGTTTTGCAGGTTTATCTTTTACCGCAGGTACGTGTCCTGTTAATGATACCATTAACTTTTTCCGGTGAATTGTGTCATATTGTGCCAGAGTTATTTCTAGTTGTAGCATTAGTGCCTTGCAAACTTTTGCTCCATGTGAGTTGGGTTTGGGTTTTCTTACTGGGTCACGCTGTGACGTGTCCCCGTTGATATTTTTCAGGTAGTTGATAATTGGAGAACCTTGGAGTATGAGTTGGAGGCTTATTATCCCAGCTGGTTGGCGTTTCGGGTTTGTGTGAGTGTGTGAGTGATTTTGGGTGTGGGTGCTTGTACCAATGTGGAGATATGGGTTCATGTTGTAAATGAGATTTGACTTCTATGTTCTATGTTGTATATGAGGGTTATATACTTGATGTTGTACTTGGATAGTTGTCACTTTATATGTATCAGTGGTTTGTTATATCTGTTTTTGTGTTTTATGGTCCTCTTGTGTTTCTGTTTTGTTGGAATGCTACAGGTACTATCCCAGCAGTGCGCAGTGAGCCTGCTTGAGCTTTGAAATTTTGTACTTCTCTTCTGTAGCACATGCTTCTTCGGGACTTCCTGATACGGATTCATACTCATCGGGTATCCCGGGGCGCGGGGCGTTACATTTGGTGGCCCATGCAGGTCACCGCACTGCAGCTGTGTAGGAATAGTACGTGTAGTACCCAGTGTTGAGAGTAGTTGAGTCCTAAGGTGGGTAGAGCCAGCTTTGGGATCGGCTCTGGGTATCAGAAGCTTAAGGTGTAGAACCCATGAGGGTGGATATTAGAGTGTTGATTGAGTATGTATGTTTATGCATATGTATGTGTGTATGTATGTAAACTTATGTGTTGATAGCTATATAAGAATTGAATGGTCTGTCGAGTATATTGAGATGCTATACTCCTATGTGTAATTGTGATCGTATATGACTAGGGTATGTGGATGAATGATTATATGGCTACGTGATGGCGTTTGAATCGTATGTGTTAATAAATGGTTAAAATATGAGTGGTGTGAAAGAGTGAGTTATCTACTTGATTGAGGTGTATGTAGTGTTTATATTCTTTGCATGGTGGTTATATACTGCATGTGATGTGCACATGTAGAGTGTGCGAATGCGTGAGTGGATCCTTGAGCTCCACCCATGTTGAGTATTTATGTTGTGAGTTGATATACGTGGTGAGTGTATGATACACATATGGCTGTAAGCTGGAGCACTTACCCCTGCGTACAAATGAATGTATTTTTGCATGGTTATCTGTGTATATTGATATTGCTAGGGTAGATCTCGTGCTCTGATACATCTATGAATGTTGGATACATACATGATTGTATGTCAGGGTATAGAGGTGCACGTAGTTATGCGTTAATGAATGGTAGCTTATGCGTAATGTGTGTCATGGGATTCTTTAATGGATGGATCTCTAGACCAACTATAGACATGGTGTGCTGTTTGTACTTGTATAATGTGGTGAATGTGTACATAAATATGGTGTGTTGCCTGTATGGATCCTTGTGTTTCACTCGGGTATGAGTGAGCATGACCTGAGTGTGTTAGAGTTGTGTGTTTGATGTATAAATATATGTGAGACGTATACGGTTGCATGTCTGGTTGTAAACGGGTATGCTTACACCGGTGTTAGGATAGATATAGTGATATCTGGATGTGTTGATGATTGATGTGTAATTCTTTATGTATGACACATGTGTGTGTGTCTGTGTAAGTGTGTACCTGGTGGCATGGGTGGTTGTGTGTCTCATGGTAGCAGTGCATGTGGGTATATTTGATGTGTTATACTTGTGTGTAATTGGACTAAGAGTGTTGGTATATGAATGTACCTTATCTATATGATGGGGTCGAGTGACCCTATATATCTCTATTCACCCTCAGTTAGGCCCTAAGTGAGAAAGTTCGAGGACGAACTTTATTTTAAGGTGGGTAGATTGTAATGCCCGTATGTGCAAAATACTATTGGCGCGTGTGCGTATAGTAATTTTGCTATGTCTATAGTAATTTACTACAGGTATGGCTATTGGGCGACTATGAGATGCTTTGGATATAAGTGGATACGTGTGGTTGGATAGTAAGTTGATATTTTTGTTAGCGTGCTTGGCGATTTTAGTTGGTGAGTATGTAAGGTAAAACGGTATGTGTGCATAGCAATTGGTGATGCTGAGATAGTTATTAATGAATGACATTATTACTATTGGTGATTGGTGGTTAAAATTTTGGTATTAGTTTTTATTTATTGGCGATGTTGATGAATATCATCAGTGTTATTGTCTGGGCTTATAGTTAATTTTAGTAGCCTAAGAGTTGGTTGTTGGGCTCTGCCGTTTGGTTTGAGTTAAGAGACTTGGTTGTTTAGGGGTGGGCTTGGATTATTATTAGGAAGAGGGAAGAGAGATTTTTGTTTAGGAATGGGGATGGCAAACTTGTAATACCCAAGTCCTTTCTCTTCTTTCTTCTTAAAACTTCTCCTCCTCCTCCTAATTTTTATTCCCTTGCATCTCTTCCCCGTTTTCCCCAAAAAAAAGCCCAGGCCGAATGAATGAAGGCTTCCCCTTGCTGCGAAATCCTGGGAGAAAAATGGAGAGGAAAACTGGGGAAAGTTAGAAGAAAGAAGAGGAAGAAGAGAAGAGGTAGAGCCCTAAACCCATCCTCTCCCCTACCCTTCATCTTCTCCAATTTCTCCCCTCTCCCATGGCCGAAAATCCCCCCCCCCCCCCGCGGGCCGAATTGTGTTGCTGCCGAAATTCCAAGCAAGAATAGAAGAAAGAAAAGAAGCGAAAGAAGTAAAAAGAGGAAGGAGGAAGAGAAGAGGAGAAAGCTAGGGTTTGGGTTTCCTTGGGAGCTTGGAGATGGATTGATGGGGGGAAATGGGAAATTAGGGCTTGAGCTTGGAATTGGAAGAGGATTTTTGCATCTTGGGAGAGGTAGGAGTCCAATCCCAACTCCCATGTTCATTTCTTTTCATTTTTGATGAGTAAAGATCATATTTTTAGGGTTGTAGAAATTCCTTGACATGAGGCATTGAGCTTGACTTTGTTTGTATTATAGAGTAAGTTGAGGCAATAAATTGTTTGGAGATGCATACGTATGATTTGTTGCCCCAATTTGACAAATTGATATCATTATGTGTAATTGCACCCTTGAGTGTGATATAAATGTTAATTTAGGGATGTTGGAATGGTTATGTTTTGAATTAGTAAGCAAGATGTAAATTTTAATTTGAAACTAACCTAAAGCTAGTATCTCTATTAAGCATCATGGTGCATTTAAGCCGCAGGTGGAACCCTCATTGGATGTTGAGTACTTGAAGCCATGATTTTGAAATTCTCACATTAAAATTGTGAAATTGAAGATGCATGATGCAAATTGAAAGGATTACCCCCTTAAATTTTGTAAACTTGTGAAAATTTCTCTCTTTTAAAAATGTTAGAAGCTTGTGAGAATTGCTCTCTTTTAGAAATGGATAAGTGAATTTTCTGTCATTTTGCCCTCGTTATTTTTGTTGGGAGTTATGTTAATTTGAACGTTGGAAGCCTCATTAGTAAATTATAACTCTCATTTGAAGTGTTGGAAGTTTCCTTAGTTAATTCTCTTTGTAGAAAAAGTTTGAATTTGTGACATTGAATTGTGATGTGCAATCGGATATGGTTCCATATGTTTTGTGGAGTGATATCATGCAATGAAAATGATTCATGTTGTCTTGATGGCCTTATTTCATTAATTATGTTGTATTGATCTCATTTGGAATGTTGAAGGCCTAGTTAATCTATTTCATTTGTAAAAGAAAGAAAATGTGAATTAAGTTACAATGAAATGAGTTGTGCAATGTGTTGATGCCATGATTTATATTCATGATGCAATTAGAAGCTTGTTGCTTTAATGGGATGAAATTGCTCTCTTTTGGTTATATTGCCTAAATGAAATTGTTCCCATCGTAATACATTGATTATCAGAATCGCTTTCCTTTTGGGATGTTGAGGGTTATTTATTCACTGTGATTTGTATAAAAAGTGAAACATGTGAACAATGAAATGAGATGGGAAAATTGGCGGTGTGGTGTTGGAAACACGTGAAATATGGAATGTGTGACATGGTCACGTTAGGACACGAGGTGGAGTGCACGGGCATGGACAAAGTGCCGCGGTAGGAGGCGGGTGAATACGCCGTTGGCCACCTCTTGATCCATTAGGTGGCTCCACGTTGATAACGGAGTAGAATTCTTTGCACGTGCACGCCGGCTCACTCATGGGATCCCCATTGCATTGCATTGCATCACATTACTTGAGCATCGCATGCATCATGGAATCATTTAGCATTTTTGGGTGATTTGTGGTTGTGTGTAGGTGATGGTTAACTGTTAAGAATGTATGTTGCCATGGATGTGTTTAGTGCTTGAATGATGGTATGTTGGAAAGTGTGGTTTGTTAGTTGTTGGCAAATATTGATATGCTTGTTGTTATTGTTGGTAGTGATATTAATGATATTGGTGTTGGTTATTAATGTCTCTTAATAATGATGTTGTGTTAATGGTTTGGGTGGTGGTGTTGGTGTGGTGGCGTGGGTGTTGTTGGTGTGTTATTGTTGGTGCTATTGTTGATGTTATGATTAATGTTTTAACTTAAGCCCAAGATAACATTATTCATACCTCCCTTAACTATGGCTCATTCTTCCCTAAGTAAATTGGATCGTTAAGTTACTAATAGGCCTATTTGTTGAGAAAGCATCATTAGTTTATAGCGTTTTAAGGTTGCATGTTATATAAGTTGTAGCCTTAGGAGGAGTTTTCATCTAGCCACTAAATTCACTAGGGTGACATGTTAATTGACTAAAGCTTGGCCAAATTTTTTAGAGGATGCTCTAAAGGGTACTAAATGGCCTAGAGTTTGCATATTGCGTTAGAAATTGGCAAGCATGATGTTTTCTTTAATCTTGGGATTTTAATGTGTTATCCTTCTTCGGTTATGCTAGTACTTAATTGTGGTGCATGCTAGTCCTATTATTCTGTATAAGGCTTCTCCTGCGTTTTCTTGAGCATGATATTTGTTTTTATGGATATGGCAGGTTTATCTGTTAATATTATTTATGTTGTACTTGGAAAAGTTTGGAAAATACCAGAGAAACTCTGCCGAAATTTTTGAAAACAATTCCATGTTTAAAAGAAAACCCATTTGAAAAATAGATAAAAGTAAATTAGGAAGAAGGTTTGACAACCTTCAAGTTAGAGGCCCTAAATGATTGAACCTATGTGTGGGGGAAATTATTATTATTTATGTCGATCAACTAAATGCAAATTTCACTAGCCCGTGTAAAATCCTAATGTTTGGGTAGAATTGGTAAAGTATTATTGCATATGTAAGGTTACATGTTAATAATGGTTATGGAAGGGACTCATGGTGTAAGCAA
This sequence comes from Scilla litardierei, assembly GCA_030789695.1. NCBI lineage: Eukaryota > Viridiplantae > Streptophyta > Magnoliopsida > Asparagales > Asparagaceae > Scilla > Scilla litardierei. The sequence goes on from CM061142.1 coordinate 699,859,999, forward strand.
GATATAAGGGGACCGAGTATTGTTGCGATCTTGTACTTGACAAGTTATTGTCACTTCTCTATTTGTAGCATTCATTTTGTTTTGCAGGTTTATCTTTTACCGCAGGTACGTGTCCTGTTAATGATACCATTAACTTTTTCCGGTGAATTGTGTCATATTGTGCCAGAGTTATTTCTAGTTGTAGCATTAGTGCCTTGCAAACTTTTGCTCCATGTGAGTTGGGTTTGGGTTTTCCTACTGGGTCACGCTGTGACGTGTCCCCGTTGATATTTTTCAGGTAGTTGATAATTGAAGAACCTTGGAGTAGGAGTTGGAGGCTTATTATCCCAGCTGGTTGGCGTTTCGGGTTTGTGTGAGTGTGTGAGTGATTTTGGGTGTGGGTGCTTGTACCAATGTGGAGATATGGGTTCATGTTGTAAATGAGATTTGACTTCTATGTTCTATGTTGTATATGAGGGTTGTATACTTGATGTTGTACTTGGATAGTTGTCACTTTATAGGTATCAGTGGTTTGTAATATCTGTTTTTGTGTTGTTGGTCCTCTTGTGTTTCTGTTTTGTTGGAATGCTACAGGTACTATCCCAGCAGTGCGCAGTGAGCCTGCTTGAGCTTTGAAATTTTGTACTTCTCTTCTGTAGCACATGCTTCTTCGGGACTTCCTGATACGGATTCGTACTCATCGGGTATCCCGGGGCGTGGGGCGTTACATTTGGTGGCCCATGCAGGTCACCGCACTGCATCTGTGTAGGAATAGTATGTGTAGTACCCAGTGTTGAGAGTAGTTGAGTCCTAAGGTGGGTAGAGCCAGCTTTGGGATCGGCTCTGGGTATCAGAAGCTTAAGGTGTAGAACCCATGAGGGTGGATATTAGAGTGTTGATTGAGTATGTATGTTTATGCATATGTATGTGTGTATGTATGTAAACTTATGTGTTGATAGCTATATAAGAATTGAATGGTCTGTCGAGTATATTGAGATGCTATACTCCTATGTGTAATTGTGATCGTATATGACTAGGGTATGTGGATGAATGATTATATGGCTACGTGATGGCGTTTGAATCGTATGTGTTAATAAATGGTTAAAATATGAGTGGTGTGAAAGAGTGAGTTATCTACTTGATTGAGGTGTATGTAGTGTTTAGATTCTTTGCATGGTGGTTATATACTGCATGTGATGTGCACATGTAGAGTGTGCGAATGCGTGAGGGGATCCTTGAGCTCCACCCATGCTGAGTATTTATGTTGTGAGTTGATATACGTGGTGAGTGTATGATACACATATGGCTGTAAGCTGGAGCACTTACCCCTGCGTACAAATGAATGTATTTTTGCATGGTTATCTGTGTATATTGATATTGCTAGGGTAGATCTCGTGCTCTGATACATCTATGAATGTTGGATACATACATGATTGTATGTCAGGGTATAGAGGTGCACGTAGTTATGCGTTAATGAATGGAAGCTTATGCGTAATGTGTGTCATGGGATTCTTTAATGGATGGATCTCTAGGCCAGCTATAGACATGGTGTGCTGTTTGTACTTGTATAATGTGGTGAATGTGTACATAGATATGGTGTGTTGCCTGTATGGATCCTTGTGTTTCACTCAGGTATGAGTGAGCATGACCTGAGTGTGTTAGAGTTGTGTGTTTGATGTATAAATATATGTGAGACGTATACGGTTGCATGTCTGGTTGTAAACGGGTATGCTTACACCGGTGTTAGGATAGATATAGTGATATCTGGATGTGTTGATGATTGATGTGTAATACTTTATGTATGACACATGTGTGTGTCTGTGTAAGTGTGTACCTGGTGGCATGGGTGGTTGTGTGTCTCATGGTAGCAGTGCATGTGGGTATATTTGAAGTGTTATACTTGTGTGTAATTGGACGAAAAGTGTTGGTATATGAATGTACCTTATCTATATGATGGGGTCGAGTGACCCTATATATCTCTATTCACCCTCAGCTATGCCCGAAGTGAGAAAGTTCGAGGACGAACTTTATTTTAAGGTGGATAGATTGTAATGCCCGTATGTGCAAAATACTATTGGTGCGTGTGCGTATAGTAATTTTGTTATGTCTATAGTAATTTACTACAGGTATGGCTATTGGGCGACTATGAGATGCTTTGGATATAAGTGGATACGTGTGGTTGGATAGTAAGTTGATATTTTTGTTAGCGTGCTTGGCGATTTTAGTTGGTGAGTATGTAAGGTAAAACGGTATGTGTGCATAGCAATTGGTGATGCTGAGATAGTTATTAATGAATGACATTATTACTATTGGTGATTGGTGGTTAAAATTTTGGTATTAGTTTTTATTTATTGGCGATGTTGATGAATATCATCAGTGTTATTGTCTGGGCTTATAGTTAATTTTAGTAGCCTAAGAGTTGGTTGTTGGGCTCTGCCGTTTGGTTTGAGTTAAGAGACTTGGTTGTTTAGGGGTGGGCTTGGATTATTATTAGGAAGAGGGAAGAGAGATTTTTGTTTAGGAATGGGGATGGCAAACTTGTAATACCCAAGTCATTCTCTTCTTTCTTCTTAAAACTTCTCCTCCTCCTTCTAATTTTTATTCCCTTGCGTCTCTTCCCCATTTTCCCCAAAAAAAAAAGCCCAGGCCGAATGAATGAAGGCTTCCCCTTGCTGCGAAATCCTGGGAGAAAAATGGAGAGGAAAACTGGGGAAAGTTAGAAGAAAGAAGAGGAAGAAGAGAAGAGGTAGAGCCCTAAACCCATCCTCTCCCCTACCCTTCATCTTCTCCAATTTCTCCCCTCTCACATGGCCGAAAATCCCCCCCTTGCTGGCCGAATTGTGTTGCTGTCGAAATTCCAAGCAAGAATAGAAGAAAGAAAAGAAGCGAAAGAAGTAGAAAGAGGAAGGAGGAAGAGAACAGGAGAAAGCTAGGGTTTGGGTTTCCTTGGTAGCTTGGAGATGGATTGAGGGGGGGAAATGTGAAATTAGGGCTTGAGCTTGGAATTGGAAGAGGATTTTTACATCTTGGGAGAGGTAGGAGTCCAATCCCAACTCCCATGTTCATTTCTTTTCATTTTTGATGAGTAAAGATCATATTTTTAGGGTTGTAGAAATTCCTTGACATGAGGCATTGAGCTTGACTATGTTTGTATTATAGAGTAAATTGAGGCAATAAATTGTTTGGAGATGCATACGTATGATTTGTTGCCCCAATTTGACAAATTGCTATCATTATGTGTAATTGCACCCTTGAGTGTGATATAAATGTTAATTTAGGGATGTTGGAATGGTTATGTTTTGAATTAGTAAGCAAGATGTAAATTTTAATTTGAAACTAACCTAAAGCTAGTATCTCTATTAAGCATCATGGTGCATTTAAGCCGCAGGTGGAACCCTCATTGGATGTTAAGTACTTGAAGCCATGATTTTGAAATTCTCACATTAAAATTGCGAAATTAAAGATGCATGATGCAAATTGAAAGGATTACCCCCTTAAATTTTGTAAACTTGTGAAAATTTCTCTCTTTTAAAAATGTTAGAAGCTTGTGAGAATTGCTCTCTTTTAGAAATGGATAAGTGAATTTTCTGTCATTTTGCCCTCGTTATTTTTCTTGGGAGTTATGTTAATTTGAACGTTGGAAGCCTCATTAGTATATTATAACTCTCATTTGAAGTGTTGGAAGTTCCCTTAGTTAATTCTCTTTGTAGAAAAAGTTTGAATTTGTGACATTGAATTGTGATGTGCAATCGGATATGGTTCCATATGTTTTATGGAGTGATATCATGCAATGAAAATGATTCATGCTGCCTTGATGGCCTTATTTCATTAATTATGTTGTATTGATCTCATTTGGAATGTTGAAGGCCTAGTTAATCAATTTCATTTGTATAAGAAAGAAAATGTGAATTAAGTTACAATGAAATGAGTTGTGCAATGTGTTGATGCCATGATTTATATTCATGATGCAATTGGAAGCTTGTTGCTTTAATGGGATGAAATTGCTCTCTTTTGGTTATATTGCCTAAATGAAATTGTTCCCATCGTAATACATTGATTATCAGAATCGCTTTCCTTTTGGGATGTTGAGGGTTATTTATTCACTATGATTTGTATAAAAAGTGAAACATGTGAACAATGAAATGAGATGGGAAAATTGGCGGTGTGGTGTTGGAAACACGTGAAATATGGAATGTGTGACATGGTCACGTTAGGACACGAGGTGGGGTGCACGGGCATGGACAAAGTGCCGCGGTAGGAGGCGGGTGAATACGCCGTTGGCCACCTCTTGATCCATTAGGTGGCTCCACGTTGATAACGGAGTAGAATTCTTTGCACGTGCACACCGGCTCACTCATGGGATCCCCATTGCACTGCATTGCATCACATTACTTGAGCATCACATGCATCATGGAATCATTTAGCATTTTTGGGTGATTTGTGGTTGTGTGCAGGTGATGGTTAACTGTTAAGAATGTATGTTGCCATGGATGTGTTTAGTGCTTGAATGATGGTATGTTGGAAAGTGTGGTTTGTTAGTTGTTGGAAAATATTGATATGCTTGTTATTATTGTTGGTAGTGATATTAATGATATTGGTGTTGGTTATTAATGTCTCTTAATAATGATGTTGTGTTAATGTTTAGGGTGGTGTTGTTGGTGTGGTGGCATGGGTTTGTTGGTGTGTTATTGTTGGTGCTATTGTTGATGTTATGATTAATGTTTTAACTTAAGCCCAAGATAACATTATTCATACCTCCCTTAACTATGGCTCATTCTTCCCTAAGTAAATTGGATCGTTAAGTTACTAGTAGCCCTATTTGTTGAGAAAGCATCATTAGTTTATAGCGTTTTAAGGTTGCATGTTATATAAGTTGTAGCCTTAGGAGGAGTTTTCATCTAGCCACTAAATTCACTACGGTGATATGTTAATTGACTAAGCTTGGCCAAATTTTTTAGAGGATGCTCTAAAGGGTACTAAATGGCCTAGAGTTTGCATATTGCGTTAGAAATTTGCAAGCATGATGTTTTCTTTAATCTTGGGATTTTAATGTGTTATCGTTCTTCGGTTATGCTAGTACTTAATTGTGGTGCATACTAGTCCTATTATTCTGTATGAGGCTTCTCCTACGTTTTCTTGAGCAGGATATTTGTTTTTATGGATATGGCAGGTTTATCTGTTAATATTATTTATGTTGTACTTGGAAATGTTTGGAAAATACCAGAGAAACTCTGCCGAAATTTTTGAAAACAATTCCATGTTTAAAAGAAAACCCATTTGAAAAATAGATAAAAGAAAATTAGGAAGAAGGTTTGACAAACTTCAAGTTAGAGGCCCTAAATGATTGAACCTATGTGTGGGGGAAATTATTATTATTTATGTCGATCAACTTAATGCAAATTTCCCTGGCCCGTGTAAAATCCTAATGTTTGGGTAGAATTGGTAAAGTATTATTGCATATGTAAGGTTACATGTTAATAATGGTTATGGAAGGGACTCATGGTGTAAGCAAGATATAAGGGGACCGAGTATTGTTGCGATCTTGTACTTGACAAGTTATTGTCACTTCTCTATTTTGTAGCATTCACTTTGTTTTGCAGGTTATCATTTGCCGCAGGTACGTGTCCTGTTAATGATACCATTAAATTTTTCCAGTGAATTGTTTCATAATGTGCTATGAGTTATTTCTAGTTGTAGCATTAGTGCCTTGCAAACTTTTGCTCCATGTGAGTTGGGTTTGGGTTTTCCTATTGGGTCACGCTGTGACATGTCCCCGTGGATATTTTTCAGGTAGTTGATAGTTGGAGAACCTTGGAGTTGGAGTTGGAGGCTTATTAGCCTAGCTGGTTGGCGTTTCGGGTTTGTGTGTGTGTGAGTGATTTTGGGTGTGGGTGCTTGTACCAATGTTGAGATATGGGTTCATGTTGTATATGAGATTTGACTTCTATGTTCTATGTTGTATATGAGGGTTGTATAATTGATGTTGTACTTAGATAGTTGTCACTTTATAGGTATCAGTGGTTTGTTATATCTGTTTTTGTGTTGTTGGTCCTCTTTGTTGAGTATTGGTGTTTCATACCAATCTTATTTTGATGGTGATCACAACATTATATTGTTGCTAATGAATCTCATATCTTAGTCTCTCAGTTTATTTCAAGGATATCTTTCTTGGAGACTAATCACTTGGTGTAAGGAGGGACATCAAGTGAAGAAGGGCCAAAGTTTGGACTCAAGGAGTGCCAAAGCTTGGAGATGATGGAGAGCTTTCAAGGCATCAAGATTGAAGACTTAGACTCTTAAGAAAGCATTGTAATCCATGTAATTTACTTTATTGCTTTCTCTCTCTTTTGAGTCTAGGGTTGATGTAATGCCTTGCTAGATGGTTTGCTCATTCATGCACATGCATTTAACCATCTTAGTGAACCTTAGGATTATCATCGAATCCAACCCAATAGGTTCACTCTTTCCGTCAGTCGCCTGTTGAGGGAAACACAGCCGACTGGGTGATTTCCAGTCGCATGTAGATTCTTCTACAGTCGCCTGATATGCACTGCTCAAGTCAACATTTCTATTGACTCAAACTTGAGCTTTACGCACAGTCGTCTGACGATCAGTTTACAGTCGCCTCTACATTTACAGTCACCTGGAAATTAGTCAACAGTTGCCTGTCTAGCGTAAGTGCAATCTCTGCATCTCTCTGTCTTCTCTTCATACTTTACAGTAGTCGACTGATGAAGAATGTACAGTCGCCTAACTATTTGACAGTCGACTGTAGTACTAACATCAGTCGCCTGTGCGAAGAATTGGAGAAAGAGTGTAGCTCTCTGTTTTGATCCATCCCCTGCAGCAGTCGTCTGCTGAAGGATTTACAGGCGCATGTCCTGTTTGTCAGTCGACTATATTGACTTCGTCAGTCGACTGTCCTGGCTCAGATTATAGCCGTTGGATATTTTTCTAGCCGTTGATCAGTCGACTGTCTTTTGATCATCAGTCGACTGTTCCTGTCGTTTTCATCCAGTTTCTAGCCGTTGCAGATTTGATTATTTGCCTGTTTCTTTGGGTTTTTGGGCTTGATAAAGGATTCATATATATATGAGTGTGCTGCCATCACTTGAGAACACTTGACAACACTTGAAAACTCTTGACTCTATAGAAAATCTCAAGAGATCTTTTAAGCCACTCTCAAGCTCCCTCATTTTCCTCTATTGTGCATTCATCTTCCTTCATGCATTGAAGTCCAGCTCAAGGGAAATCATCCAAGTGCTCTCAAGCATATTCCAACACTTGGAGATCCTCTTCCATGCCTTGCATTCATTCATGAGTAAGCATCTCAAGGCATAGGTAAGAGTATTTACTTTACATGGTGTAATTTGTTTTCCTATTTCTCTTTGTGGGATTAGGATACTCTCCTTGTGGGAGTTTCTGTCTTTATGGGAGGTTGTCTCTTTGTGGGACTAGGGAATTCTCTTTGTGGGAATTAACTCTCTTTGTGGGAGTTCTAGTGTCCTAGTGTAGGGCTAACCCTAATTCTCTGAGTGGGAGTTAGTGATTCTCTGTGTGGGAGTCTTGATCCTTGTGTAGGATTGGTTGGGTCCTTGTGTAGGGCATAAGTCCTCTTTGTGGGGTATCTCCTTGTGAGATTTGTATTCACTTCTCTGTGTGGGAATATAGTGAATATTGGTGTGGCTGGATGTACCCAAGTTTGGGTAACCAGAGTAAAACTTTGTGTTTGCGTTTGGATTGATTGTACCATTTATTTCCTCTTGCATTTATAATTCCGCATTTGCAAGTTAAATTTTATTTGGACAATTTCATTGCCATTACACTATTCACCCCCCTCTAGTGTGTGTTGTTAGTATTGCAAGGGTTAGACGATCCCTACACTATTCACACCCCTCTAGTGTGTGTTGTTAGTATTTCAGAGATGTTCACAAGGTTTACCGATATTGTGAACGCTTTGGAGGGACTCGGGAAGACGATTTCCCAAGAGGATCGTGTTGAGAAGATCCTAGACTCTCTTACACCTCGTTGGGAGTCAAAGGCCAACGGAATTTTGGAGCCATATGACACGTCCAAATATACCATTGAGGAGTGCATTGGAAATCTCATGGCGTATGAAGTGAAGCTTCAACACAAGAAGGAGATTCAACCAACAAAGCCCGAGAAGCTAGAGAAGCAAAAGGGGGTTGCATTCCATGCCAAAGAGGAGCCAATCAAGTGGATGATGAAATTCCATCGAGAAGCTCCTAGCGAAGAAGATGAGCAAGAAGATGCAAGTGGAGAAGAAATTGAGGATCTTACCGAACAATTCAAAGCTTTCCTCAAATGCAAGCAAGGTAAGTCTTTGTCAAAGTTTTCTTCCAATTCTAACAAGGTTCCTACTTGTTACACTTGCAGTGGAAAAGGTCACTTGTCTACTGAATGCCCTTCCAAACCCATCAAGGAAACTTACAAGGGTAAAGGGAAGAAGTATTGGAAAGGAAGGTCCAAGTCCAAAAATCACAAGAAGGGACTTGTCGGGACCTTTGATGATTCGAGTGAGGACACTTCTATTAACGAAGAAGATGATACAAAGGAGGATGCTCACGCATGCTTTGTAGCCATGGATGGTCCTACACCAATCCCCTCAGGATTAAACGAAGAAGAGTTGGATGCTTGGCTTGACGCATACAACTCCTATGAGGATTCGTGCCTCACTGCTAAGGAGGAGAAGTCGTCATCAAGCTCTTGCAAGGATGATGATGTTGTTGTTGAGATCGAGGAAGAAAAGATCTCATACGAGGAGCTCAAGATCAATTTTGACTTGGTCTCCGAAAAGGCTAGTAAGTGCATCAACTCTTACAATAAATTAAAAGTAAAATATAAGATTGCTAAGAGTAGATTGCATGAACTAGTTATTGCAAGTGTAGTTCATGATGAAAGGCATGTTTATGACACTTGTGAGAGAGACACACTTCTCTCTCAAGTTAAGGAATTGAGCATTTCTAATGAAAATCTCATTGCTCAAAACCTTAGCTTAGATGCTCACATTCAACAACTTACGTTGAAATGTGAAGAGGAATCCCGGAAGCTCATAAGCTTTGTGTATTCTATGGATTCACTCCACGATTTGTTGGAAAAACAACATCCGGCAAATCATAGAGGAGGATTGGGTTATATTCAAAATGTGGTTCCCAAACCCACCTCTAATTCTTCTTGTGGTGCAAATTCAATAAATATTGCTAAAGCACCTAAGAAGAATCACCATGCCTTCTTGTACAACAATAACACCAACAAGAAGCATGTAGATCACAAGGTGATGAGGAAGAATGAAGAACCTTCATTTTTTGCTAAGAAGCAAAATCCTCATTCTTTGCATGCTAAGAAATTTGTTTCTACACCTAAGCATGCCACATCCTTCCCTCTTGCAAAGGCAAAACCATTGTCTAGGAAATCCTTGAGATTATGGATTCCCACTAAGGCTAGTGTGCAAGAGAGAGATAGTTACATCAACTCTCTAGTTAGGGATGTGATCACCTCGTGTGATTACGTTAGGAAATCAAACTCCTCTTGGGTTTGGTTACCTAATGTTTAGGTTCCTCACACATATGCATATTGCATGGGTATTGTGCTTCTATGTTTATTTTAAGCATACCCATTGATTGTGTGTGTTTCATGATTTTGAAAATATTTTCAAATTTATTTCTTTTCATGAAAATGGGGACCTTGGGGTTTATTGACATGCATGCATTTTTGAACCATGTGTATGTCAATGGGGAGTTAATATATTATATGTTTAAATTATTTTAAGACATATTTTAACTCTCATTTCGGAGGTTATTTGAGATAATTATTTACAGTTGGTTATTTTGGGTCTCAAACCAAATCTCTTGTTTATTGCCATCATGTTTCATGTCTCATTGTATTTGGCAATATCCTTGTGTATCTTTGAAGCTTGATTTTTCCTTATCTATTGCTTTGATACACTTTTTAGGCCCATGGCTCCATTAATTAATTGGTATTAGATCCTAGAAGTCAAAAGTTGACCATTTCTATGATCTAGGGGGAGCATGGGATAGTGAATTGATACCACTAAATTTTTAAATTTGGTATCATACATATCTTTCTTTTCTTGCATATTGTCACATCTTGGTTAAAATGACAAAGGGGGATATTTTTGATGTCCACCTTTTTGACGATGTCAAGTGGGAGAGATATATGCATTATGTGATCATATCTATAGGGGAGAGATATATACATATGCATATGGGGAGAGAAATCTCTATAGAGAGATATATATGGGATTAGAAAAACCATTTATGTTTGCATGCTTTTATTCTTTGCAATTGGTTTATGTAATCCATGCATATTATATGTCACCTTGTTGTTATTGGTCTTATGAGTATTTACCTTTGTGTAGCTCATTATATAATTGGTGCATATAAGTAGGGGGAGATCATTAGCATTGTGCTTTAATTCCTTATGATTTACATAATGTGTGTCATCATCAAAAAGGGGGAGATTGTTGAGTATTGGTGTTTCATACCAATCTTATTTTGATGATGATCATAACATTATGTTGTTGCTAATGAATCTCATGTTTTTGTTTCTCAGTTTATTTCAATGATATCTTTCTTGGAGACTAATCACTTGGTGTAAGGATGAACATCATGTGAAGAAGGGCCAAAGTTTGGACTCAAGGAGTGCCAAAGCTTGGAGATGATGGAGAGCTTTCAAGGCATCAAGATTGAAGACTTAGACTCTTAAGAAAGCATTGTAATCCATGTAATTTACTTTATTGCTTTCTCTCTCTTTTGAGTCTAGGGTTGATGTAATGCCTTGCTAGATGGTTTGCTCATTCATGCACATGCATTTAACCATCTTAGTGAACCTTAGGATTATCATATAATACAAACCAATAGGTTCACTCTTTCCGTCAGTCGCCTGTTGAGGGAAACACAGCCGACTGGGTGATTTCCAGTCGCTTGTAGATTCTTCTACAGTCGCCTGATATGCACTGCTCAAGTCAACATTTCTATTGACTCAAACTTGAGCTTTACGCACAGTCGTCTGACGATCAGTTTACAGTCGCCTGTACATTTACAGTCACCTGTAAATTGGTCTACAGTCGCCTGTCTAGCGTAAGTGCAATCTCTGCATCTCTCTGTCTTCTCTCCATACTTTACAGTAGTCGACTCATGAAGAATGTACAGTCGCCTGACTATTTGACAGTCGACTGTAATACTAACATCTGGCGCATGTGCAAAGAATTGGAGAAAGAGTGCAGCTCTCTGTTTTGCTCCATCCCCTGCAGCAGTCGTCTGCTGAAGGATTTACAGGCGCATGTCCTGTTTGTCAGTCGACTATATTGACTTCATCAGTCGACTGTCCTGGCTCAGATTATAGCCGTTGGATATTTTTCTAGCCGTTGATCAGTCGACTGTCTTTTGATCATCAGTCGACTGTTCCTGTCGTTTTCATCCAGTTTCTAGCCGTTGCAGATTTGATTATTTGGCTGTTTCTTTGGATTTTGGGGCTTGATATAGGATTCCTATATATATGAGTGTGCTGCCATCACTTGAGAACACTTGACAACACTTGACAACTCTTGACTCTATAGAAAATCTCAAGAGATCTTTTAAGCCACTCCCAAGCTCCCTCATTTCCCTCTATTGAGAATTCATCTTCCTTCATGCATTGAAGTCCAGCTCAAGGGAAATCATCTAAGTGCTCTCAAGCATATTCCAACACTTGGAGATCCTCTTCCATGCCTTGCATTCATTCTTTAGTAAGCATCTCAAGGCATAGGTAAGAGTATTTACTTTACATGGTGTAATTTGTTTTCATATTTCTCTTTGTGGGATTAGGATACTCTCTTTGTGGGAGTTTCTCTCTTTATGTGAGGTTGTCTCGTTGTGGGATTAGGGAATTCTCTTTGTGGGAATTAACTCTCTTTGTGGGAGTTCTAGTGTCCTAGTGTAGGGCTAACCCTAATTCTCTGAGTGGGAGTTAGTGATTCTCTGTGTGGGAGTCTTGATCCTTGTGTAGGATTGGTTGGGTCCTTGTGTAGGGCATAAATCCTCTTTGTGGGGTATCTCCTTGTGAGATTTGTATTCACTTCTCTGTGTGGGAATATAGTGAATATTGGTGTGGCTGGATGTACCCAAGTTTGGGTAACCAGAGTAAAACTTTGTGTTTGCGTTTGGATTGATTGTACCATTTATTTCCTCTTGCATTTATAATTCCGCATTTGCAAGTTAAATTTTATTTGGACAATTTCATTGCCATTACACTATTCACCCCCCCTCTAGTGTGTGTTGTTAGTATTGCAAGGGTTAGACGATTCCTACACTATTCACACCCCTCTAGTGTGTGTTGTTAGTATTTCAGAGATGTTCACAAGGTTTACCGATATTGTGAACGCTTTGGAGGGACTCGGGAAGACGATTTCCCAAGAGGATCGTGTTGAGAAAATCCTAGACTCTCTTACACCTCGTTGGGAGTCAAAGGCCAACGGAATTTTGGAGCCATATGGCACGTCCAAATATACCATTGAGGAGTGCATTGGAAATCTCATGGCGTATGAAGTGAAGCTTCAACACAAGAAGGAGATTCAACCAACAAAGCCCGAGAAGCTAGAGAAGCAAAAGGGGGTTGCATTCCATGCCAAAGAGGAGCCAATCAAGTGGATGATGAAATTCCATCGAGAAGCTCCTAGCGAAGAAGATGAGCAAGAAGATGCAAGTGGAGAAGAAATTGAGGATCTTACCGAACAATTCAAAGCTTTCCTCAAATGCAAGCAAGGTAAGTCTTTGTCAAAGTTTTCTTCCAATTCTAACAAGGTTCCTACTTGTTACACTTACAATGGAAATGGTCACTTGTCTACCGAATGCCCTTCCAAACCCATCAAGGAAACTTACAAGGGTAAAGGGAAGAAGTATTGGAAATGAAGGTCCAAGTCCAAAAATCAAAAGAAGGGACTTGTCGGGACCTTTGATGATTCGAGTGAGGACACTTCTAGTAACGAAGAAGATGATACAAAGGAGGATGCTCACGCATGCTTTGTAGCCATGGATGGTCCTACACCAATCCCCTCAGGATTAAACGATGAAGAGTTGGATGCTTGGCTTGACGCATACAATTCCTATGAGGATTTGTGCCTCACGGCTAAGGAGGAGAAGTCGTCATCAAGCTCTTGCAAGGATGATGATGTTGTTGTTGAGATCGAGGAAGAAAAGATCTCATACGAGGAGCTCAAGATCAATTTTGACTTGGTCTCTGAAAAGGCTAGTAAGTGCATCAACTCTTACAATAAATTAAAAGTAAAATATAAGATTGCTAAGAGTAGATTGCATGAACTAGTTATTGCAAGTGTAGTTCATGATGAAAGGCATGTTTATGACACTTTTGAGAGAGAGACACTTCTCTCTCAAGTTAAGGAATTGAGCATTTCTAATGAAAATCTCATTGCTCAAAACCTTAGCTTAGATGCTCACATTCAACAACTTACGTTGAAATGTGAAGAGGAATCCCGGAAGCTCATAAGCTTTGTGTATTCTAGGGATTCACTCCAAGATTTGTTGGAAAAACAACATCCGACAAATCATAGAGGATGTTTGGGTTATATTCAAAATGTGGTTCCCAAACCCACCTCTAATTCTTTTTATGGTGCAAATTCAAGAAATATTGCTAAAGCACCTAAGAAGAATCAACATGCCTTCTTGTACAACTATAACACCAACAAGAAGCATGTAGATCACAAGGTGATGAGGAAGAATGAAGAACCTTCATTTTTTGCTAAGAAGCAAAATCCTCATTCTTTGCATGCTAAGAAATTTGTTTCTACACCTAAGCAACCACATCCTTCCCTCTTGCAAAGGCAAAACCATTGTCTAGGAAATCCTTGAGATTATGGATTCCCACTAAGGCTAGTGTGCAAGAGAGATATAGTTACATCAACTCTCTAGTTAGGGATGTGATCACCTCGTGTGATTACGTTAGGAAATCAAACTCCTCTTGGGTTTGGTTACCTAATGTTTAGGTTCCTCACAGATATGCATATTGCATGTGTATTGTGATTCTATGTTTATTTTAAGCATACACATTGATTGTGTGTGTTTCTTGATTTTGAAAATATTTTCAAATTTATTTATTTTCATGAAAATGGGGACCTTGGGGTTTATTGACCTGCATGCATTTTTTATCCATGTGTATGTCAATGGGGAGTTAATATATTATATGTTTAAATTATTTTAAGACATATTTTAACTCTCATTTCGAAGGTTATTTGAGATAATTATTTACAGTTGGTTATTTGGGTCTCAAACCAAACCTCTTGTTTATTGCCAACATGTTTCATGTCTCATTGTATTTGGCAATATCCTTGTGTATCTTTGAAGCTTGATTTTTCCTTATCTATTGCTTTGATACACTTTTTAGGCCTATGGCTCCATTAATTAATTGGTATTAGATCCTAGAAGTCAAAAGTTGACCATTTCTATGATCTAGGGGGAGCATGGGATAGTGAATTGATACCCACTAAATTTTTAAATTTGGTATCATACATATCTTTCTTTTCTTGCATATTGTCACATCTTGGTTAAAATGACAAATGGGGATATTTTTGATGTCCACCTTTTTGACGATGTCAAGTGGGAGAGATATATGCATTATGTTATCATATCTATAGGGGAGAGATATATGCATATGCATACGGGGAGAGATATCTCTATAGAGAGAGATATATGGGATTAGATAAACCATTCATGTTTGCATGCTTTTATTCTTTGCAATTGGTTTATGTAATCCATGCCTATTATATGTCACCTTGTTGTTATTGGTATTATGAGTATTTACCTTTGTGTAGCTCATTATATAATTGGTGCATATAAGTAGGGGGAGATCATTAGCATTGTGCTTTAATTCCTTATGATTTACATAATACGTGTCATCATAAAAAAGGGGGAGATTGTTGAGTATTGGTGTTTCATACCAATCTTATTTTGATGATGATCACAACATTATGTTGTTGCTAATGAATCGCATATCTTAGTCTCTCAGTTTATTTCAAGGATATCTTTCTTGGAGACTAATCACTTGGTGTAAGGAGGGACATCATGTGAAGAAGGGCCAAAGTTTGGACTCAATGAGTGCCAAAGCTTGGAGATGATAGAGAGCTTTCAAGGCATCAAGATTGAAGACTTAGACTCTTAAGAAAGCATTGTAATCCATGTAATTTACTTTATTGCTTTCTCTCTCTTTTGAGTCTAGGGTTGATGTAATGCCTTGCTAGATGGTTTGCTCATCCATGCACATGCATTTAACCATCTTAGTGAACCTTAGGATTATCATATAATCCAAACCAATAGGTTCACTCTTTCCGTCAGTCGCCTGTTGAGGGAAACACAGCCGACTGGGTGATTTCCAGTCGCTTGTAGATTCTTCTACAGTCGCCTGATATGCACTGCTCAAGTCAACATTTCTATTGACTCAAACTTGAGCTTTACGCACAGTCGTCCGACGATCAGTTTACAGTCGCCTGTACATTTACAGTCACCTGTAAATTGGTCAACAGTCGCCTGTCTAGCGTAAGTGCAATCTCTGCATCTCTCTGTCTTCTCTCCATACTTTACAGTAGTCGACTGATGAAGAATGTACAGTCGCCTAACTATTTGACAGTCGACTGTAGTACTAACATCAGTCGCCAGTGCGAAGAATTGGAGAACGAGTGCAGCTCTCTGTTTTGATCCATCCCCTGCAGCAGTCGTCTGCTGAAGGATTTACAGGCGCATGTCTGTTTGTCAGTCGACTAAATTGACTTCGTCAGTCGACTGTCCTGGCTCAGATTATAGCCGTTGGATATTTTTCTAGCCGTTGATCAGTCGACTGTCTTTTGATCATCAGTCGACTGTTCCTGTCGTTTTCATCCAGTTTCTAGCCGTTGCAGATTTGATTATTTGGCTGTTTCTTTGGGTTTTGGGGCTTGATATATGATTCATATATATATGAGTGTGCTGCCATCACTTGAGAACACTTGACAACACTTGATAACTCTTGACTCTATAGAAAATCTCAAGAGATCTTTTAAGCCACTCTCAAGCTCCCTCATTTCCCTCTATTGAGCATTCATCTTCCTTCATGCATTGAAGTCCAGCTCAAGGGAAATCATCCAAGTGCTCTCAAGCATATTCCAACACTTGGAGATCCTCTTCCATGCCTTGTATTCATTCATGAGTAAGCATCTCAAGGCATATGTAAGAGTATTTACTTTACAGGGTGTAATTTATTTTCCTATTTCTCTTTGTGGGATTAGGATACTCTCTTTGTGGGAGTTTCTCTCTTTGTGGGAGGTTGTCTCTTTGTGGGACTAGGGAATTCTCTTTGTGGAAATTAACTCTCTTTGTGGGAGTTCTAGTGTCCTAGTGTAGGGCTAACCCTAATTCTCTGAGTGGGAGTTAGTGATTCTCTGTGTGGGAGTCTTGATCCTTGTGTAGGATTGGTTGGGTCCTTGTGTAGGGCATAAATCCTCTTTATGGGGGTATCTCCTTGTGAGATTTGTATTCACTTCTCTGTGTGGGAATATAGTGAATATTGGTGTGGCTGGATGTACCCAAGTTTGAGGAACAGGATAAAAATTTGTGTTTGCGTTTGGATTGATTGTGCCATTTATTTCCTCTTGCATTTATAATTCCGCATTTGCAAGTTAAATTTTATTTGGACAATTTCATTGACATTACACTATTCACCCCCCCTCTAGTGTGTGTTGTTAGTATTGCAAGGGTTAGACGATCCCTACACTCTTGTGTTTCTATTTTGTTGGAATGCTACAGGTACTATCCCAGCAGTGCGCAGTGAGACTGCTTGAGCTTTGAAATTTTGTACTTCTCTTTTGTAGCACCCGCTTCTTGGGACTTCCTGATACGGATTTGTACGCATCGGGTATCCCGGGGCGCGGGGCGTTACATAGGTGATGAGAGTGTGTCTGCCTTTATGATAGAAGACCCGAAAACTTATGATGAGGCAATGAGCTCGATTGATACTAGTTTTTGGAAAGATGCTATTACAAGCGAACTTGATTCTATTATTTCTAACCAAACATGGGAATTGTCTGATTTACCTAAAGGTAGTAGACCCATTAGCAGTAAATGGATCTTCAAGGGAAAGATGAGACCTGATGGTTCAATTGAAAAGTTCATGGCTGGACGTGTGATTAGGGGAAGATACCAAGATTTTCTTGTCATCTCAATTTGAGACGAAAAGACCTAGGAGAAGCAGATGTTAGGAGTTAGAGTTCTTAGAAACTCCAGTGGCATCTCCTTGAGTTAATTGTCTGATTTACCTAAAGGTAGTAGACCCATTAGCAGTAAATGGATCTTCAAGGGAAAGATGAGACCTGATGGTTCAATTGAAAAGTTCATGGCTGGACGTGTGATTAGGGGAAGATACCAAGATTTTCTTGTCATCTCAATTTGAGACGAAAAGACATAGGAGAAGCAGATGTTAGGAGTTAGAGTTATTAGAAACTCCAGTGGCATCTCCTTTAGTTAATCTCATTGCATTGAAAAAGTGCTGTAGAAGTTCAACTGTTTTGATGTTGTGCCTGCCAGAACTCCTTATGACCCTAGCATACATCTGAAAAAGAATTTAGGAGAGATTATTTTTCAATCTGAATATGCTAAGATCATAGGAAGTGTGATGTTCCTTATGAACTGTAATCGACTTGATATATCCTATGCTGTTAGGAGGCTAAGTCGGTATACTCATAACCCTAGTAATGAACACTGGACTGCTATTCATCGTTTATTAAAGTACCTGAAAGGAACTGTTGATTGGTGCTAGCATTTCAGCAAATTTCCTGTGATTCTCAGGCAGCCTTTGGTGTTGCTAAAAATAGTGTCTACATGCCAAAGGAGCGTTGCTCCAGCGGCATAAAGCCCTCGCTTGCTTGCGAGGCCACCCGGTTTCGATCCCGGGTGCTCGGCGTCCCCGCACGCGCCCCTTGCATACTTTCCGAAGAACCCAAAAAAATAGTGTCTACATCAGAAAGAAAAGACACATTCGGATCAGGCACAGTGTGGTTAAACAACTCCTGAAAATGGAGTAATTTCTTTGAAATATGTAAGGTCCGAAAGAAATCTTGCAGATCCACTAATCAAAGGATTGCCAAGGAAAGTGGTTCTTGATTCGTCGAGGGGGATGGGGCTAAAGCCCATGAGTTAAGGTTATATGGTTGATACCCAGTGTGGTCTAACGAAGCCATATGATCCTTAACAAACAGTACATTTCCATCCCTATGGTGTGTGGTAGTGTTATCTGAATCCATAGCCAAGTTTGGTGGTGTTACTGAGAAGAACTTGATGGATTCACTTTGAGACAAGTCCATAATCAGTTTTGGTGGTGCTATTGAGAAGCACTTGATGGACTTAAGCAGAGGTTGAGCGGTATGCTCTTAATGGTTTCATAACCAGTTTTGGTGGTGCTATGGAGAAGCACTTGATGAACCACCTATGTGGGTTTGAGGGTTTGGCCGTCCTCTACGAAAGACAAGGGCAGTCTTTTTAGAGCACTCACGAGACCCAAGGTGTGCGCATGGCCTATAACGCTTGTTATGTATCGCGGAGTTTACACAAACTCAAGGGAACAATATGTGTTGTGGGGGTTCTCAATCGAACTCTAACGAGTTCAAGAGCAATTCACTCATTAGAAAGTAAGTTGTTGCCTCACTTCACTACGTATCAATTCAATCGAAAGACATTGATACCTAAGTATTTCATCCCTCTTTACCCAGGATCTTTCTCTTCTCTTTCTTGAGCCATTAAGTGGGGGATTGTTGGAATTAGTGGCTCTTTGGCCAGTTGTTCACTCTCACTCTCTCTTTTTTAGTCCCACATTAGATAGGCAAACACCCTTGTGTGGGTATATAATAGGCTTCTCTCATATGAGCTATTGGACTTGTTGTGTGGGTATATAATAGGCTTCTCTCATATGGGCTATTGGACTTGTTAATGGGCTCGAACTTGGGGGTAGCTCGCGTACGCATGAGCCCAAGCAAGGGGCCGAGCCCAAACCGGGTTGAACCGAATGGAAATTTTGGGCGTCGGATCCGGAAACCCTTAGCGTGTGCGCGCTGGCGTCGTGCCTGCGCAGGGGGGGGGGAGGGGGGGGGGGGGGTTCACGGAGTGCCCGAGTTTTGACTCGTGTTTTTAGCCCATTTTATTTTTTAGAATTCAATAAGCCCATTACGTTTTTAATTTATCCAACAGCCATTTTTTCATTAAATTTTGGTTTAATGGCTCAACAGCTATTTTTTATTTTAATGGCTGTTAATGGCTGCGTTGTTAATGGTATTCATGCCAGAATTCCAACAGCCATTCTTTTCCTCCTTATAAACTCTTTTGTGTAGAGTTTTTCTGATGACTTCGAAAAATCAAACAACAGAAAAATCGTCCTTTCCTCCTTCTTCCTCCTGGGTATCTATCTCTGTGCAAACTCCACGCTGCTGGCCGCGAATGGACGCATTCAGCCGCGACTGCGTTAACCTTGGGGAGCAACCGGCATCATCCGATTACCACCACGGTCGGGCCGTAGTTGTTTTCAAGGCAGTGACATGTCCACGGCGCAGTTCTTCTTCTCTAGCTAAGTTTTCCCCTGTTTCCTTCCTCTATTTGCTCCTTGGTTTACTCTCTAATCTTTTATATCCCTGTTTGTTCCGGCAGTGTCATAGCTCTTACCTTTCAGGACTAACAAAAACTACATAAACCCATTGATCTGGGGGTTTTATTTAGCGTTTTGGTGTCAGATCTTAGGAGAAATCTGACATCTCATCGATGAAAATACCATAGAAAGGCCACCAAATTGGTACCAATGAATTTTACTATTCATAAGCTTTCCAACGGTACCAACAACGCGTAAAACGGACACCAAACGACAGAAATATCGTCGGTCAAAGGGGTTTTAGTTGTATTTGGCACGCAAACCAATATACACCCCGGGTGTATAGTGAACACCTCCTTTTTATAGAAGAAGAATAATATGAGGTGGTGGGAATTGCTACTTATACGACCATTTTTACTCTGCACAGGAACCACTTAATAACAAGTTTGCCACTGAAATTACTCTCATCGTGCACAACCGGGGGCAAAGTTTCGAAAATGCCGCTGGGTGTGCGCAGTGAATAAAACGGCTGAACAACGACGAGCAGTAACACCGTCCCCTCCTTCGACATCCCTAGTCCTACCGCCCACTCATCCGACCTCACAAGCGCTCCTCTGCCTATTCTGCCGCCCATCCCGACACCCTCGTCCCCTGCCCCCTCCTCCGACCTCCCTAGCTTGCCCCTCCGTCACCGACTTTCACAGCCCACCTCACAAACTCTAGTAAATTGTCGTCGGAATCCTCGTCGGAGTTTTAGGAGACGGCGGGGGCAGAGGTAAAAGAGGAATAAATGTTATGTACACATAGTGGAAATTGAATGACAAACTTGTAAATAAGTGGTTCCTGCGAAGAATAAAAACGGTCGTGCGCGTAGCAATTCCCGTCTTTATTATGGCTGTTCATTTTTCACCGTCCCATCACATGATACCGTACCCATCTCATCCGTTTCCTGGAATTAGAACCAGAACTCAAACCAAAAAAAAAAAACTGCGAAAGGGAAGCTGCAGGCGGGTGGGTCTCTCCATCAGACAGAGTGCAGAAGAAACAAGAGACGAGGGACAGAGAGGGAGGACCGAAACCCCGTCGATCCATAGGGTTAGGGTTCATTCAACGTCGTCCTTCTCCTCCCCCGCATTTGCCTCCTCAATCAATCAATCAATCAATCAATCACCAGCGAGCGAGCAAGCGAGAAGTTTGTGAGAGAGTAAAGAGTTGACACTGAGGCTGCTCAATCTCCATCTCTCTTTCTAGGGCGATGGCAATTCCGGCAGCGTTGGTGGTGGTTCCTCTGGGCATCCTCTTCCTTCTCTCCGGCCTGATTGTTAATCTAATTCAGGTACATCTAAATCAAAGCTAGCCAACAAGATTTTCTTTCCCATCTCTAATTCATCTCATCTAACATTTCATCATCATTTTGGGCGCCCATTTTTTTTTTGTTTCCAATTGCTATTTGTTCGTTGTTCCCTTTATTAATGTTGTTATTCTTTTCTTGTCTTTTCTCCAGGCTGCTTGCTTTTTGACCATTCGCCCCTTATCAAAGAGCCTTTATAGGAGGATCAACAGGGTTGTGGCCGAATTGTTGTGGCTCCAACTCATTTGGCTTGTTGATTGGTGGGCAGGTGTTCGGGTACTCTACTCTCTCTTCCAGTCCAAACTAGCGAAACTATTACTAACTCCACAATCTCTCCATTTCGCAAGCACGCAAGCAAGCAAACAAACAAAGTTCCATCACGCACGCCCAAACCATCTCAACCTTTTTCTCCTCACTTCACCCTTGGTGCATTAGTGTTTTCAAGTGTTCACAACTGTAAGGATCCAATGAAATCTTACCCGACACGTCGAGGATCTTCCCCTAGGTCTCCTTCTGAATGAAGATATGGGTACAAGAGTTGGCCCGCTCTTCGCCTAGGTGCTTGCACAATATTACATGTGGGGTTAGAGATCAGAATGACTTGTGACCAACATTTCCCGACTCCCAAGTTATCATGTAGACAAGATGTGAGTAATACTGGTTTGTTATGAGTAGATTGGGTGTACCTTGGCATTGGGGGCTCTAGATAGTATTTATAAGGTAATTGAATGGTAGTTAGTAATTTTGTTGGTAAACACTATGGGCTATACCTGTAATTGGGGCGTTAGGAGTTTATCAATTGGTGTTGGGCCTGAGCTCGCCTTATGAGCTTATTGGGCCGCCACAGGCTCCAATGGCTTATAACCATAAAATAACGTATATTTTTTGAGCCATAAGAATTGCCTCTCACGGTTGATCTCGGTCCAAGCTTGAGTTTAGTGTACAATTGCTTTTCCCTTTGGATGTTGCATGTGGCGATGATGTGGCATGTCTTGTCACTTTGAGTTTCCTACGGCCATGACTCATTCATTGCAAACCATTGCACCGTGCCTTAAAATCATGTCACATCATTTGCCTTTCAGGAGGCATCGCGCGGTGCTTCCTACCCCCTTTCAGGTGTTACGATACGTGCCTTTCTTTACCATGCATCTTTCGTCAAATGGTTGTATTGTTTCACACAATGGCATGCATTTGATGATACATCTTCTGGCCATTGGTACTCTTCTGGTCTTGGATATAAGAGGGATGGTTCTTCTATGCTAGGTACTTCATAAGTTCTCTAACATTCATGTCATATTTTTAAATCTTTGAGCTCATCCACTTTAGTTCCTTTACACCCTCGCCTCTCCATCCATCACTTCCTCAACGAGTCCTTTTTTCTGGATCGTCATCATTTGTTTTCTTGTTGGCCCTGCATCCACCTAGCACTTCTATCGATCTCGCATGCATGACTCAAAAAGAGCACTATCACGCTTTGGTAGGCAAAGGGTAACTGGCTATGGGCTGGCTTTTGACCCATCTCAAGAATTTGGTTGGGTTACTGTCATGTGAGTTAAGTCCTAAATATTTGTTACCACAAGCACACATTATAGTTGTTATAGTTGTGTGCTTACGGGTCGATCTACATGGAGGCAAGTGTTGAGTACAAGTTTATTTCAAACTTTAGTAGCTATGCGAATCGATTGTGAGAACGTGTGAATGCTTAGAAGAAATATCAATGTGGGAAAAACTTTAGAGCCGAGTATCTCCGCTATTGTGACAGGGCTAGGATTGATTTGGATTGATTGGTTATTGAATTAAGCGATAGGGTGAGGTTGGTGCACCAAAAGTTATCACCTATCCCACACTCCCGTAATGCTATGATAGAACTATCTACCCCATGTCCAAGCCAACTAGCGTTGGTCATCGACATGTGGTATGTGCATTATACTTGACAAATGTCTCTAATCCTCTTTCATGCCACTATCGTGGATAGAATTTAGATCAATATTAAGAGGGCTTTAATCCATGCCCAACTATCGGTGGCGACATAGACAGTGTATGATTCTAATCCAACATCCATGACGAAACCTTAATTTGGTAATCCAATAGCTAAACAATCAATTCATTCCATATCCATTTCCCAATAGGGGTTCAACCACACCTTAGATGAAAACTACTCACTAAACATTAAGAGATTCGTAGAGATAAACATAATGGAACAATTGAGAAACATATAAAATAAAAGGAGAGAACTTATCTCAGAAGAATATAATCCAAAAGCATCTGAATATACAAGCTTACTCCAAAAAAAGCCAAATAAAACTCCCTACTTATACTCGTACACTAAAAACAAGTGAAGAAGAAGTAGAAAACATGAGTAAAATCGCGTCCCCAACCGCCCCCTCAAAACGGCGCATAAAATTATTTATACAACTCATAGAAACCCTAACGGGTCGGGCAAAACCCGACCCAAAACAACCGCATCAAAGAATCGACGTGGCCGCGTCGATTTTGTTCATAAAATAGCCTAAAAAGCCCTTTAGAGAGTCAAGTTCTACTCGACTGCGTAGAATCCCACCCAACCGTGTTGTCACAGAGCTCCAAACCAGCTTTCTGTGCATTTTAGCTTCTGGAGCGACGCGGTCGCGTAGAAAACTACACGGTCGCGTGCGCCAATTCTGCATTGTAGCCTCATCTTCCAAAAATGTATAAAATCGCTTCGATCTTAGAAAAATACAAATAAATATGCATTGAAATCACCACGAGACGCTCTTCGATGGAAAAATAAAAGGAAGTGAAGATAACTGCAAAGTCGTGAAAAGATCTTAAGTCTTTGCAAGGCTGTGCATTTCCTGTGGCATCTTCTCACGCGGTCGCGAGGAGTATCAGACGCGACTGCATGGTTTTCCTTCTCTTTGGCTTGGGCTAAGTCTTGTAGTCGTGTAGGGGCTGTTTCCTCTTCGAATCAACTTCTTTTAATTCCTTTACTGTGCATTGCTTGATCTCTTAATTCTTTGGCTCTAATTGGATCCAATAGCATCATATTAATCTGAAACACACATAAAAAATATAGAGAGTGAAATTGAACGAAAATAGTGTGAAATGATTAATAAAGTGGGGTTTCGTATGATGTAATGCAGGAATAATCCCTACTAAAAACATATGAAATATCCACACATCAGTTACTTACGCCCAAGAGCATTACGACCTTTGACTCTTTGATCGGCAATCAAAATGATGGTATTGCAGCGAACGAAGCATCAAGTGCTACCATCAAAGTCCCTTGTTCGAGGAATGGGCAGTCAAGATCCTCAACCTTATTCTTGCTAACAAGATGTATACGTTTCGATTGGGCTATTGTACAACATTCGGATAGATCTGAACAAACTATTCCCAAGAGGGCTTGATTCTTGATGCAAATTCACATTGGCCATATAGAGACCTGCAATTTTATGACTGGTTGCAAGTAGCCATTACGAAAAGGCATATCGATCAGCATAAGGTAGGCAAAGAGCGCTCAGTGTATGTCAGCTGCCCCTAAGGAGAGGTAAATTGGTCAACATAAGTTAGGCAGAATATTTAATAATTTTGAATGGCAATATACCTTGGCAGACCATATTTAGCTCATTAAGTGCTTTACCGAGGAGAGCTTTTAGGGTTGTGTACAATATGGGTTAGTTTTTTTTCTTTGATTTGTTTGAATTGGCACCTATTGGTCTTGGTCCTTTGACTTGACTTGATATAGCCTTCCATATGGCCATTGCTAACACGGACCTTGACTGTACGATATGTGGAAGGTGGTAAGCTCTCCCTAGCTAGGGTGCCCTTGGCTACTACCGAGCAACTAAAGAAGCGGGAGATATCCTTTTTGAGAATGACCTCACGACGGCCACCACCAAAGTTAAGTAATTAAAGGCGAAGGTTATGACCATCTCTCGACGTTTCGATGAGGTTACACTTGAGCATGCTCAAGAAGCATCAGTCCTTATTCTAAAGCTTCAGGAAACTTTACGGCGGGGAGAGAAGCTTAGGAAGTTAGTTGACAAGACAAAGTCTCAGGCAAAAGGCATTGTATTTGTCCATTTTGCATGATCCTTGGGTCCTGTAAGTGCATAACTGGAGACTAATCTGTAGAATAAGAGAGTGCCTCATTTGCATGAGCTAGAGCCTTTGTGCGACGAGGCTGCGGTTGGAGACAACACATACATCCATTTTACTCAATTAAAAGGTATGTGATAGGTCTCTGTTTGTTACTCAGCAAGACTGAACCTTATGAAAGGTGAAATCTTCTTTTAGCTGTGGCTTCAGGACTTGTCTCACTATTATTCTTAGGGCCAACCTTTGGGCCACAGAGCATTGGAACTTAAAGGGTGTGGACTGATGTCCGCCTTAGCTGTGAAAAGTTCTCAATTGCTGTTTGAATTCTTCACTGTGAGGATTGCCTTTTGGATGACAAGTTGTATGAGTTTGGATTCCCAATTGAGGCTCTTTCAATGCCAGGTTTGCTTTAAGATTCAAAGTCCTCTAGGACTAGAGTTGGTCGTGTTGCTGGCGGTATTTATGTCATTGTCCTTGATAATGATGAGGTGAGTAGAGGCTTTGGAGGAGATGGTGTGACGACGACCCTTGAACCAAAATCCAAAGAAAGGCGAGAGCTTTTGTCCCCGACTTGTTTTATGTTAGTTTTTGTTTTCTTGTAATTTTGCCTTTTTTCTTTGTTCCTGCAACTTGTTGCTTGGGCTGCGAAGTTTCCTTTATTATTAAAATTTGAAGTTCTATTTTGGGACTTTAACTTGGTCTTGTTATCCCATGAGGAGTAGTCGTTTTGAACGCTTTTGAATGCTGACAAAACTTTCACTTGCTAGATGTTTTTACCTTTCTGTTACCCCCCTCATGAAGGATTTGCCTGGAGATAAGTCATCATACATCCATGTCCTTGATGGACTTATTCAGTGTGTAGGTTAGTGTGTAGGTTTGTTGACTTTTATCAAGCTGCTTGACTTCATCTTAAGTTGACTGCATACTAGCTAATGTGGTATTTGGTCTTTGGCCTAATCTCGCCTATGTTGAACTGATCATAGCTTCTATTAAGATCGATTAGGCTTGGTCAAGATGACCATCTGTTTTTGTACTGTCTTTTTGTGCAACAATTGCTTCATCCGGTTCATGGTGGATTAAAAATCGTGGAACAGCGAGGCTTGTTGAGGCGCGGTTACATCCTTCAACACTGCTTTTGTGGCTCTACAATTCTTGTATTTTGTAGCTCTGGGTGTTGTGCCTCTTTAATCGTTCTAACTGATATCCTACACGTTCTTCCCAATTGTTGTCCCCCTTTACGAGTGTACAAATTTAAGAATTCAAGAAAATCTTACCTAATCCAATGTAGATGTGACCATGTTTCCTTCTGGATGACAATTTGGGCATGAAAGTCAGTTAACTGTAGATAATGTTACAAATGACACCAGCGGTAAGGCGACAATGAGCCGTCATGACATTTTTTATTTTTAAATATTAAAAATAAAAATTAGAAAAAAATAAATAATACTAGAAAAATTCAAAAAATTCAAATTCAATTTTCATAACCATATTTATCAATCATTTCAAGTATTTTACATGTTAACAAGCAATATAAATAACTTAAACAAGATAAATGGGTGAATACATTTAAATCACATTTTGATTCAATTGTTTATAAAGTAAATAAAGTAATTCAAATAAAGTTAAAACTATAATAACATAAAACAAGCACACGAATCAATTTAAGTAATGAAATCATAATACTAAAATCATTGCACTCAAATTTGCATTCACTAAGTTCAATATAATTTAATCTAAACCCTTCATCAAATAACCCAAACCCAAACTCAAGATGCTAAATAAAAAAGAGGCGATGGGCCATCCCGTCTTAGAGGGCCAAGCCCGCCATAGCAGGCCATGGCGGCAGGCCGCCAATCCTAGACGCTTTTGCCATGGCGGTGACATGACCCATCATTTACAACTCTTGCTACATACACTTAACGTGATGTTATGATGTCAGGATGGTTCCCGATCCAAATCCCTTCGATGTCCTAGTACGTAGATGAGATGTTTATAATAGGGTAGGTTATGGGTGGGTTGGGCATACCTTAGCATTGGATCTGTAAAGAGTATTTATAGGGTAATTGGAGGGTGGGTAGGTAATTTCTTAAACCTTAGTGTGCCTACCAATAATGGGGGACCTTCAAAGTTCAACAATCAATAAGGGGCCTGAGCTAGCCTTATAGCTTCATTGAGCTGTCACAAGCCGCAGTGGGGCATATCTGAATTTTTTTTTGATCAGTAACAACCCTCAACTTTAAGCTATCCATATCGTTTTATGTTACAGGCTTGCTAACTCATTATACTCTTTTTAAGCGTGCAGTCATTTCTCAATATATCAGCCACACTTTTTTTCCGGACCTGGTTCCCCAACATGCTGATAATCATTCCCTTCCAGTTTCATGGGTGCTCTAAGATCACATCATATTTTAGATCACTTCACAATGATAAATTCTCCGCTTATTCAACCCATTGGTGGATACTGAGCACAAGAAATCCTTAATGATTTTACAAAATTTTGTTTTTGGTTATCAAATTGATGTTAGTTATCTCTAATTAGTTCCAAATACATACCCAAGTAACTCCCAACAAGCAACCATTTTATTATAGTCTTAGAAGGTGATCCACCATTTTATTATAGTCTTCGAAGGTGATCCAAAACTAGAAAGGTGAGACAGAATCATCTGATTTACGAGAAGTTGGATGTTAATAATAAAAAGGAGTTTTATTTTTTGCATTACTTGTGTTTTTGTAAGTTCTGCATCTTTATCTTCTTCTTCTTAAATGAAGGGGTGTACTCTTTGTAGATAGATCTAACCCTTAGTTAGCTGCTGGGAAAAGGCTCATTTTTGTAGAGCTAGTACTAGTGCGAAATAACACTCGCAGCCTTTACTTGTGTTCTAGCTTGTCTGAGAGTTAGATTCGCCTCAATTGTAGGATTATAATGCTTATACTAGGAAAGATATTCTTAAATATTTTAATTATTTTTCTTTCGGTATGCCCCTAACAACAATGTGATGTACATGATTGCAATAGGACAGAAAAGATGGTCTACTCTAGACATACTTGAGTGTGAATTTGTATTCAGACTAAATCTGGACAGCTGACACGTTGACTTATTCAGTTTGTAAATCTGATTTGTTTCCATTGAACTTGGACCCATTTTAAAGATGAACAGTCAAATTTTCTTGTCATTGATCTCATGGAAAAATACCATCTGAAATTCTTCCAGTAGCTTTTGATACTTGACTAATTGTACAAATTCTTGTTGGGACTTGAATTTGTGAAGAGACCATTCGATGGGCAGTTGGCTTCTGCTAGCAATTCTCCTAGTTTTGGGGAAAAAAGGCCTGGAAGCTCAAGGAAGGATATTAGGTTTTCTACACACTATCACGAATTACATTCCACCCAAGGCACAAGTAGATTTTTTTGCTTTTGCACACATCACACGTCCTGGCACACACAAACATGCACGTGAATTTTATCATCTTACAACATTATACACATCTTATATGTTGATTCTGGTTATTGTTATCTACCAAGCATTATGAACTGTATCTTTCTATCCCCACACACACACACACAATTTTTTTTTCCTGTTATCATTGCATTCCTACAAGCAATTTCTCATAATACACTAGTGTATAAACCTTTTTATGTGGCTTGCAATGGTTGTTCTTTTAGGCAAAAGAAAGTATGGTCCCTTTCCGTCTGTGACAATATTTGCATTTTGAGAGTTTAAACACATATAATTTGTTTTATTTGGTTGCAGATCCGATTGTATGCAGATTCTGAAACTTTCAAGTCAATGGGTAAATGATTTAGTTTTAATTGCTTAAAGTTATTTTTATATCCAAATTTTACTTCGTTTTAATATGTTACCTCGGAAAGAACCATCTTGCGCAATCTCTTGTTTTATGTATATGCTTATGTTGAATTCTTTACAGGTAAAGAGCATTCGCTTGTCATTTCCAATCACAGAAGTGACATTGATTGGCTGGTTGGATGGATTTTAGCTCAGGTTCATATTGTCCATAATCATACAGTTGTCAGCAAGCCAACTATCTGTGCCTTTATTTACCATATTGTTTCCAATTGCACTAATCATTATTGACAGACAGAACTTTTGCATTGAAAAACATGATCTTGTTTCTGTGTTATTTTGACCTGACTTTGCTTATCATTTTATTGATTCTTGGTGATTTGATATGCTTCTCTCAGCGTTCAGGGTGCCTTGGTAGCACATTGGCAGTCATGAAAAAATCTTCAAAATTCCTTCCAGTAAGTATATTATTATACACAGCCTTCATGCTTTTACAGGGATGATACAGTGACCAAATATATTCAACCATTTTCCTTTTATTGGCTTTGCTATTACTATCTACAATTGCCATTAATACTAGTTAGTCCACACTTCTTGTTTGCAAGTGAGAAGGAGAACTTTCATTTCTTTGACAAGATTTAAGGTCTTGTTTGTTAGTGTTTCCAAACAAGTGTGATTATGACATAATCATTATTCAAAAGTTATTTGCTTCTGGAGCATGCTTCATCTGCAGTTGATTAACATGTTATTCAAAAAGGAAAAAAAGGGTTGTATGAGAACAATTGGGATGCCCGACTTGACTTAAGAACTTCCGAGGTTGATTTGTGGATGTCATTGGTCGTCCAGCCGAGCTATCTTGTATCGAGATAGCTCGTCTGCACTTGGATACGACCCATCTGACTTGGCACAAGTCAGAAAGGTCGTACGCCGAGCTATGTGACTCAGCAGCGCATTCGACTCTTGGTCGTGAGGGTCGTATTAGACTCTCGGTCGTGAGGGTCGGCATCTGAGATGGATTGACAGCTCTATGGTTCGACCTCCTAGTGGGTCGAACGGTTCGACCTTCCTGTAAGTCAAAACGCTTGGGGTAGCACTTAGGTCGTTCGGTCGTCAGAGGGATGTTTTGTCGAGCAAAGGGGCAGGGTCCACTTGGATGTGACGGCGGCAGTAGGGTGCGGCACGCACGTCTGCTAGGGTTCGATGCATTAAATGCATAGAGCTGTGATGAGATAGGAATTTCATTAAAGTCGGGATTCGTTTATTTAGGTACGTCCCCCTCAATGATGGCACCTATTGTACTCTAGGGGTATATATATGTAGGTTTAGAGGAGGATTTGATGTGGAACGCATTGGAGAGATCTTGAGCCGCCATTTGTGAGAGCCAACTTAGAGAGATATTGTTGTGAGCCTTTGGAGAGATCATTATGTGCTTCTTCTTCTTTTGTGAAGATGAAGATTTGTATTTGTTCTTTCCTTTTCGTAGTAAAGCTCATTGGTGTTTCCTTGGTCGGCCGATGGCCTAAAGTTACTATCTTTCTTAGTGCTTCTCGCTTGTGTTGTGTTGCTCGTCCCGTTCTCAATCTTTGAGGATCCATTGTATTTCGGTGTATTGGTGTGCTCTTTGGCGCATAACAAATTGGTATCAGAGCCATACGGTGTCGAAGATCGACGTATGAGGCGAAGACGAGTAGTGGTGGCGAGGACAGTTTCTTAAAGGCGTTGACTTCTAGCGCGCATGCTCCAGTTAGTCGGACTATCGTGTCCAACGTGAAGTTCGAAATTGAGAAGTTTGATGGCAAGATCAACTTTAGTATGTGGAGATGCGAAGTCATGGATATCTTGAACCAACTTGGTCAAGATATCGCATTGGACGAGAAGCCGACGAGCATGCCTGATCAAGAGTGGATGACTTTAAATCGGAGTACATGTGATACCATCCGACTGTATTTGTCGAAGGAGAAAAAATATCTATACATGTGGGAGACAAGTGCAAACAAGTTCTGAAAGGAGCTCGGTGATAAGTACACGAAGAAGAACATACAGAACCAGCTACACTTGAAGAAGAAACTTTTCGGATTGAAGTTGTGGCCGATGTGGTTTTTATGGAGGAACACCTCGACTACAACAGGCTTCTTACCGATCTAAGGCGAGTGGATGTGAAGGTCGATGATGAAGACAAAGCGATGATTCTCCTCAACTCTCTACCCATCGAGTATGAGTACTTGTGTCAGTTCTTACATATGGCAAGGAATCGATCACATTTGAAGATGTGTTCAACGCTCTGACAAGCAACGAGTTCATAAGAACGATATGGACACCGAAAGCCGAGCTAGCGACGTTCTTACGATCGTAAGGGGTCGTAGTGTATAGAAGGGTGGAGCGAGAAAGGGGTATTTCAGATCCAAGTCCAGAGACAAGAGCAGAGGCCCTCAGCGCAAGGACATTGCAAAGGATCAATGTGCTTTCTGCAGAGAAAGAGGACATTGTGTCATAGACTGTCCAAAGGCAAAGAAGAAGCATGCTGCTACAACCAACGTAGGCGAAGGGCATTAATGTCCATGAATGGGTTTTGGTCGGTGCTTCGAAGGGCGTGACGTCAGATGGTTGGGTGCTCGACTCTGGGTGCTCGTTCCTTGTGATGCCACATCGAGAATACTTTACGACCTTCCGGGAAGGTGGTAAGAGTACGGTCTTGTTGAATGATGACTGACCTTGCAACACTGCGGGGATCGGGATAGTGCGGATGAAGATGGACGACTGTGTTACATGAGATATCGAGGAGGTACGCTTCTTTCCCGACCTAAAGCGTAACCTCATTTCACTCGGCTCACTCGAAGCCAAGGGCTGTCGAGTGACCATGGAGAATGGAGCTCTGAGGGTGACTCGAGGAGCAATGATCGTGATGAAGGAAAAGCACAGAGGCAAGCTTTACTACTTGGATGGTTCGGTCGTAGCTGGCACATCAGCTCTGACTCGTGAGGCCGATTGAGACGACTCATTGTTGTGGCACATGCCTCGAGCATGTGGGCGGGAAAGCTTTGCAGAGGCTGATCGTTGGAGATCGTCTAAAGGGAGCCAAGACAGGGAAGATTGAGTTCTGCCAACACTGTATGTTTGAGAAACAGACACGTGCTTCATTTGGGACTGCCATCCACAACACGAAGGGAGCGCTTGACTATGTATACACCAACGTATGAGGGCCAAGTAGGTCGGCCTCATTGGGAGGGAAACACTATTTTGTGTCGTTCATCGACGATTTCTCATGCATGGTGTGTGTTTCTTCTGAAGTCAAAAGACCAAGTTCTTAGCACTTTCATTGAGTGGAAGAAGTTGGTTGAGACTCAGACTGGTTGAAGGTCAGGTGTCTCCTAATTGACAACGATGGGGACTATAGGTTGGATATCTTCGAGAAGTTCTGCAGATCAGCAGGGATTCAGAGACACTTCACCGTTACTGGTACGCAGCAGTAGAATGTGGTAGTTGAGAGGATGAATCAGACTTTGCTGGAGAAAGTCTGATGCATGTTGTCAAAAGCCTACCTATCGAAGGAGTTTTGGACAATGGTCCTGACGTACGCGACCTATTTGGTCAATTGGTTACCGTCGGCTGCATTGAGAGGACGACTTCATTGGAGGTCTGGTCGGAAAAGCCAGTTTTCGACTATGAATCACTACGAGTTTGGGGCTGTCCGAGCTACTATGCTGTGAAGGAAGACAAACTCGATGCTCGAGCCAAGAAAGCCATCTTCTTCGGCTTTAGTAATGGTGTCAAGGGATATCGACTGTGGTGTCCGACACAGAAGAAAGTGATTATGAGCAGAGATGTAACGTTTGATGAGTTGACGATACTGAAGGAGCATGAACCAAAGTTGGAGATCAGACATACACAATTGAAGCATGTCTAAGTCAACGTGTCTGAGGTTCCATATCGGTCGATCGACGACTCAGATCGACCCACACCAGAGGCTGCAGAAGACAGACTCTAGACGGAAGCTGGCGAAGTTAGTGGTTCAAGCTCAGTTGGTGGAGATAGCTTGTCACCAAGGGTCGTTCATTCGCAGGATTACATAGCAGTGTCGAGACCGAGGCGTGAGATACGAAGACCTGCAAGATACTCAGAGATGGTCTCAGTTGCCTTTTTCGTAGTATGCATCGATGTCTCTACTTCTTTCAGAGAGGTGGAGCAATCCGAAGACCCGGAGCGGTGGAGAAGTGCAATGGATGAAGAGATGGAATCGCTGGCGAAGGACGACACATGAAATCTTGTTGAGCTTCTGAAGGGAAAAAAATGTATTGGGTGAAGTGTGTCTACACCAAAAAGGATGGAGCCGAAGACAGAGAAGTTCACTACAAAGCTCGCCTCGTAGCGAAGGGCTTTGCACAGAGGGAATGCATTGACTGCAATGAGGTCTTCTCTCATATGGTGAAGTATTGCTCGATTCGGATCCTATTGGCATTAGTTGCTCAGTGACCTTGAATAGATGTCAAGACGGCGTTCTTGTACGGAGATCTCGAGGAGATCTATATGGCTCAGCCTGATGGCTTTAGGAGCGGTGACGGCCTTGCATGTAGGTTGAAGAAGTCGCTCTACGGGCTGAACCAGTCGTCGAGATAATGGTATAAGCGTTTTGAACGCTTTATGACGGATGATCAAGGTTTTGTTTGCAGCCCATATGATTATTATGTATTCTATCGGGAATTGGATGACGGATCCTTCATTTATTTTTTGCTTTATGATGATGATATGCTCATCGCTTTATCAAATAAAGAGGAGATTCAGAGATTAAAGTCTCAGCTCAGCTGTGAGTTTGAGATGTAGGATCTAGGCGAAGCACGAAGAATTCTTATGATGGAAATCACAAGAGATCAAATGGAGGTACCGCTCATCTTTCACTAAGTCGTTATTTGAAGTCTGTTATACAGAGATTTGATTATGAGAAAATGAAATCTGTAGCTACTTCGCTTGCACCTCACTTCAAGCTTTGTGCCGAGTATTGCCCGAAGAACGAAGCAGAAAAGAAGCTCATGGAGAGCATACCGTATGCCAATACGGTAGGGGCCTTGATGTACGCTATGGTTTGTACCCGACATGTATCACATGCGATCAGCATGATGAGTAGGTACATGCACAACCCGGAAAAGGAGCACTGTCGAGCAATGCAATGGATTCTGAGGTACATTAATGGCATAATCGATATCGGATTGACCTATAGCCAAAGTGTTCATAGTCCGTACACTGTTGGCTATGTCGATTCCGACTATGCAGGTGACTTGGATGAGAAGTGATCGATTACATGCTACGTCTTCACCCTGTCAGGCGCGCCAATATATTAGCAGTGTCCTTCAGTTTACTGTGGCCTTGTCTACTACGCAGGCAGAGTATATAACATTGACTGAAGCGGTGAAGGAGACGATATGACTGATGGGCTTGATGGATAATCTAAAAGTCTATCAGAAGAAGTATGACGTCCATTGTGATGGCCAGAGTGTTGTGCTCTTGGCTAAAAATCAGGTCTTCCATGATCGCACCAAGCATATCGATGTGAGATTCCACTTTGTCAGGGACTATGTGGGAGAAGAAGACGATGACATCGACTTGCCGAAGATCGGAACAAACGACAACCTAGCGGACATGCTTACGAAGGTTGTATCGGGAGTCAAATTTAAGCACTGTTTGGACTTGCTCAATGCGGTTTTAAGATGATGTTGGTATCGTCCCCAGGAGGGGGCATTGGGCTCGGTGGAGCTAGTTGTATCCCTTAGGGGCATTATGCTCTTCGGAGCAAAATGGCTGGAACATCAGATGATGCTCGACCAAGACGTTGCGTGTCGTGTGATGGAGGCCTAAATCTCGCTAAGTTGGAGATTTGTGGAAGTTGGCTCAATTTCGGTACTGACGAGTCATTGGTCGTTCAGTCGAGCTATCTATGTCCAGAAGCTTGTCTGCACTTGGATACAACCCATCTGACTCGGCACAAGTCAGATAGGTCGTACGCCGAACTATGAGACTCATTAGCGCATTTGACTCTCGGTCGTGAGGGTCGGCGGCTCAGATGGATTGACAGCTCTATGATTCGACCTCCTAGTGGGTCGAACAGTTCGACCTTCCTGTATGTCGAACTGCTTGGGCCAACACTTTGGTCGTTCGGTTGTTAGATGGATGTTCGATCGAGCAAAGGGACGGGGCCCACTTGGATGTGACGGCGGCTAGTATGGTGCGGCGCGCACGGCTACTAGGGTTCAACGCATTAAATGCATAGAGCTGCGGTGAGATAGGAATTCCGTTAAAGTCGGGATTCGTATCTATAGGTACATTCCCCCTCAATGATGGCACTTATTGTACACTAGTGGTATATATATGTGGTTTTAGAGGAGGATTTGGTGTGGAACACAATGGAGAGATCTTGAGCCGCCATTTGTGAGAGCCAACTTAGAGAGAGATTGTTGTGAGCCTTTGGAGAGATCATTGTGTGCTTCTTCTTTTGTGAAGACTGAGATTTGTATATGTTCTTTCCTTTCGTAATAAAGCTCATTGGTGTTCGCTTGGACGGTCGACGGCCTACAGTTTCTATCTTTCTTAGTGCTTCTCGCTTGTGTTGTGTTGCTCGTCCTTGTTCTCGGCCTTTGAGGATCCAATGTATTCCGTTGTGTTGGTGTGCTCTTTGGCGCACACCAGTTTTTGTGTCAACACTAACCTTCGTCTCTTATCACGCACTCAGGGATTAGCATGAGACCATTTTATTCACTTGAATGCATTTGTGTTGGTATATCTTGCATAGTTGTGGGTAACCAATGACCATTTTGTGTGTGATTTCTTCTTATCTAGGAGAAATAAAATGTTTGTCATCAAAGGGTTGGAAAGGAAGGTCGGTCACCATATAGTACAATGCTAAAAAGGGAGCTGTTTCTCACCCGTTAACAAAGCCAATTGTGAGAGATACATAGAAATTCATAGCTAGTGGTATTGCATAAGGGGTGATTGTTACGTGAAACTTTGATGTGCCCCTTTAGTTATGTTACTGAGACTTTATAGGCATTGGAACTCTTAATGGCATGATGTTTATCACTTGTGGCACCATTGCCGCGCACCATCTTGTGGCGCTCTACATGTATCTTGCGGCGCTCTACATGTATCTTGCGGCAAGTGTGAGCACTACAAGAAGTTCAACTCAATCCCAGGCAAGTTCTTCTTAAGGGTTTGAGTTGCCTAGGTTTGTTCAGTGTTGCACAAATAGACATGTGTATGAGAGACAATTTGCATTGATTTAATTTAATCTATTATTATTATTATTATTGTCTCCATTTCTTTGTGGCTTTATTACTTAACTTTTTAGATGGTGCCATGTCTATGTGGTCTCATTGATGAGCTTCTACTTTATGAGGCAGCCTATTTGCCCGTCATATAGCAAGCAGGAACATAGAGGATTGACCATTGAAAAGCATTATGATGCGTCACGTATGTCAATTGCATCAATATAGAGATAATAGTAATTGAGGTGAGACTTGATAAGGAGTTGGATCATGTCGCTATCAACACATGCTTAACAAGGTTTACAGTGCATCTAAAGTAAACCAAGGTTAGTGGTCTCGGTTCATGTTTTGGTCTTTCAGTCTTTCGAGAATTTTAGGTTTCGGTCAGGTTTCGCTCCTTTAGTCGTTTCGTTTCGTTTCGTCCTGTCCCTATCGATAGTTTCAAATACTCAAAAACCTATCAAATAATATCAAATACTATAACATCAAATACTCGAACGCTAAAATATTACACAAATACTATCAAATACAATCAAACCTGAATTACTAATATTAAATTTTAACTAAAATATTCATATATAATACTATGGAAAATTAAAAATACGTATATTCTACAGATTAGAAGAGGCTTGCTATCCACGTTACACATTTTGCAAAATATATTACACTTTTTACAGGTTTGCCATTCCCTTTCATACTTTGCTAAAAGATAACGTCAAACTTGTAAATAAATTCAAAATAGTTAGCAAATTGGGCAAGGTAAATAGCAAAAAAATCAGCACTCACATTTCAGCATAGTGCTTCTAGTCAAATTACACTTTTGATAAACACTGTACATTTATTTACAAGTTTTCCATTTCCTTTAGTTAAAACATTTAAAAGAGAAGGGCAAACTTGGAAATAAATGTAACATGTTAGCTCGAGGTGTAATTTGACATCAACACTCACACTAGTAGACATGTATGTAAATAAATGTAACATGTTAGCTCGAGGTGTAATTTAACATCAAATACTCGAGGTGTAAATTGATAATTTGGCCAAGTTATCTCGGTCGTGAGGGTCAGCAGCTACAATTTATCGTCTTTTGTTCCATACATTAGTACATGTATGCTTAGACTTGGTTTTCGTGTCCTTGGGCATTATATGAGTCGCTCGACTCAGGAGCTTCCCACTGCTTCATGTCGAAGCTGTTCGTCGATCAACACACCATTCCCATTTCGCCCCTCGCCACTTGTTGGGACGTTAACACGAGCAGTGGAGTACTGACAACAACCAAGATCATATTTTTCCTATCATGTGATAATCTACAAACACGAACTGCATGCGGATTTCATCGCCATCAACATGCCAAATTTCGACGTCGTTCTCGGGATGGATTGGTTGGCGGTACACTACGCCACGATTGAATGTCGCAAAGAAAGGTGGTGTTCGAGATGCCTAATCAACACAGATTCGAATTTGTCAGAACAGAGAGACGGCAAAGTTCAGAGCTAGACCAACGACAACAGCGGTGACTGCCATGGATATTGAGATAAAGAAGCCAGGGTAGTTCGAGAGTTTCTGGATGTGTTTCCAGATGAACTTGCTGGGTTACCTACGGACTGCGGAATTAAATTTGCAATTGAACTAGTGCCTGGGGCCCGACCCTATTCTAGACAACCATACTGTATAGCGCCACCCGAATTGTACGAAGTGCGGACACAGTTGGATGATCTCTTGAAGAAAGGATGCATATGACCCAGTGCATTTTTGTGGGGGTGCTCCAATACTATTGGTGAATTAGAATGATGGATTCAGGCAGATGTGCGGTGATTACAGGAAGCTAAACAAAGTTACGGTGAAGAACAAATATCTCCTTCCCCGCATCGACGACTTATTTGATCAGCTTGGGGGATTGGGCGCCTTTTCTAAATTGGACTTGAAGAGCTTGGGGGATTGGGCGCCTTTTCTAAATTGGACTTGAAGAGCGGTTTCCATCAGTTGAGGGTTAAGAAAGAGGATGTGCATAAAACGACTTTCAGTACTAGATATGGACATTACGAGTACCTGGTGATGCCGTTTGATGTGACAAATGCACCCGCGGTATTCATGAATCTCATGCACCCAGTATTATACAAATATCTGGACAAGTTTGTAGCGGTGTATATTAACGCCATACTGGTATATTCAAAGATGCATGGAGTACGCCGGACATTTGAGGACAGTCCTAGAGACTTTGAGGCGGAACCAGTTATATGATAAGTACAGTAAGTGCGAGTTCTAGCTAAATATGGTGGTTTTTCTAGGCCACGTGATTTCGGGAGAAAGAATTTCTGTGAACTGTGAACACTGAAAAGGTTGCATCCGTCTAGAACTGGCCAGTCCCTAAGACAGTATCAGAGATTCAAAATTTCTTGGGACTAGCCAGTTCCTACTGGAGGTTCATCAAGGATTTTTCAAGGATCGCAGAGCACATGACTCGATTGACAAGAAATGATGTAATGTATGTGTGGTCAAAGGCTTGTAATGATGCATTTCAAGAATTAAAGAAGAGGTTGACGACTACGCCGATATTAGTCATTCCAGATTATACAAGAGGATTTGAAGTGTTCTGTGACGCGTCCGTCAAAGGTCTTGGATGCGTGCTTCATCAGCATGGATGCGTTGTTGCATATGCATCAAGGCAATTGAAGAATCACGAGAAGAATTACCTCACTCATGATCTTAAGTTGGCGGCAGTAATCTTTGCCTTGAAGATTTGGAAGCATTTTCTACTTGGGGAGCACATGAAGATATTTACGGATCATAAGAGCTTGAAAGACTTATTCATGCATGAGTTGAACATGCGACAACGACGATGGATCGAGCTTATGGCAGACTACAATGTTGACCTTCAGTACCATCCTGTGAAGGTCAATGTTGTACCTGATGCGCTGAGCCGGCTTCCAGCTGTGATGACGCTTATGATACAGTGGAGACTACAGCAGGAAAGTCGCGAGATGGAAATAGACGTAGTGCTTCCCGGATTAACTTCATCATATATCAACATTGAGATACAATCAATGCTGGTAGACATGATTAAGGCTGCACAAACGGGTGATACAAAGCTCCAGCGGATCAGAAACGTGGCATTGGTAAGGCAGAGACCAGAATTCCAAATACATACATATGGGTTCCTGAGATACGACAACGGATTATGCGTACCATCGGGGGATCAAAGAAGAGCTATTAAAGGAAGCACACAGTTCCACCATACTCCATCCATCCAGGAGGCTCCAAGATGTACCAAGACTTGCGACGAAATTATTGGTGGGCACGGAATGAAGAGAAGCGTGGTGCGAAGTGTGGCTAAATGCATGGTGTGCCAGTAGGTGAATGCTAAACATCACCGTGTTGCCAGTCTATTACAACCCATATGCATTCTCGAGTGGAAGTGGCAACACATCACGATGGACTTCGTGACGGGACTACCCAAGAGCAAAAGCAAAATGACCTTTTAGGTTATCGTTGATCAATTAACCAAGTCGGCCCACTTTATTCCTTTCAGTGTCGGCCAGTCTATAGATACTCTCGCCAAGAAATACATGGAAGAAATTATGAAATTACGCGGGGTTCCTGTGAATATAGTTTCAGACATGGACACTAGATTTACTTCTCAATTTTGGAAGAGCTTGCAGGAGACGTTGGGTATGCAATTGAAGCACAATATAGCATACCATCCTCAGACGGACGGGCAGTCGAAGCGTACTATTCAAATTTTAGAGGACACGTTGCGAGCATGTATGTTGGATTTCAAGGGGTCGTGGAAAGATCACCTACAGATCGTGGAATTTGCATACAACAGTCATC
This sequence comes from Scilla litardierei, assembly GCA_030789695.1. NCBI lineage: Eukaryota > Viridiplantae > Streptophyta > Magnoliopsida > Asparagales > Asparagaceae > Scilla > Scilla litardierei. The sequence continues at coordinate 699,899,921 of CM061142.1, forward strand.
ATGTGAGTATTATGATGGTGCCATTTGCGACTTTGTATGGAAGGAAGTGTCGGTCGTCCTTAAGCTGGGACGACGTCGGGGATCAAGAATTGGTTGGGCCCAAAATGATTGTGGAAGCAGTGGACGTGATACGAGCTATCAGAGAGGTTACAAGTGGCGCATGACCAATACAAACACTGGACAAATACAAAATGACAACATTTGGAATTTCGACCTAGAGATTACGTCTTTTTGAAGATTTCACCCAATAGAGGCATGATTCGGTTTGGTCGAAGAGGGAAACTTAGCCTATGGTATATTGGGCATTTCAACGTACTCGAGCGCGTGGGCAAAGTGGCTTACAAACTTGCATTGCATCCATCTCTAGGAGAGGTGCACAATGTATTCCACATATTCCAGCTGCAGAAGTATGTGGGAGACCCGACCCACGTGGTCGACCATTCAGAGATCATAGCGATCGGATTTGGGCTATGAATAGCAGCTGACAGGGATTATTGATCGTTGACAAAGGGCTCTCAGGAACAAGACTATGGATTTAGTCAAAGTGTTGTGGTATCGTGACTCGTCAAGAGAGGCTACCTAGGAACGAGAGGAGGAGATGAATGTGCGCTATCCGTACTTATTCACTGACTTTTGATTCTTTGAATTCAGAGGACGGAATTTCTTTGAAGGTGGATAAGGTGTAATGGCACGCACACCCTTTAATTTTTTTAAATATATTCTATCCATATTTTGCCTTTTTAATTACTATTATTATTGTTGTTACTATTTTTATAATACTTTCTTTTCTATTTTCTTTCTTTTCCTTCTCTTCCTTTTTTATCTTCTTTCTTTTATTTCTTTTTAGTTGAGTCCACAGCCCTGAAGCCCAGGCCCACTTCTTCCACTTAAACAAATCTATCTTTACTAATCCAACAACCCCCACTTAACCAATCCCTCATTTTCTTAACCAATCCCTCTCCCTTCCCTTTCTCTCCCGCGGCGGGCAAAACTCAGCCGATAGTATCGAAACAAAACCCTAGTCCAAAATCTTATCCTCCCACTAAGCTGGTAGGTTGTTGGTTTGAGTTAGGTTGCCAAATCTGATCCCTAAAATGTCAAAAGAATTAATTTCTCTTGTTTAAAACTTTTCTTGCTGGTTTATTTTCAAATGTTAAGTACTGATTTGAATGCATGCAATAGTTGATTAAATGGTTATTCTATGTACGTCTGAATGCTACGCATGTTTCTTACACTGCATGATCCACTAGATTACATATGTATGGAACAAAAGACGATAAACTGTAAAGTCTATACCAGTGATAACTTGGCCAGTGGCCTCTGCCTCTTCTACAGTCATAGTAAAGGCCTGACATTTAGACGGTGGAGCTTGAGACCTTGCATGCTGATACATCTTCTGTTGAGGTGGAAGTGGTGCAATACGCTGATAGTTTTCCACTGGAGCTGGAGCTGGAGCAGCTGCCGGTGCAGTGGCCTGGGCTGAAGCGCTGATCTATCTCCTCTATGCGGATAGTCTCTCGCAGTGTGATCTTTGGCACTGAGACTAGGCATAAGTTTAGTAAAGCCGGCAGTCTGGTTTGATGTGACCCGGCTTGTTGCAATAATGGCAGATCGGGGTGGGTCGTCGGGATTGCTTGTGCGATGTATGCCTCTTAAATTATGTCTGCTGCATAGGCCTGTGGAGCTGCCTAATGGGAGCACGTGGGCTGTCTATGGTGGCCTGCGGAAACTGCTGAGGATGAAGGTCGTTGTCGTGGAGGAGCAGTCACATGATGCTCTCGTACTCGCTCTCTTCGTACATACGCAAACTCCCAAGCTATGGAGAGTACAGCTGCACGGGTCTTCAGATTAAACCCGACCAGCTTTTCTCGGACGTCAATGTTCAGGCCTTGCTGAAATTTCTTGGCTCGAACCAGGGGTGGACACCATGTTCTTGGCAAACCTGAAAATAACAGATCGTTTAACATATTCACATGCACAGTATAGTTAACAATTGTGAGTCAAAATATGCACATGCTAATCACAGAAAACTCAATATCGTATTCCTCCACAGTCATGGAGCATTGCCTCAATCCCACAAATTATGTCTCTAGCTCCATCTGCGCTTTATAGGTGAAAAGTATTAGGCATTAAATCCATTCTATAAAACAGGACCTTTTTTGAATCTTATCCTACTAGGACAAAGCTTTGTCCTACGTGACAAGTTTGTCCTAGGTGGCAATGACAATTTTGGGGGATTTAAATTTTGGAGGAAAACTTAAATTTGGGGAAAAACTTGAAATTTTGGGGGAAAACTTGAAATTTGGGGGAACTCAGCCATTAAATAAACAGTGCCATATGGGCATGTGTAAGGACTAGTGGATTAGCTATGCTAGTCGGTCATCTGCAGAATCCCGCCAATTCGGGCCTATTTGGTATATTGCAGTTTTGCCATGTCTACCCAGGAATTTATCGGAGCTCGTGCAGCTTTTATCATATCAGTAGTGGAGTACACCCATTCCTCTGCAGCCAGAGGGTCCTCTCGCCTAGTTAAAGTCGGCGGGCGTAGTTCCTTAAACTGATGTACTTCCCCTTCTTGCTTGGATTCCTGCCGTATGGCTAGAACCATTTCCTGCAGAGCTTGATCAGATATCTGATGTACCATTGTAGGTTGTTTAGTATCACTGTGTCGTCATTGACATTGTTGGCATCATTGGCATTGTGGTCAGTATCGTGATTGGTGTTGTCGACATTTTTGTTGATGTGGTTGTCGACATTATTGGTGACAAGACAAGACCCGCTTCTGTTGCCCAGGTTCCTTGCCATTTCTTTGTTGACAACGGAACTATTCCCGCAGCGGTACATGCACGTGCTTTTGACATTCTGTATTTCAAGGATGGATGTCAATTTAATTTGAGTATATTAAACATATTTCCTGTTTATGATATACTGTTCACGAGGTGGTTGCGCGGACCTGCATGGACCACCACTGGGCAAAACTCAGCCGATAATTTCGAAACAAAACCTAGTCCAAAATCCTTATCCTCCCACTGAGCTGGTAGGCTGTTGGGTTGAGTTGGGTTGCCGAATCTGATCCATAAAGCGTCAAAAAATTTAATTTCTTTTGTTTAAAACTTTTCTTGATTGTTTATTTTCAAATGTTGAGTCCTGATTTGAATGCTTGCGGTAGTTGATTAAATGGTTAACTGTTCTGATGGACATAACTGAATGCTACACTTGTTTCTTACACTGCAGGATCCATTAGATTACATATGTCAAATTCTATGCTTCATGAACTGGATACTGGATACTTGATTTCAGGTATTGAATACTGGACGCCTGTTCCTGACATGCTATATGAAATATATAAATTCTGTATAACTCTTGACTATATACTTTAAGGAATACATACATGCCACAACATAACTTAGAACTAGAATAACTATACTTGACATGACACGGGTTCTGGGGTAATTTATACTGGAGAGAGTGCGGGAGCAATTGAAGCTATGCTTTTGGCTCCTGTCTGGGAGGATGTCCAACTATGATCCTGAGTTCTGCTACAGATGATCTTTTTACTCGACCCGTAGGGTAACACCCCGCGGTCCAAGGTGGACTGCACATCGTGCTCTAATATTATACGCCACACCACTAAATGAATTGTTAGTTGATAGACCCTTACGGCTAATAGACACGAACATGTTAGTACCTTTCTTTACAGTTTTTCTTGCATGCCTATTAAATTCATGCATGATATTAATTGACTGTTTTAGTGAGGTTTAATCCACTGTATTGATAGTGGTTCGATTTATGTTATTTCCGTTAGGCGACGATTATATCGATGAAGAGGATCCACATTACGAGGAGTTTGAGTTCCCAGTTGACGACGCTGATTTCTAAGTCCATGGAGTTGATATGAGAGTACTTGTCTTAGTTTTATTCATTTCCTTTTTAGTATTCATTAGTTGAAATGTGTAGATCTTTTGCCTTGGACATTGTAATTTTTGAAGGATGAAATAAATGAAAAATTTAAATTCGTCTAATATTTCCTATTTTGATTTTATGTTGAATTCACTAGTAATTACAAGACTTTCAAATTTATTATGAGTGTAACGGCACCCGAGTTGGGCGTTACAAGAACTCAAACCAATAATTAATCAAAGCATCTTAAGTTGATTGATGACTTTATTTAATCCAGCATCTTAATAGAAAGAAAAGTAGTCTTCATAATACTAAATCCCTTCCCTTTTGATCAAAATTTTGATTTATGTCTTCGTTTCGTTTCGCCGCCGCTGCCAGCAAAGGCTCGTTCCGGTCTCAGATTTTTGGGTTAGGCTTTTTGCATGCGCGGATGTCTTCGACGAACTGATCTCCAATCATCTTCGTTGAACGAGGTAAGTTTTTAAAAATTTTAAATTAATTTTTTTTCGAGTTTAAATTCATGGCCTTTTCAATTTAAATTTCACCGATCATCTTTGTTTTTTTAATTTTAGAATTGGTTTCGACTGAAACGGATGGTTTCGGCCGAAACCAGTCGAAACTGGCAGGAACGGCACCGTTCTGGTCGAAACCGAGAAATAACGTCTCGTCTCGTCTCGGTCTGCTATAAAATCGAGACAAAACGCATGATACCGTAAGGTATCATGTGAAACCTAATTCCTAGATCTAAACGCGATCTAGAATCAGAATGTGGGTTTACATGAGGGGATGTGATCATCTATGTAAAGAGCCTCCTTTTGTTGCCATCATGTGTGATAGGGGTGGCAAAATAAACCCGACCCGAACCGACCCGAACCTGGCCTCTTGGGTCGGGTATGTGTAGGGGCCAATCTGGGTCGGGTCAAATTCGGGTCAACCCGACTGACCCGGATAAAAATCCGGGTCAGGTACATGTTTGACCTCTCGACCCGGTTGACTCGAATTCGACCTGTATTTCACTCTTTTCACACCGAACCGAACCCGGACCCGAACCGAACCCGACCTTTTTTGCAAAATAATCACTCTTTCGCACCAAACCCGACCTGTACCCGACCTGTACCCGACCCGTAAGACAAACCGAGTCGGGTACGTGTCAGCCGGGTTACGACCGGGTCGGGTATAGGTATCCGAACAATGACCCGAATTTAATTCGGGTCAGGTTCGGGTTTACCCTTATTTGGGTTGGACCAAACCCGACCCGACCCGTTTTCCACCGCTAATGTGTGATGCCTCTTGTTTATCTCTTTACTCTTTTTAATTCAACCGCAATTACTGAGGAATTATCATGCTATGAAGTTGATGGTGTTGTTGCACTTGTTTTACTCTACACAGTTGGGAATCCTAAGATGTCAAATAAACACCAGAGGGAATGAATAGTGTTATGCAATAATAATCGCCGATTAAAAATTTTACACTCTAAGTTTAACTTAAGTTTCAAGAGTTGTTACTTCTCTTGAAACGTAATCAACAAAACTCAATTCATTACTATAAAGAGATGCATCAGAATAGAAAACACAATATCAAGTGAGTGAGAGACAATTGAGTAACCATAAACACAAGTAATTTATCCTGGTTCGCCCAATCCCATGGGCTACGTCTAGCATCCATTTTCCTCACTCTCAAAGATGAAATTACAATTGCATCTTCTTAATAAAATGACGTTCCTTGCCTCTCTTAACTAAAGGACTTTTGCAACTAACCATCCTTTTCACAAAGGACATCTACACTTAATGATTTTCTCAAAGTACAACACAATCATCAATTTCATCAAGCAATTTCACAATGAAACTTACCACCTCTCAGTAGAGGATTTTACAAATCTTTGTTTTGGCGACGAAGATCAATTTCCTTTAGCCAAGAGATTGAAGCTTTTGAAGTGAAGTGTGACTAAGGAAATATCTCTCTGATCTTAAAACTGTAAAGATGAAAACTTTAAGAGATCAAGAGATGATTGATTTAATCTCAATGAAATAGAGATGAAAGCTCTAGGAGATTAAATCAAATAGGCCAAGAAAACAATTTACTTACAAGCTTTTGTAAGAACTTAAAACTTTGGCCTTAAGAAATTTTTTGGAGAGTTTACAAGGGCTTATAAAACACTTGAAAATTCTCAAAAATTGCTCATTCAATGCATAATAAACTCATGAACCAATCCTATATATAGGGTGAAAATCTACCCAAGACAGACTATCCAAACTATACTCTGATGTCTCTTTAACGGCTAGTTGAGAAGAAAGTCAAATATAACCGTTGGGGACAACTAGTTAACCACAGTTCATCTACTGGTCGACTCATGGCTGACTGGTCGACCAGGTAATTTAAAATTTTTTTTGAGTGTTCCTAAGTGTGAAGTTTCAATCTAATGCTTTACATAGACATAAATAAAAATACATCAAAATTACCAAACACTTTAGCTTTGATGTAGCTTTGAAGTTCATCTTCATATCTTTGATTCTTGGACTTTGGTTGCCTTGATTGAACTTCATCAGTAACTCGATCTTGACTATGAGCTCTTGAATATCTGTGTCTTTTTTGGTGAGCTTCATAAGTCTTGATGTAATCATCCATAGATTTGAACTCATCATTTTTGTAATTAAGTTTTAATACATATCCACTCACAACTTGATTAGCACACTTCATTTATTTAATCATCAAAATCACTCTAGGGGTGTCTCAATATCCAGCATCCTCCCTATCTTTGATGATGAAAAACAAATAATATAAAATATGAATTTAAAAAAAAATATTTACTCGCCCTACATTGAAGCATGGTGCCAGAAAAATATCTTTTGAAATCTAAACTCCCCATGCATCTATGCATGCTATGATTAGCATAATCGAAGCACATTTTCATATTTGTGTCATATGTGGTGTGCTAAGAGTGAGAGAGAGTTCAAGCTATCACGTGTCAATTATAACAAATCATAGTGGCAATTATAAATTCAACTAAACACGTATTGAATACTAACCATGTGTATAGAATATGCACAAATGCAATCATATTTTATATGCAGTTTTAATTTTTTTCCTTTGTCATAAGCAAAATGGATGAAAAGAAATAATAAGCATACTGGGCATAATGAGTGAAATCACAATATGTTGATATTTATGAAACATGAAATCTATTTCATTAATGTTGATTCAATATCTGATCTCCTCTTTTGTCATATAATATTTTTTATGAATATCCCATCCATGAAACAAATATTCAAATCCATAAATTTCAAATATTGATGTGATACATTGTTATATCAATGACGTGTCATGGGATATCAAATGTTATGACATGTGAGATAATGGGTTCAAAATGATAGATATCAAAAGAAATCAATCAAAAGGATTGTAAGAATAACATGATATCTAAATTGTATCACATGCTTAATAATATATCATTATGCACTAATTGAGAATATTAATCTCCATTAACTAATATATCTCAAAGATAATTGCATAACTCAAATATGTCATATACTAAGAATCATGATATCTCATACTATAACTAAATTTGAACACAAGCTCAAACATATCATACGATCTAATAATTTTAAGCACCACAAAATAAGATATCATTACATCAAAGAGAATAAGGTCGGATACAATTATCTATCTCTAAATATTAAACCAAACTTGTTTCAAACACCACAAGCTAAAACATTGATCCAAGTGAAATAAAAATTGTTCCAAACATCACAATATACTACATCCATCAAAGTTCACATTTTAAACACCCTGACACATCACTCTGAAGGAGAAGGTTGCCCATAGATCTCAGCTTTAAGCTCTGCAATCTCTTGCTGCATCTCTTCAATCCTAAAATTCGAGATATCTAGCCTTTGATTGATCTCTTGTTTCAATCTTGTGTTCTCTAAGGTTAGAATTTTCAAGACTAACATGACAACAAATACTTAACTCGCAAGACTAAAATTCTCGCAAGAATTTTATCCTACAATATCATACAAATACAAAAATATGATAGTTACTTGTTTGAGAGTCTAGCTAAATGTGTCTACGCTCTCGTGGGCTAGATTAAAGTAAATTAGGTTAGTCATTTATGACAACTTAATCTGTACACCTGCACCATCTTTGCATCATGGTCATTTCCTCGCCAACATATTCGTGCATCATGGCATACATCTAGGTACTGAGACTCTAGTTATTTATTCTCACGTTCGCTTTGATAAGGCTGCATTGGCTAGAATGAAAATTCATCAGAATCCTGCTAATGAACCTGAATCAGATGAATCTGATTCTGATGAGGAAGAGTCTGAAGATGAGCATGTTGCACCTCCACATCATGCAGGCTCATCTAGGGCGCCCACTGTTCCACCTCTCTACCTTGTCAATTTTCAGATCACTCCAAAAGAGGATAGATTAGTTGGAAGTCAACTTGAAACAAGAGCTACATCAGAGGATGAATCTATAGAAGCCAACTTGAAAATATCTTCATTCATTTTAATCTCTCTAAGAGTTACTCCCAGGTAAAGAATGTCTATTATGGGTCCTATTGATATATGTGATATGTCGAAGTAAGGGTTCAACACCTTAGTGGAAACTTCAGAAGATCCAACAACCATGTTAGTATAAAATAGATGTACCAATCTGAGATAGCATTTGCAAGAACTATTGACTGAGAATAAATTCTCAAGTCCTTTATACACAAAGCTTGTCTAATCACATACCCTTCAAGATCAGCCTTCACAAACCTCTCTTGTTGGATCTTGAGGTGTGAATTCTTCCATAATTATTCTCAAGCTTTGGTCTATTTAATATTGAACAATAGATGAGCTTTGAGATTGAGGAGGCTGAGAAGATGATGATGGTCGATAGGAAGATCTCCCCTTCTTGGGTATAGGGGTTCTAGAACTCTTTGCATTATTCTTTTAAAAAGTGCGTGTGTTGTGTTCTAACACAAACTAAATGAATGCATTTTCTATATGATGCAAATGCAAGTAAAACTATTATAATATGAAATGAGATGAGAAATTATACCTAAAGATGCAATCTTTCCCTTAGAAATCACTTGAATCCACTGATAATTGAAGCAAATATAGTGAGGGAAGCAAGGATTTTGGAAATTTTGTGTGGGAGATCTTGAATGGGGAAAATGAGGAGTTTAAAGCTAAAGTTAGGGTTTTGAGAGAAGAAAGATTAATCTTAGCCTTAGGATAAGATAGATGACTAGGATTTAATCTTCCTAGTGTGTTTGAGTCATATAAAACTAATAAATAATGGGCTGAGATCAAACCAACTTAATCAAATTCGAAAAGTCCAATAAAAAACCAAACAGATCGGGTTATGCGAAAAGTTGGAGAACATGGACTGGTCGACTATAGCTCAGCCATTGGTCGATTAGTTTAGTTTTTCACTGATCGACCAGTGTTTGTCCTGTGGTCGACTACCAATCTAAAACTTCACTGGCTCAACTTAAAACTCAAGTAAACACTCCCAAAACAATACCTAGGGTTTCTAAACTAAATTACATGCACAAACAAGTCAAGCATATGCATGCATGTTAATGAACCCTATAATGTGAGATACCTATTGTTATGTGTTGGTATCTCACTTGGGTTATCCCTATGCTAATCATTTTGGAAACCAAATCCAATTGGGTTTGGATTTTCCATCTTTTATATATTTATAATTAGGTGAGAAATGGATATCTTGCTTAAATTTAGTTGCATACTCTTTTGGCATCTTACAAGTTAATCCTGTTGTAATCTAATTTCTAATCATTCTCCTGTTATTAGTGTCGACTTTACTTGTAGTTGTCTTGCTAGTACTAGTTTTCTTAGCTTAATTTTTAGGGTTCATATCATTACTATGGCTAGGATTTGGGGTGTAACCTAATCTTCTATATTGTTTTTATAATCTGAGATCCTATTAAACAATGTAAGTGTTCTTTACCCATTTTAAATTTTGATATATTATTGTGCAAATCATTATACTTAGATTTAATATCATCTTTTTCTTTACCTAGGTTGTCTACCAAAGTGTTAAAATTTTTACAATCATTTGTAATCTTTTTATTATCAATTTATAATTGTTTGTTCTCGAATCAAAGCTTTTTGTTATCATTATTTAGTTCTTGATTAAATACAGATAGCTCTCTCTTCAGGGGCATCCTTTAGTTTCATAATTTTCGCTTTAACCTAATATTATCTTCTTCTACAGAATTTAAATAAGTGTAATGTTTATAAATCTTATCTAATTTGGCATACACCCTAAGCAATTTAGCATGCTGAGCACACAATTCATCCAAATTATTATCAGGATCAAAAGCTAAGCTACCATCACTATCACTATCATTATCACCATTTACTCTAGAATTTGAAGTAGAGCTTACCTTAGCGGAGGTTGATGCCATAAAGCATATATGTGTCCTTTCCTCCCTTTATTCTTCCTCATCATTCGACGATGACGACTCATTAAAGCTTTTATTGTCGCTTCTATCCCATACTCATTAAAGCTTTTATTGTCGCTTCTATCCCATACCGCGAAAGCCTTTCTATTCGGCTTCTTCACTTTCTCATTCTTATAAACCCTTCTTCTTCTTCTTCTTCTTCTCATTGTCATTATTCTTCTTCAAAGGACAATCCATTCTCACATGCATTGACTTATTGCATCCAAAACAAATAATATCAGTAGATAAAACGGGGGTTGGATCTAGTTGCCTTATTCTTGAGAAGCTTCTTGAATGGTCTTGAAATAAATGCAACTCTGTCTTTGTCAAGTTTGGACTCTTCAGATTCGGACTCCTTGGCTTTTGCTTTGAAGGTCAAGTTCTTCTTCTTAGATTGTTGTTATTGATTTTCTTTTTCAAACTCAATCTCAAATGCCATGATATTTCCTCTGAGATCTTCCATAGTGAGCATGACGAGATCATGTGCTTCTCGGATAGCCACCGTCTTTGGCTTCCATTTCAGTTTTAGTGACCAAAGAATCTTCATTACCTGCTCATACTTGAAATTTTTTTGCCTAAACTTGCACATCTGATAATTATTTCTGAAAAATGAGTATTCATATATGTAATTTACTCACCTTCTTCCATCTTGAATCTTTCGAATTTACTATTTAAAATATTGATTTTAGAATCTTTTACACTGTTCGTGTCTTCGTGAGTTACCTCTAGAGTATGCCATATCTGATACGCCGTTGTGCACAACGAGATGCGATTGAACTCATTTGTGTCCAATGTACAAAACAATGCGTTAATGACCTTCACGTTGAGGTTGCCCTCTTCTTAACACCCCTCTACCACGACTCTATTAGGGTAGTTGGGGGTATTGAACTCATTCTTCACGGTGATCAATCTGTTAAGATCCATGGATTGTAAGTGAATCATCATCATAGTCTTCTAAAGACCATAGTTGGTTCCATTAAACAATGGGGGTCATGTAGTGGAGGTCCCTCTAGGCTCTGATACCACGTGTTGATGATCCTGAGATGACAAATAAACACTAGAGGGGGGAGTGAATGGTGTTATGCAATAATAATCACTGATTAAATATTTTACACTCTAAATTTAACTAAGTTTCCATGAGTGTTATCTCTTTTGAAACTTAATCAACAAAACTCAATAATTGTTATAAAGAGATGCAACGGAATCGAAAACATAATAGCAAGTGAGATGAGAGACAATATAGCAACCGCAAACACAAATAATTTATACTGGTTCACCCAATCCTGTAGGAGCATACACTAATCTCACTCTCAAAGAGTAGATTACAATTGCCTCTTCTCAATAAGAGGACTTCTCTGCCTCTCTCAACTAGAGAACTTTTACAACCAACCAACTTCTTCACAAAGAGGATCTCTAAAATTGAGGATTTTATCAAAGTGCAACACAATCACCAATTTCACCAAACAATTTCACAATGAAACCGATTACCTCTCAATAAAGGGTTTGTAAAACCTTTGCTTTGGCGATGAAGACCAATTTTCAATAGCCAAGAGTTTGAAGCTTTTGAAGTGTAGTATGGCTAAGCAAACATCTTTATGATCTCAAAACAATAAAGGTGAAAACTTTAGGAGATCAAGAGAGGATTGATTTAATCTCAATGAAGTATAGATGAAAGCTCTAGGAGATTAAATCAATTATGCCAAGGAAACAATTTGCTTACAAGCTCTTGTGAACTTAAAACGTTGGCCTTACAAAATCTTTTGGAGAGCTTAATATGGCTTATAAAACACTTGAAAATTCTCAAAAATTGCTCATTAAATGCATAATAAACTCATGAATTAATCATATATATATAGGATGAAAATCTGTCCAAGACAGACTACTCAAACACCATCCAACGTCTCTTCAGCTGCTAGTTGAAAAGAAAGTTAAATATGACCGTTGGGGACAATTAGTCGACCACAGTTCATCTATTGGTCGACTAGTGTCTGATTGGTCGACCACTTGGACAACAGTGGTTGATTACTATAGTCTGCCAGAGAATCTCGAGAGTACTAGTCGACCAATGATCACAAACTAGTCGACTACTTTTCGGATACTCTGACACGACTCTAAAAACTTAAGAAATAACTTGTAAAATATTTTAAAATATTTTTGAGTGTTTCCAAGTGTGTGAAACTTTAATTTAAGGCTTTACATAGAATCTAAATAGATAAATAAAATACATTAAAATTACCTAACACTTAAGCTTTGATGTAGCCTTGAAGTTCGTCTTCATGTTTTTGATTCTTGGACTTTAGTTGCCTTGATTGAGCTTCACCAATAACTCCATCTTGACTACGAGCTCTCAAATATATTCATATCTTTTTGTTGAGCTTTATAAGTCGATGTGAATCATCCATAGCTTTGAACTCATCACTTTTGTAAGTAAGCTTTAACACACACACTCACAAACTTGATTAGCACACTTCATTTATTTAATCATCATCAAAATCACACTAGGGGTGTCTTAATATCCAACATACACTTAGCTAAGTCATGTAGGAAAGATCATTGGTTCATCCTCATCTGTAATCAAGTTTTGGAGGTAAACATCTTTACCTTATATTTAGTAGTGGTCATGGATTATATTTTAAACTATCAATTCATTTGCAAAAAAACTAAAATTCCAACATGACATTTTCATGTAGAATTCTCCCTAAATTTAAAGTACAAAAACATAAGCAAAACCTAATGTATTTGTTAGAATGGGGGTATGAGTAGCAAACTTGTAATTTTGGGGTTTAAGGACATTTTTGTAATTATGGACAAATTGGTCCTATTTATAGTGAGGTAGGGATTATGCCTAGTTTCTCATGTTGAATTTGAAGAAAAGTATTAAAAGTAGAAGAGAATAGGGGTAGATTAGATTTAGATCTTGGAAGATTTAGACCTTTATCTCAAATTAAAGGTTAGGAGATTAGTCTTTCCTTGAATTGAGACCACCCATCTTTATAATTTTCATCTTCTATAAAAATCATATTTTTACCCCACCAAACCCTAGCCTTTCCTATCAGTTATACTTTTTTTGTTTTCCTTATTGGTTGTGTTTGTTTTGTCGAAATAAACAATAGATCACACCCTAAATGTGGTGTATTGGGCTAGCTATATAGCTAATTTTGTTTTCCTCATTTGGTTCCGGTTGTTTTGTCGAAATTAAAAATAGATCACACCCCAAAGTTGGTGTATTGGGCTATCTGTATTGCTAAATACAATATGATTGCGACCCTTATTTCAATTCCTATTTGTACTCAAATTCTAGTTACTAATTGTAATCTTATATGATACTGCCACTTTACACTATATGTGCTTTGTGTGTGACAACCCTTTGGCTAAGGCACATAGAGAGGCATATATGCTTAAATAATGTGTACCTATGCTTGATTCAATACTTTAAACATCATATTTACCCACCAAATCAGTGTCCTAAGCAATGGAATATGCCTTGACTCATAACAATGGATATACACAGCTAGTTATGCAATTAACAGCATATGCAGCTACTAAAACCTCCTATGCCACTCCATTTGTATCATCCCTTTGTTGTTACCTTATTACTAGTTGTCAGCTATTTCTTTGTTTTGGTGTTATTTTATTTGATGATTTCACTATTGATGTATGGTATCATTATCACATGACTTATAAGGTGTTAGATTAAATGTTGTGAAAGTGTTGGAATGTGAATTTCATGGGTGATGTATGAGCTCACAGAATATGCACATTAATAATTGTGAAGGAATTGCACCTATGGACGATTCGATGATGTGGATGTGGAAGCAACGAACTGGTGTGCACCGTAACAAAAATATGACAAAAGGTTGGTGAATCTCCACAGCACTGATAATTTGTTTGGGGTTTAAAAGAGGTAGGAGAATACAAATAGGGAGTTCTAGTGGATTTTGCAATTTGTGGATAGCGGCCATAGGCGTAGCCACTAAATGTGGGAGTCTGGTTTGAAAAACTGGTCTACACTGAACCATATTGCTTGTATATTTCAAGCAGACCTATACAATCTATTAGAAACCAGTTGATCCGAAATTTATTACCAACCGTTAACACTAGATGAGGTCTATGATATGAAGTACCTAAATTGAAATTCTAACTTATTTCATATGATGATTCAACGAATATCATAAAAATTCAGATACAAATGAAAAATTGATTAGTCCAATATGTGTAAGCCATTTTGGGTCGGATTCGTAAAGGTGATACGAACAATGTTGGAACCAAGGGACGAGGTTTCGGCTGAAAAGACTTGGTTTCACTTGGTTTCAGCCGTTTCGTTTCAGTTGTAAATGGGTGGTTCAAAACTCCGAATCTCAGTTTTGGTCAATTTTCGATAGTTTCGATGGGTTTCAGTTGGAACCGACTGAAACCGACTGCAACCGATGTTAAGGAGCTGAAAAGGGATTGAATATATATGCTTGTGTTTAGATAAAATATGGGGATATCCAAGCTCATTTGAATCCGAAAATTTCCTTTAATAAATTATGGGGTGTGAGTTTAAATATCCAAACCCATTTAAAGCACTACTCATAAAAAATATTTAAATTTTAAAAATTTATTAAAACTATAAAATTATATTATAAAAATATAAAAGTTCATGAAAACTCAAAAAATTATATTATAAATGTGCTGACATAAAAATATGCATAAAAACACAAATAAATCTGAAACTGAAAATCAAAACGAAAACTATGAAATGGACGAAACTAACCGAAGCATTAAAATTTTTCCAACAGCCGAAACCGAAACTGAAACCGAAACTGAAACCAAAACTAAGTTTTCAAACGTTGATCGGGACAATGCAAAATCTTCAAGTTCCGTTTAAACATATATGTAATCAGGCCATCTTGGATATGATGAGGCCAAGACATCACATTTCGTAAACTGAAGTTGAACTGATTGATTAGAAAATATCTTTCATAAAGATGATCCAGTAATTTAATGGGTTAGGAAAAAAGTGGATGACCTGGATGATAGAAATAATTTATGAATAGATGAACCACTGATTAAAGATGAAAATCTACTCCTAACCAACACTGAAGTTGAGATGAGCCAACCATACCTAATGGTCAATAATTGCTATATGTATCACCCATTTTTCTAGTACGAAATCGTCACGTATATTGCAAACTACCAGCTGAAATTGATTCCAAAGCGAAGCCGAAGCCAAAGCCGCCGAGAGCTTGTGGTCTATGTAGTGTCTACTCTGATAACATTTTCATATCCTTTATTTCAATCAGCTGCACTTTTGTAAATATTTATTCTGTATTTCTAGCGTCTGGATGAAGCTCTATGCTTGATAGGGCTCACATTGCTGTGTAGCTGAAATTGATTACAAAGCGAAGCCGAAGCCAAAGCCGAGATTTCAACCTTGGAGAGCTTGTGTGGTCTGTGTAGTGTCCATTCTGATAACATTTTCGTATCCTTTATTTCAATCAGCTGCACTTATATAAATATTTATTCTGTATTTCTAGCGTCTGGATGAAGCTCTATGCTTGATAGGGCTCACATTGCTGATAAACACGGCTTTTGAAGAGATGTTTCCTGTTAGTGCTATCTGTATATGCCTACGAGTCAGGAGTCTATAACTTATTTCACTTAATCCAACTTTATTTGCGGTATATATGCAGGTTATTGGCTGGTCAATGTGGTTCACTGAATATCTATTTTTGGAAAGAAGCTGGGCTAAGGATGAAGGCACATTAAAGGTATTGTTAGTAATTAATGTTTATGCATTTCATTTGCTGTTATATATCTCATCTAAGCCTTTCAATGGTTATATTATGCAGTCAGGCCTGCAAAGGCTGAAGGACTTCCCTAGGCCATTTTGGTTGGCCCTTTTTGTGGAGGGAACACGCTTTACCCATGCCAAGCAATTAGCAGCTCAAGAATACGCAGCTTCACAAGGATTGCCAATTCCGAGAAATGTTCTCATTCCTCGTACAAAGGTGATTTTCTCAAAATTTTAAGATTATGGAGATGATGATTCTTCCATGTCTTCTATTATTATGGTGAGCCTGGATTCACCGTGCGCATGACATTATTTAGGTGACTTGCTTGGGTGTTCCTACAGTGTTCTTACATTACATTCTTTGGTGGCATTTATCATCAGAGAAACCTAGCTCTGTGAGATAGGCATGATCTGGGTTCACCTGGCTCTGTGCATCCAGGAGGCAATTTTAGGCCTTACGTCAATTATATAGTGTAGCATAGGAGAGGCAAATGCTATTGTGATAACTTTTCCTTCTCCCAAATGTTGGTACCATCTCATAACATTGATACTGGGATCTTTTGACATATCATATCCTAGCTCATACTACTCTTCGGGTTGAGTTTATTACCTTACGTTAGTGGGCGTCTGAAACTTTGTGGATCCATGTCTAATCAACGCACCTCATTCTGAGTTCACTCCTCAAGGGACATGTAAACAGGCCATTGGGTTTTGCAGGCGAGTTATCGTGGCTTAACGTTTCGTGTACACAATTTGCAATTTTTTGGAATATGCAATGGAAATTAATGCAGATTCAAGTTGTGTAATAATGGGACTTCTCCAGAAGCAATGCTTGAGCTTATGTTCCATCATTTTGCTGGATACAAGGACTAAAAGTGGATCAAGTTGGGCATGTTATTAAAACATCTCAAAACCAGACCTGAAATTTACCGGATTTTTTGAGAGGTTTACATGCTCCCAAGAGGTTCGTGTAGGGTTTGTGCTGATTTCAGGTTTCGAACAAGTTGGCAGATTTTGATGGTTTTAACTTATGCTGTGTATAGGGATACTTAAATCTATTATACAATTGATGGCTGTTTTTGAATGGGTTTCTGACTGGGTCAAGGTGGGTAGAAAGACGGCTGTGATTGAACATTAATGAATCAATGGGTAGGATGATAGTTTGTGAAAATTTTGCGGGAGACCATAAAATTTAGGGGGGAAAAGTTTTGGGAAAAATCTTAAAACTTTAGAGAAAACTAAATTTAGAGGGAACTAAATTCTGGAGAATTAAAATTTTAAATTTTGGGGAGAACTAAATCTAGAGAGAACTAAATTTTGGTTGGAACTAAATTTTTGGGGGGACTGAATTATAGTTTGAATGTGATTAAAAATTTTTGTTGGGGAAATATTTTGAAGGTGGTTGCAAATTTTTTGGGAGGTGGATTTTGAAGAGGTTGCAATGGGGGGGAGGATTTTGAATGGGTTGAAATTTTTTTTGGGGAATATTTTGGATGCCATGTGACCTATCGTCACGAGTTATGATTAGTCTATGTATAAACCGATATAGATTGATGGATATATATCAAAGTTTGAGAACTTACTTGTGGTTTCAGGCCTTGAGGATAAGATAAGTTGCAATGGGCTTCACTCTGTCATATTCAATTTGTCGGTTTCAATGGGATCACACCTGACCTGACCCCTATTAATTGGTAAAAACCATATGCTATTGGTGGGCTTCAGGATGGACTAAACTTGAGCAGCTAACTTAAATAAGCATATCTTTGCATTTAATCCCCCACCTTTGTTATTTTTACATTTTTACGGAGATCCTACTTAATTTGACTTATCAATTTAATTTTTAATGATTAACCAAACTAAATTGACACTATGCTTGTTACCCCGAGGAAAAGAAACTAGACGTGTTTACAATTAATTTACAATTTTTAGTAACATGGACATGAACCTAGGCACAAACAATCGAATTTGTAGTATTGCAACTAAACCAATAGATGACTTTGTGGATTATTTTGCAGCTACAATTTCCTTTGCCTTGAGCGGAAGAACCTGTTTAAAAATGGAAATGAAAATAGGTCAAAAGAAGACTTCTCATAATGACTTATAATAAAATCATACTATGGTATGGAATTATGTTCTATGTTTATGTCTGTGCAGGTACATACACACACATACATATAGTTGAAATAGTAAATAGGCCATACTCCAAGCGTGGGGTATTTGTGTTTTCTATATAGTTGAATACAATGCGATAACAATTCATATTCCAATTCCTACCTCTACCTAAAGTCTAGTTTCTAATTACAATCTAACTAGTAAATATTGTCCCTTTGCATAAGGTCCTACTTCTATATATTGCATAACACACTCTCTCAATCTGAAGCAAATACATTGTTCATTCCAATTTGTCATAAATAAAATGAACGTGTGATATCCAATTGGCTTAGTAAACAAATCCACCAACTAATTAGTTGACGACATATATTTAGGCTCAAGAATTTTGCATCATACTTTTACCAAACAAAGTGACAACCCACTTCAATATGCTTCTCATGGAACACATGATTTTGTGCAATGCAAATATCTATACGACTGTCACAATATTATCCTAAGAGATGTGAACACAAAACACATCTTAATCAGAATATCTTGTATCAACATGAGTTGACATATGTTATCGGTCATGGCGTGTAATCTTAACGCTACAATTGACCTAGACATCATGCTTTACTTCTTACTTTTTCATGACATGACAAAAATATAATAGCATGTGGGACATCCTGCCCAACCATCATCACGAAAACCTACTATATGGATATGCCCTTAATTAGACTATAGAAGTTCTTTTACCTTGAAGACACTTTAAATAATGCAATATTCAAATCACGACATCCAAATGACTTGTCTCTGGAGTAAGACATAAACTGGATTACTACACACTATGTACGCAATATCTAGTTGAGTTATCATGAGGTATCTCTATTTTCCAACAAGTCTCATGATCTTTTTGGATCATTTGAAGGGGAAGGCTTCCCTTGACTAGGTAACAATTTGAAATCTATAGCTTGGCGTGCAAGCATATTAGCTTTTGAAAGCATGTCTAACACTTCACCAGAAAAGGAGAGATCCATTCTGATCTACCGACCTCACTTCCTAAAAAAATAACGTAATCACCCTAAATCCTTTCTTTGAAATTTGCACTGCAATTGTGATTTTAGTTCACTTATCTCTTAAGCATCATCACCTGGAATCACACTATCATCTACCTAAACAACTAAAAGAATACATCTTTTCTGGTACCGACAAAAGAAGAGTGATGTGGACTAAGCTCCCAGAGAAATGAGCCACTTTTGAACCACAAACAAATAAGTCAAACAAGATGTAGGAGAATGCTTCAAACCATGTAATGGTTTTCTGATATGGTAATTTTTTTCAGACTCCATAAACTCCCTATGGGTAACAAACTTCGATGGTTGCTTCATATAAACTTTCTCATCGAGAACTGCATAAAGGAATGCATTTTAATGTCTAGATGAAGTAAATGCTAATGATGTGTAAAAACTTACAAGTGAGATAGCAAATAGACGAATGTCATTTTTGTGGTAGGAAAGGAAAAAATATCCTAACAATCTATACTATACGTCAGAGAGTATTCTTTGGCCACTGAGCAAGCTTTCTGGCATGCTAAAGATCCACCAGGATTCAATTTAACAGTATATAGTCACTAGCACCCATTTGCATTCGTTTGACTCAAAAATAAAACTAGTCCACATGTCTTATTCTACCATAAAGCTTTAATGTCATTGTTCGTTACTTCCTGTCACCTTAAATTTGATAATGCATTTGATATAGAATTGTGAATATGAATCAATAGAAGATAATCACGATGTCATCTAGAAAGATGTGAATATGATAAGAAACCCTTCAATGGAGGTAAATTGCAACTCCTTTCACTTTTACACTGAGCCACATGAGTGTCAAGGTCTAATTATGAATCAATAGCTAAATAATAATTTTCAATAGAAATATTAGTGTTCTCACCTCATTGAGTAACAGTGGTTGGTTTTGCAGGGACATTAGCATAACGATCATAGACTTGGTAATCCTTTTATACACTTATGTTGGTCTTTCATATGTTGGGGTAATGAATTCGATTCCATAGGTAAGGACGATGAGTCAACTAGAATATACATAAAGTCATCTTCTAACATAGGAGATAAATCTTTTTTCAATATATGGTGTAGATTTAGAAAATGTAGAATTAGCTAAAATCAAGAATTTATTGGAAGGCAAACAACATCCGTATTCTTTTTGGATCCTTGGAATATTCTAAGAACGCACTTAACAATTTTAGGATTTACCTTTGTTTTATCAAAGTTGTTATTATAAACAAAGCTCCCAACCAAAGATCTTATGAGGTAAGGGAAAAATAGTACATTTAGAATAGAGCACAGAGTACAGAATTTAACTATCGAGGATAGTAAATGCCATTCAATTGATAAGAAAACATGTTGTAAGCCTTGCCTCTCTTAGAAGTGTCATTGAAGTCTCTGAGAACATTCATTAGGATTAACAAGGTTTGTGCAACTTCAAGCAAGCATCGGATCTTGTGTTCAACATCATTCTGTTGCGATGTGTACGAACCAAAAGTTTGAATTATTCTAAAATTAGACAAGAATTCCATAAAAGAGGACAACCAAATTCTTTTGCATTATCAGTTTTTAAAATACTGATGTCATCAAACTAATTCTTTAATTCAACATAAAATATTTGAAAAATAAAAGAACTTTTAAACAATTTTCATTAATCATAACCAGGTTATACGAGAAAAATCATCAATAAAAATAAAGATAATGAAATATCTAAAATCAAGTTTTGAAGTTACCAGATGTAAACCCCAAACATGTGCATGAATATACTCAAAAGAACAATCGGCTCTTTTATTGACATGTAATGGGTAAGATATACAATAGTGCTTATCCAATTGACATGACTTATAATTAAATGATGATATTTCATACTTGACCTAATTCAGAAATTAACTCTGCAAAGTTTCCAAAGGCAGATGACTAAATCGATAATCAAGACCAATCGAAATAGAGCAAGCAAGCCAGAAATTTTTCGTCTCTAGATCATAGTGATACTCGCATCCATGTTCACACCTAATGTTAATCATCATTTGTGTCTCAATCTCCTAGAATACATGATCAGGAAAGGAAGTCCGTGGAATTCAAAGAATGTGAGTTTACTAATGGATAGCAAATTAAACAAAAAATTTAGAATATAGTTGGTAGAAGATAAATGCAACAATAAAGTAATAATAGCATTGCTTGCACCTTGAACATAAGACGTAGAACATTTGCTAACATTACCATTAAAAGGGATTAAGATGAGTTCAAGTCAAGGTACAATTGCTTTTGGTCATATAGTCATGCTCATGAATGAATGACCCAAGAGTTGGGAGCTTTAGAAGAGAGACCCGGTATGGTACCTGACCTTCTACAGTGACAGCATATGATGGTGAAACATGAGCCAAGCTAAAACTGCTAAAACATATGATATTTCTTGTGCTCATCATTTAACATAGGTTCCTGAACCCAAAAAGAGCCGGATCCAAATATGAAGTGCAAGCTATGCATGTAGATTTAACATTTAATTTAGGATGTGTATTTTGCATGACCTTCCTCATAACGGAAACAGTCATAATGAAAACATACTCTTGGATATCAAAATTTTGGCCTCTTCCTCCAAGCCTGCCTCAAAATATCCACATATACATCCTAAGTCTTCTCCTTTACCTCCCCAATCATGACTACTCAATTACTACATTGTCTTTTGAAATCACCAAATTAACTTCTTTATCCTCTAACTGTTATAAAGTGTCCCTATTTAATAGTTACCGCTAACCATGCATATGATCTAGTCTCAACTTGATTTGGCTCTTCTGGAAACACACTTTGAAGCGATGTCACTGACAACGAATTAACAACAGAGTTACTAGTCACATGTAGCGGTGATGAAGTGTAATACAGTATCAAGCTATCCAAGAAAGTCACACCGCTAGCTAGTCCCATTGCACTTGCATCTTCACATAAGATGAGATGGAAAAACACCTTCAATTCCTCGTAGGTCTTGGAAATCGGCATACGGCTTAGAGAAGGTCCCGCTCTCTTACTCGGTATAATTCCCGAATGACATCAAACACTCGATTCACATTATTCTTTCTTGAATATAACTCAAGATACTCCCACGACTCTCTTATAGGAAATCATGAATTACTAAATCTTAAATCTTGAATTCTGAGTTTCATTGTATCTAGAACTTGACTAAAAATCATCACATCATCTCACTCCCATATATCTTTTTTAGGACTCAGAATCCTTGTAAACAATGTCTTTTTTCCGCTTTCAGACGAATTTTTATGATCTTCCATTGTAGATGTGTCTCCGTAACTCCTATAAATAATCTTTGCTAGAAATAAACTCTACAGTTATAAATTTTGACCAGGCTTCGACTCAGCCATAAAAACAATCAATTTTCCTTAAACAACCATCTTATCGTAAAACCAGGATCCAAAATATGAAATAAAACACTTTACATAACTGCTAAACAATCCTCTTTAAAATAGGAATTAAAGGCATTTTTTTTACTATTTTGGATCAGAGAAGATCTGAATTGTTCTTTTTTAAATTACAAATCGAAAAGAATGGTAGAGGAATCAACACTAATAGCTGAAGAATAAGAGAAAGGTAAAGAAAAACAAGAAAGAGAAGGAAGATGAGCTTGTGTGGGCAAGCAAGTGATGCTGGCAATGGGTGAGTGTCATGGGGGCACTCGTGCGCTTGGGTGAGCATTAGATGGAATTCATGCTCGTCGGCAAGTGGTGGAGGGAACTCTCTTGCGTTGGCAAGCAGGCACATGTCACTCATATGGTGGCAACAAACGTAGGTTTAGGTTAGAATAGGGTTGGGGTTATGAAAAGAGGAATGACAAGGTGATAGCGGTTGGGTTTAAGTTTGGAACTGACAAATTTGATTGGGTTCTTGAGGAATTAGCTTTTTTTAAAAAAAAACTAAGTTTTGGGTTGGGTCTGAGTACAAAAAGATAAGATGCAATTGACTTTTGGTGAATGAGATAGAAGGATTTTGATGTTTTATTAGTGGTGGTCACAGCCTTCTAGATAGCTCTAATACCATGGTGAAATGAAAAACAAGCCACATCAAAAGCTTGAGACATTGGTGTTGTTTATATGGCTGAGGATTATATGATACAACTTTTATTCCACTTTCTATTTCTACTCAAACTCTAGTTACCGACTATAATCAAGCTATTAAACACAGCCACTTTTCTCAAAATTCCTACTTCTACATATTGCTTATCACAATATACCCAAGTTTTAACATTGTTAAAACTGTAGCTGAAACATGAACTAAAACTCAATAAAATTGCCAAAACTTACTAATACTAAACTTCCTCCAAGGGAGTGAAACCCAAAAGTAAATGAAAAGGAAAGGCTTGACACCCCTCTTCCAAAAGAATGCAAGTGACGAGCATCAAGGCCTTTGGAACTGATTCATACCGATTTCTGTGGAACCATGACAGTTTATCTGCATTCGGCGAGGAGGCATGCTATAAGGAAAAGAAGACAGTCATTGCCTTGAAAGGCCTTAGAGCATCCTACGGGAGGCTCACAGAGAGAGATCCACATCCCAGTTCCTTAGAGCTCTTCAGTCTAATCGGAAGACGCAATGGAAGGAGGACAGCGTCAAGGGTTGTCTTAGGGACGAGGGAAAAAAAGAAGAGAGAAACATGGAAGATCACGGGGATGGATTTGGGATCACCTTTACCGATGAGCATTTTTGTGGTTATTTGGAACACTATCATTTAATATACTAATAGGGTGAGTGGTCATTCTGAGAGGCAGAATCGCTTTTCAACTTAGATAAAAATCATTAAAAATTTTAAGACGAGAACTATTTTAGAATTGGAGGTCTTATGTGACTGGTCCATAGTAACATACTGATGTCTTTGAAACAATAATATCGGAAAAATCTCACGGATTAGATTTTTCTGATCCTAGACTTTGGAATGTATTTAGTTTTAAATCAACGTCTTTGTGACAAATCTATCTGGCCCAGATACTTTCTGCTCCCAGAGTTTTGACAATGTATCTCGTATATTACAGTGTATCTTGTATATTAACAATGTATATTGTATCTCCCAAACTAATTCTAGAAAGTGTTATATATCTCATATATTAGGTACAATGTATGGAATCCAAGAAAAATCATCGGAATTGTTATGCAACAAGTTAATAGAGGCTTTATTAAGCTTCTGGCTGTACATGTAGCTTTTCTATCATCTTCTGTGATATCTATGAGGAGGACACTCTTTTTTGGTTTTGATAAAACAATGCCTTTAGTATGAGAGGAAGTCATAGTTGACGACTTTGTATAATTTTATTATTTGGCTTTACTGCCAGTCATCCCCTTCGATATGGAATTTGTTATTGTATAATTCATCACATTGTGATACGAACGCACCGTCCGAGGCGGTCACGGATCCAAGCGGGTCCCATGGCGGATGGGTCACTTACTATCGGAGGCGTCGAAGGGCAGATTAGTCTTTTGCTATGATATTTTATTCCTAGGTTTTCTCTATTTATATCTAGGGTTAGCCGTCATGAGAGTTATGCTTATTGTGTGAAAAACATTGTAAGTGTCTTTTGTGAGGGATTTAGACTTTGATCCGTTCATCAAAGTTAGGAGAGCGAGCTCCTCTCGAAAGGGCTCAAGTTATCTTGCTATTAGTAGTTGTTTCTTCCCTAAAATCCAATAAAAATCCCATCTTTCCCAATTTTTATTCCTTTTTGTCGCTGATTTTCCCTTGATACGATCCAAATCGTATCAAATTGGTATCAGAGCAATAGATCCAATGGCGGAAGGTACTAGATTCAAGACGGAGATGGAGGCGCTGCGGAAGGAGATCCGGGAAGAGGTCAGCAAAAAGGTGGGAGCTTTGGAAGTCATGGTCGAGATGCTTTCCAATTCCCAAAAGGAGATGGAAGCACGTTTGATGAAGAAGCACGAGGAGTTGGACGCCACTCAAGTTCAGATTTTGAAAATCCTTCAAAAACTTGAGGGGAAGGGAAAGCATGTGGAGATCGGAGGGGAAGAATCCGAAGCGGAGAATCATCATGCTAAGGCGGACGATCCGAAGTTGATGGCGAACACCTCTGGGGCACCTCCGGGGACCAAAATCACCAAAGAGAATGAAGATCTAGGGTTCCGGGAGGAGTCGTGGGTGGAGGAGGTGCAACGGGAGCGACGGCGGCGCGAAGGAGATCCCCTAGGGTTTCTTGCGGAGGCGAGGGGACGCGGAATGCAAGGGGAAGGGAGGCTAGGGCTCCCGGACAGCGCAGGAGGCGGCGGCTGGGAGGGGGGAAACCCTAACCCCCTCCCGCGCGGGCCGCCAGGGCTCCGCGAGGGCTCGGGGGGCCTCGCGGCCCACTCCCGAGCCCGCGCGGGCACCTGGGAGGGCTGGGCGGGCCCGCGCGACACACTGGAGGGGCCGCGCGGCCCGCCTGGGCCCAACCAGGCCACCGCCGGCCCTCAGGGGGGCTTCGCAGCCCTCCCTGGGGTGGGCTGGGCTCCGGCGGGAAATTTTGGGGCCCGGGGGGGCCCAGTAAACCCACCGGGTCAGTTTTTCGGCCCCCCGGGCAGCGATCAGGGCCCCGCAAGAGGTTACCGTGGGATTTTTGGGGCTACAGAGGAGGAGCGCCAGAGGTGGCCTTTGGAGGAGTACGCGGAGAATTTTGGGGGCCCGCGAGGGTTTCCCGAAGAGGCCTACGGCAGAGGCAGGGCCGAGTATGGAGGCCACGGAGCTCAGGGAGGAGGGCACCCGACCTTGTACCCAGACAGGAGGATGGAGAAGTTGAAGATGCCCATTTTTGAGGGGACGGACCCCGACGGATGGATAGTGCGAGCGGAGCGGTATTTTCAGGTGATGCGGATCTCAGAGGGGGATGTATTGGAGAACATCATTTGCTATCTGGAGGGACAGGCGCTGAGCGGGTATCGTTGGAGGATGTCCCGAGCCCCTTTTCGGACTTGGGAGGAGTTGTCAGCTTTCCTACTTGACCGTTTTCAGGCCAAACCGGGGGCGAATTTCTACGAGCAGTTGCTTGAACTACGGCAGGAGGGGACGGTGTTGGACTTCCTGGGGAAGTTCGAGGTGTTGGCAGGCAGGGTGAAGGGAGTGTCGGAAGACGTATTCTTGGGGGCATTTATGCAAGGGCTGAAGCCCTCGATACGAGCCGAGTTATGGATGCAAAGTCCCAGAGACCTAGAGCATGTGATTCGTCTGGCGTTGAGGGCGGAGGAGAAGCAGGCGGAGGAGCGGAGGATCAGAGGGACGTGGGAGGCGCCACAGCAGAGGGTCCCATATACAGCAGCCGCCCCGAGACTACCGCCGGCCGCCTCAGCCGAAACGGGGGAGAAGGCAGGAGAAGCACGCCCTGCGGGACAAGGGCGGAGGATGACCGAGGCCGAGATACGGGACAGGAGAGCCAGAGGGTTGTGCTTCCGTTGCGACGAGAAGTTCACCCCGGGCCATCGGTGTGCGAGCCGGTTGCTGCAGATCACTATCGAGCCGGACGAGGAGGAATACATCGAACCAGAGAAACCAGAAGAGGACGACCCAGGAGCAGTACCCTGATTTCCACCTTGAGGACAAGGTGGCTCTTTTAGGGGCGGGTATTGATACGAACGCACCGTCCGAGGCGGTCACGGATCCAAGCGGGTCCCATGGCGGATGGGTCACTTACTATCGGAGGCGTCGAAGGGCAGATTAGTCTTTTGCTATGATATTTTATTCCTAGGTTTTCTCTATTTATATCTAGGGTTAGCCGTCATGAGAGTTATGCTTATTGTGTGAAAAACATTGTAAGTGTCTTTTGTGAGGGATTTAGACTTTGATCCGTTCATCAAAGTTAGGAGAGCGAGCTCCTCTCGAAAGGGCTCAAGTTATCTTGCTATTAGTAGTTGTTTCTTCCCTAAAATCCAATAAAAATCCCATCTTTCCCAATTTTTATTCCTTTTTGTCGCTGATTTTCCCTTGATACGATCCAAATCGTATCACATTGTTACCCCAAGTTTTTTAACTTGAAAACTTGAAAGCTCATTAGAGCATTTTCAATATTGTAGTTTTTTGTTATTATTGCTTACAGTAAAAATAGTTTGAGTCACAATTTAATCCAAAATTTGAACCTGTAGTATATTTCAGTTTGTCATAGAGGGATTGGATATTAAAAAATTTAGTTTGTAATCCGGCTATTGCTTGTGGTATTCTTTTGTTGCACAATTGTTGCATAGTAGTTAATTTTAGTTAGTTGATTGTGGTTGTGAGATGGCAATGTCATTTTTTAAGATGTAGCAATAGAATTAGTGATTTTGTCCCCCAGTTTTCTTGCCTACAGTTATCTATACTTCTCCATGCCAACTTGTTTATGAATTTTGATTTTCTAATTCAGATAATATTGACTCCAGGGGTTTGTTTCTGCTGTTCATAATATGCGCCAATTTGTCCCAGCCATTTATGATGTAACAGTGGCTATACCTAAAGATCAACCAT
The DNA here is from genome assembly GCA_030789695.1 of Scilla litardierei. Lineage (NCBI taxonomy): Eukaryota > Viridiplantae > Streptophyta > Magnoliopsida > Asparagales > Asparagaceae > Scilla > Scilla litardierei. The sequence continues at coordinate 699,927,682 of CM061142.1, forward strand.
CACCGACAATGCTTCGGATTTTTAAAGGGCAGCCTTCTGTTGTAAGTCCAATTACTTACATGATAATTCTTACTGGAATTTCTCTACGCCCCACACTTCTGCTTCGTGTTCAGTTGTCAAAAAATTCCAGTGTTATCTTGTCTCCTATTTGGTTTAATGTAGTTTTTTAAAGGAAAAAAAGGATACAGGCGGGCCTTATGAACGTGTGTAAAATGCCAGAATGTACATGACTTTGTGTCTAGGGCAGCAGCAGAAGTTGGTAGCATGACCCTACATGGATTAAAATATTAGAACCAAATGATTCTCAACTTTTCCTTGTGCTGATCACCAATTTAAGAAGATAGTTCTTGAATAAGATTCATGGCTGCAAAGAGTTCTAATTGTATTTTTTTGTTATTATCCGGTTCGTGTTGTCTAGGTGCTTGTTTGGAAAATTATGTTTAGAACAAGAGTTTGATTCTAATGAGGGCTCGTGTAATGACCTGGTTTTCGGAGGTCATCACAAATTACAAGAATTTGCAGGTCCAGCTAGTGACCAGTGAAAACAGAATAGGCAAAATAGGAATATACCGTAAGACATACCCGAATGAGAGGTCTTAGAAACTCGGTGCACAGCTCAAAAGGAAAGGAAGATAATTCTAGAACAAGGGAACTCCCTAGAAAACATGTTCAACCTAAGAGATGTTTTATTGGATTATAGTAGATTACAAAACATAACGGTACAAGGCAAGGCATGTAGAAGTAAACTATAGATCAGAAAGATAACAAACTATGACCAGTTAAAACAAACAACAGGTAAAAATAAGGTAAAAATAATCTGCTGAACTGAACTGTAATTTGTTATGAGATTTTTCAATGCTATTAATCTTTATAGTGTTATTAAAAGTTTAGTTAACCATTCTAAAATGTGACTCATAATGGAGAGAACTGTAAAATATCAATACAACAATATTAACAATATTAAAGGACAATCATGCAAGACATTAACATTAAGTAATAGAGCAGTAATGTGTAATAGACAAACAGTACAAATACTATCTTATATACTAAATTGTGATGTCTTATACTGGTGATATGACTCATATTGGAAAGGACGATATGCAAATCGAAAACCATCTTGGACTGTGGGGATCTAATTCGGGCTGAGGCCAAAAATAGAAAACAAGAAGGGAATCAGAATCCTTGAAATATGAAACAGGAAAGGAAATCCTCCAATATACGGGCCGAAAGCATGACTCTAATCGCTCCATACTGTCTCTAATATGAGTAACCTCATTTCCAGTGAAATCTGTGTATTAAGTACTATGTTGGTAATAATACATGTCAAGTTTAGTGTCATGTTAAGCGATATTGTATTTGGAACTGTGACGGTTTCCATTATAAACTGTGAAAGTGATTCTAGAGGTGACTCTCATGGGTTCAAAAAGTGGCCCTCGGTGCACTGTGGTACTTTGTCCCCATGTAGCACTTAGTTTCCAACATGTACATGTATAACAAGAACTTGTGATCTTTTTAAGGTATTTCATGAACAGATACAATTTTGAAGGCATGTACCATATCCAATGAACTATGTCAAGAGCATGTACAATATTAAAACATTAATTTGGTGGCAAACAACGGGTCATGTAATTGAATTATGTTTATTGTCATAGTCAACCATTATCAAATTATGATCATGTGCTATGTGAACCAATAACATCAGTTTCTCAATATAATGTTATCAATCGTGTCAATTCAAGTTCTTGTTCAAGAGATAATTCCTTTTGTTTGATCTGATTATAGTTGAAGAAATAAACAATTTACGTAAACTCAGAGTTTGTCTACGATCTAAACTAAACTAATTAAGTAAACCAAACTTGAGTAATTATCTAAGTAACCCAAACTAATTAATAATCTAATTAATGATCTAAGTAAATTAATTATCTAAGTAAACTAAACTAATTAAGTAAACTAAACAATGTAAGTAAAATTTGAATTTATTTAAGAACGAAAGAATTTAAATAAATTCAAGGAAGTTAGGGGCCTGTTCTTTTGTGTTTAAAATGTTGTGAAAGTGGAAGATTCCACTATTCCTCTCACTATTCACTCATTCTCATCCTCACTTTCACTCATTCTGTTCTTTTGTGTTGGCTTCTTTGACCGTGAAAGTTGCTGACGTGGCCACAAAACACACACACAAAAAGTTGTGTGGGACCCACAAAAAATTTCAACATCCACATTCACAACTCACTTTCACCCAAAAAAACACAATACCCATTTCACCAACACTATTCACAACATCAACCAACCAAAATTTAAACACAAAAGAACAGGCCCTAGAAAGGACACGTGATCAGATTCACTTTTAGCACCCTTAAAATAATTAGTATTCATCGTTTACCAGCCTAGCAAGGTTTCTGCAATTTAAATTTAGAAATACTAACAAACACATGCCTAAACTACACTGTAGCAAGGCCATGCCCATGATAAACTGCAATAGACCCAGGTAAACACAAACGGGCCTAGGGAGCCAAAAAACCAATAATGGCAAGAGGAGCCCGAATGCAATTACAGAGCAAACCCCAAAGAACATCGACATGGGTTAAGTCTAGTTGTCCACAGCTGGGTATAGCCTGTCACCACCACGCAAGTACAAGCCCAAAAGAAGGCCGTCAGTAGACTAAACCCATGGAACCAATTAACAGCCAGCAAAAGTTTGTCGTAAGAAAACACCAAACGACGGTGTCACGAAACGAAACCTTACCCGGATGTCAAAGATATTCACAACTCAAATAATTCGACCAAAAGAATAAGGAGCGTCGAGTAACGACGAGGGTTGCCACAAGTTCGGAGGGTTCCATTGATAATTCTCAAAGGGAAAAATACTTCGAAAAACTATGAATCATCATCTGCCATAATAACCAAACAATCCCACATATTTCAAACAATTTTACTCAACAAATTCCAGGAAAAAATTATTAAAGAAAAATAATCTGAATACTTGGAGAAGAGAATAATCTACCGTAATCGATGAAGCCAAGAAAGCCCAGAAGAGAATCGAAAAAACCCCAAAAATCTGAACGGTTGAAATCGAAGAAATTTTGAGAAGAGAAAATAATTTCGTATGAATTAAACCCTAGGAAATCATATATTATATAAAGGAGAGGAGAGAGGCCGCAGAGGAATCATGTGGGTAGAGGAGCCATCAGAGAATCGTGGAAGGCTGTTACAACGAGAGAGTAGCGAACGCATGCGGATTCCACACAGGAGATGGGGCGATGGCATGCATCGATGGGTTTAGGGTTTTCAATCCGTCGGTTGAAAGGAGAAGGGGCATCGTCGATCCGATGAGAAAGAGAAAGAGAGTTTCCGCAATTACAACAGTTTCCATGAATGATTTTCCGGTATTCCACCTGAACCCATAGGAAACGGTGTCAGCAAATACATCCTGCAGGAGCCTTGGTCTTCATACATACATTCTCTCCCAGCTCCAAACCTGTAAATATGAATTTTTCCTCAGAATGTGAAATATATAGATATATTTAGATATATCACTAGTGTATCTAACAAAAAAAATTATACCTGCAATAATAACCTGCATGCATATAAAGCCTTTGTCTGCTTTAATGCCACCTTGCTGAGCTCAGCGTACAAGTGCGCAAGCACCACACTTCCCTATGAATATTGACCGGCATCCTCAAAATTATCTAACTTTGTCAACCAACGGAGATTTATAGATCCTTTGCTTGGATCCGGAACCAGTAAGGTTCCAATCATATGAAGCAAATATGCCCGTGTATACTGCTGAATGTCCTCATCATCTGCATCCTCAGGTAAATCAGTAAATGTATCACGCAACTAACTTAGTTTTACATTGGCTGCTTTCCTTAGTGGGGTATCCTGTCCAAGTAGTCTCTCCATCAACGCACCCCAGCTGCTATCTCGCATTTCACATTGAAATATTGATTCTCCATCAATCGGTAGGCATGTGATGACTGCCACGTCCTGCAACATGATTGTCATCTCTCCCTGGCGCATGTGAAATGTATTTGTCTCTGGCCTCCATCTTTCAACCAAAGCCGTCAGCAATGCGTGGTCTAACTGGACCCAACGCAAGCGCGCACATAGGTGTAATCTGGAGGCTTCAATATATGGTCGCGCGCGCTGATCTAATCTCCACTTTGTATATTTTTGTCCATGATTGACAATTGCTATCGATGCCTGCAAACATATAATTCACACCTTAATTATTTTCCTTTCAATCATAATTACTTAATTTGACTATTAATTCTTTCTATTTACATGCCCTTGCACTACATCGGCAGAACGATGACGTGCTTGGTCATACACGACCACATTAGTAATGGGTCCAGCCTCCTCCGTTTTATAAAAACCTATAAAATTTCACCAACTATAGATTCATCTCAAAACCCCTGAATTTCAATCTAGATTGTACAAAAATCACAAAAAACATTCAATAATATAACATAGAGAGTAGGAGTAACCTGAAACAAAGCCGATTAATCACCAAAATTTTTTTGAAACGCCGAACTTTGAAGGAGCGGCCGCAAGTGAGGAATGAGAGAAGATGAACAGCAGCCCGCAAGATCGCGGGCTGTCTGTCTTTGTGTGGCATTGGCCGCAGAGTGCGGCTCCCGGCCGCACCCTGAAGATGCGGCCGAGGCTGCACACGTGCCCCAGCCCCAAATCTGACCTCTTTTTGGTTCCAAAACCAAAAGAGGTTGGTTTTGCTAAATAAAAAAACGAGGTCGGTTTTTCAAATTAATTTTTTAATTTGGCCTATTTGCAAAAATTGTCCTTAATTAATTAATGAAATATGGTTAATACCTATATTTTCAATCATTAATTAATTAATGAAATATGGTTAATACCTATATTTTCAATCATTAATTAACTAAGTCATCTGCTTTTTATAGCCGATGATTAACTACATTAATTAATGATCAATTAATGTTACATAATGTATACCTACATTTTCATTTCAATGCATTTGAATATAGAAAAAGAGAAGCTAATTTAGAAACTTAGAAATAGAAATTATAAAAATTGTTAGAAATTAAATGGTTAGAAATTAATGTTAGAAATTAAAAAAATTCAGAAAAATGCGTAAAAAGTTATACATTTAGAGTTAAAAATTATTTATTATGTTAAGTCTGAACTTATTTATCTAAAGAATTATCTATTATGTTATTGTTAAGTACAAATGTCCAGTAAAAACTTAGATGTTAGTTTTAGGATACATAAAAACTTAGATGTCCAGTAATTTATCTATTATGTTATTGTTATCTAAATAAAGTTTAGTTTTATGATACGTTTAATTAATTAAGATTAACTAGGAAAAATGAACCTAAATTAAATCGATGTTCCACATTTTAATAATCGACATTCTCTTAAGGTCAACGAACCTGTGTCTAAAATCATTTGCGCAGAGGGTTTGGATCACCCAGCTCTGACCGAGGATAGTGATCCTAACCTAGCCAAACCGACTTGGCCGTGTTCGACTGGACCAAACTACAATGCATATTATCATAATGTGTTGTCGTCGATTATATCTAGTCAAATCATTAAATAATACTAATAAAAAATTTCTAGTAATAAAAAATTTAAATTGTAGTTTGTAATTTTAAGAAATTATAAGAAATTATGAGAAATTATGAAAACAAGGAATATGATGATCATCAGTTTAATCAAAGACTAAATAAATTGTAATAAAAGAGATTAGAAAAGTAATAATTTTTTTTGAAACTAAAACTAAAATTTCTTGGAAGATAGTTAATGGCATTTCATAAATATGATTTAATATATATAATTTTAAATTTTAAAATAAAACAATTTACTAGTAAAACTTACAATACTTTATACTAGTAGTAAAATACTAATGCTAGGAAAATACTAAGGGAATACTATATAAAAATTATAAAAAAGAGATTAGAAAATTACAAAGGAAATACTATAGAAATACTGAAAATAGCAAAAAATAATTTAAAATACTGAAAAAATTAATGGTAGAAATACTAAAAAAGATGTTGCTAAAATAATAAAAATTTAATAAATAACATTTAACAAAGTATGTTGTGATTAGTACTTTTTAGTTTTAGGATACGCCCAGTTAATTAGGATTAAGTAGGAAAAATGAACCTAAATTAAATCGATGTTACACATTGTAATAATCGGTATTCTTTAAGACTCCACGAACCGGTGTCTAGAATTGTTTGAAAAACTATTTTTTGAAAATTAGATCTCTTTTATAATGTGATAATTTAGAATAGATCTGTAATAACTATGTGATAATTATTGTTCAATTAATGCTGCTATGATCTAAGGTAATTATGTGATAATTGTTTAGATTACTAATAACTGATTAGGATAGCCATTAATAAATTAAATTATTATGAAACATAAATTGTTATGTGATAATAATTTTAAATTATTATGAAATATAAACGGTAAAAAACGAGGTTAGAAATTATAAAAAATAGTGTCTTTTTCACTACAATTTTTTCTTTGTTATATGTCACAATAATTAAAATGTCACGAAGAAATCCAAAGGAGAAGATGGTGGACATTGGGTGGTCTCATTGTACAATGATCAGATATAACTATAGACATATAAGGTGCAACTATAGTCGTAAAGAAATGCATGGATGCGTTTCGCCTAAAGGAGCACTTGGCATGAATTACCAGGGATGTGCAGACATGCCCCGAGGCACCGAAAGAAGTGCGTGCAGAGATGAAAGCCCATGTATTTGAGAAGAGGAAAGAAAGGGTACAAGGCAGATTTGAGAAGAAGAGGACCGAGGAGGAGATAAGGGCAAGGGCTACTAAGGAAATATCAGATGACTTAGATAAGTACGAGGATGACACCGAGGAGGCGAGAGACCTTAGAAGAGCTCTTAGAAATAGGCAAGAACTTGCCAAAGAAGAGATTTGACGTAAGGGCATAAGGATGTGAGCATGATCGTCTGGGGCCTCTGGGCTAGTCAGATCATGTAGTCGTGCCGGTCGAATGGCCGGTATGTTCGTGTGTGGTTCTGCTTGCGATGTTGAACCAACTGGTAGACCAGCCGGTGCTCTCAGAGCAGGTGCCGATCCTTTCTCTGACGAAGAAGGGTAAATCCTAATCAACCATAAAGAATTCATTCATGAAGAGTGCCAAGTCCTTTGTCAGCCGAGCTATGGCCAAAAGTTTCTACTTCAATCACATCACATACAATGTGACCAATAACCCATATTACAAGAACACGGTGGATGTTATTGCGGAAGCGGGTCATGGCGTAACTCCACCAACTGCGTATGAGCTGTCACACACATATTTGGACATGGGAGTATAAAGAGATCAAAAAGTATGTAGAAACTTTTTGTATTCAGTTGGATGAGTATGATTGCACACTGATGTGCGATGGTTGGACAACACAAAATAAAAGGAAGATTATTAATCTCCTTGTGTATTCGACATACGAGACGGTGTTCCTAGACTCTGTGGGTGCAACAGACCAGAACGGTCCATACATATTTGATTTTATGGACAAATATGTAGAATTAATTGGGGAGCATAAAGTAGTCCAAGTAGTTATCGATAACGGGGCAAACTACAAGTCAGCTGGGCAGATGCTGATGCAAACGAGACAACATCTGTATTATATCTCGTGTGCGACGCATTGTATTGACTTGATATTTTCTGACATGGCAAAAGAAATGTCAAAAATATCGGCGCATAAAGTCAGATGGTAACAAGATTCATATATAACAAAGGATGGGTGCTTAGCTTGATGAGAAGAGAGACGTGTGGAAAAAGAGTTGATCAGGCCCGCGATCACAAGATTTGCGACCTATTTTATTGCTTTGGACTCTCTGTACGTGCATCGAGATGACCTACGGAGAATGATTGCCTTTAGGGAATGGTCCGAGAACTTTTCAAGGCTAAAACCAAAAGATAGGACCGTTGGAAACGTGTACGATTTGATTCAGGGTGATGAATTTCGGTAAGATCTCTCTAATGTTATCGTTGTATTTGAGCCCCTGGTGAAGGTTCTCCGAATGGTTGACATGGACGATAAGGCTGAGACGTGGTATCTCTACGAGGCCATGGACCGTGTAAAAGAGAAAATTCGAAAGAATGTTAGAGAATACAGAAAATGGTGGGACATATCGACAAAAGATGGGACAAGCAGCTACATCCAGATATTCATGCCGCATGCTATTTTCTGAATCCTCGTTTCCAGTAATCCTCCAATGCAACAAACAACAACGAGGTGCTGGTTGGACTCAAACGCGTGATTAAGAGGCTAGAACCAGACATCTCGAAGCAAATTGACATAGATAGAGAGGTAAATGGAATTCAGATATTTTTATTTTAATATATGTTTCGATGTAGTAGTTCACATTTTAAACTTATGATTGATAATTGTAGCTGGAGGTCTATAAGATGAGAGTTGGTTATTTCAGTTCTAGTAAGGCAGAAATGTCGATAACAAGGGTCACTCAAGTTATCTGTAAGGATCTTAGATTTCTATATATTCCCCATAAAACGATCCATGTTTTCTGACCAATGGAACTTTTTGCAGCTCAATGGTGGTTAAGCGTTGGGATAGAGCAAACTCTAACTCTTATACGCTTAGTTGTGTGTGGTTTGAGTCAAACAGTCTCTTCTTCCAACTGTGAAAACTGGACCATCTTCTCACTCATTCATAGTAAGACCAAGAACATGCTAACAATGGAACACCTTAAAAAACTGGTCTATGTTCATTATAATATGAGGCTGAGACACAGACATGTGAGAAGGAGCGAGATGGACAGCCACCAGCTGATCGACTTGGATCAGATTTTTCATGACGATGATCCATTGCAAGAATGGAACATGGAGACAGAAGACATGGTACCGATGATAGAGAAAATCCTTGGTTGGACGAGGCACTTGCGGAAGCAGAACGTACAAGAAGCAACCAGCCGCGGCCAAGGCACGCACCAGCGAATATCACGTATAAGCGAAAGAAGGCAGTCGCTCAGGCTCGGCATGATAGCGATGATGATTCGTCTCCCGATGACCAGGGTCCTACAAACGGATGTTGTGGTCCGTCGGAATCAGTTCGCCCTACTGAGAGACGTGGAGAACATGCTTATGATACATCACATTCGCATGGGTATATAGATAATGATAGGCAACACCAAAGTGAAGAATGTGGAGAGATACCTACGATAGACAATCTGACTATCAAGAGTATCAACGTTCTTCTGATTATTATGGGAGTTATGATATTCCTGTCATTCATGAATCGTATTCTGGTGGATACTCAGGCAGTCATGATGGTTATTTCGCATCGTACATACATTCTGATGTCTATGCAGATTATGGTAGTCAACACATGTACGATCCGAACGTGACTGAGCAGTTCAGCAGTCAAGTCAGTCATGACACGCCTTTCATCAAGTCGAGCCGACCCTCAGCATATGATAACATGACGATATCATTTTTAGGACCGGAACAGATGCAGTATTCCTATGCTCTATACTACCATGCACCACAGCCGGATAATAAGAACTTCGAATGAGATTTTTGTATCTTTTTATTTATTTTTGTATATTTTGATGTATTTTATTCCATTTTTATTATGAAGTCAGATTTATGGCTCATCAATTTTTATTGTTCTTTTTTATTAATTAATTAGTTAATTGTTGTTACAAATAAGTACTGCGAACAGAAAAATACAGCAAAATATAGGAAAATAAGGAAAAATACAGAAAAATACAGGAAATCCAGAAAAATACAGAAAAATAGAAAAATACAGGAAAATTTAGGGACAATATAGGAAAAATACCGAAAAATACAAAATACGGAAAAATGTACATAGATCTTTAGAGGTATTTCATAAACGTTAGATGTATTTCATACTTGTTAGATGTATTTCATAAATGCTTACAGCTTTTTAATTAACTTGTTACAGCCTTTCATGATTACATTATATGTTAACTGTTCATGTAATATGTCACTACATGTATATATATAAATATGTAAAGTATTTTCGAAACCGAAACCAATACCCCAAACGATGTCGAAACTCCCGATACGGACGAAACCGAAACTTGCTTCCGAAACCACCGAAACGGGCGATACCGATACTGAAACCTAAATTTTGGGAGGACCGAATCCGAGACCGAATCCAAGACCTAAAACCTAAAACCTAAAATCTTGGGACTCAAATAACATTGGATTCACTTGATTTTTGGTATGATGATCATCCACGATGTGTAGAATACATCTGGAAAAAAATTTCAAATATATAAATGCAACTGGTGTATATGTGCATCAACATGTGAAATTTTCTCACGCTGACAGCACATATACATTATTTGATATATATTCTATGTTGCCACTAGTAGTGTTCTAGATAAAACTGATATTCCAACTTGATCGAAATGTCGGTAATTTTTCCCTACTGCAACATGCCTTCAGTTCTCTCGAGGCATGTTGCATTTTGGGGTTGATGTTACTGACATTTCGGTTGCGAGGTGATATGTCGGTAACTTGAGCCTTAAAAGCGATCAATTTTTTTAATACCATTACTCAGATCGGTTGAATTGAATTTTAATGCAGCTTAGGTTAGAATACTCCGAACATGCTTTATATGAATTTTTATTATTTGTGTATAGTTAGATATGTATATGACATGCATATAAAATGTCTTTTTTACATTTGATATGACTCCCCGATATTTGACAAATATCTTTGACACTTGTTGTCCAATATTTTGTTTTTCAAGCCGACATGCGTCTGACATCCAACGTTTAAAACAGTGGCCACTAGAATACACGTGCATGTAATTACAAGCTAACGAATATTAGCAACCCTTGGTCCAAGGTGGGTTTGCATGGCAGATGTTTCTCTGCAACCAATAAGTAAAACCTTTTTCATAATGCGGTTATTTTTTACGCCCCTACACTGGGCTTTGGCTTGTAACCATTCCCCGAGTCAACATAGTCTTATGGGATGTGAATTTGACTTTTATACTGGGGCCGGGCCGACCTACACATTTGACTTCAAGCAATTTGAGATATGTAGACATCTTTCCACTGCAACTTTTCTAAACACATCGCTCACGATACGACTTGCATTTTGTATGCCGAGGAATTCAAATGTCAAGTGAGCTATCTACAAGGTTGTTTTAAAATTATTTTTCAATAAACCTCAACTGCTCATGAACTATTATGTTTTTGGATAATATGCTTACAGCTTGCAATAGTCCATCATATTGATTCTTTCTTTGTCATGCAAGATTAAAGGTTTCAGTTTTTCCATACACCTTATCATAATTTTTGAAATTGCTACCACACAGGTTCATGTCCACATGAAGCGACATGTAATGAGTAATTTGCCTGAGACAGATGATGAGGTGGCCCAGTGGTGCAAGGACATATTTATAGCAAAGGTGCTTGAGTTAGAATTTCTATAAACTAGAAATTTGTGAAGTAAATTGATGACCTAACTTGATGCTTAAGATTGGTGGTTTTGTTATGTGACAGTTGCTGGTACATCGGTTGCAGTAGTATTATTGTTAATTGTTATTGGTATTGCTATTCTTCTTGTTAATATTGATATTGCTATTGTTGGTGTTTTCATTCATATTATAATTTTTATTATAATAAAATTATAATTTTTATTATAATTGATATTGCTATTGTTGTTAATTTTTATTATCGTTATTGCTGCTGTTGTTAATGTTCTTATCATTATGATTGTTATTCCTATTGTTATTGAACTCTGACATTACAGCTAAAGCTTTTTCTAACAGGATGCATTACTAGACAAACATCTAGCTGATGGCACTTTTGGTGAGGAACACTATAAACCAATTGGTCGTCCACGAAAATCGCTGTTGGTAAGTATATCACTTGATCACTGGCAGTTGGGACAGTCTTATTACTTCAGTCGTAAACGTAAAAACTCTCGCCTCGGTCTTTGAAATTCTGAATATGAATGGTTCTTACAATTGTCTGTCTTATTATCTGTACACTTTTGCACTTCAAATTAGGTAGAACTTAGAGCACCATTCAAAACTGAAGCATTTGACCATGGGATGGGGTTAAAACAAATTTAGTAATTGCATGACGTTATGTCAAACCTCTGAAAAATGGTGATCCTTGAAAGCCCTCGGGAATTATGAAATTTGCTGAAATTTTAGATTCATTTTTGCTAAGATAATGGGCTCACCTCTCTACCTCTTTCTAATCATTGACAATTCTGGAATTTGAAGAAATAGAAAGCACTTGACAAGCCAGAGTGCCAGACATTATTGGTCTGAATTGCATAATACTGTTGGGTTTTAAGATTTAAACCTTAATTCATTTATTCAAATCCTGTTGGGTTCTTCTAATAGGCAAAGGGTTAGTGTTAAATCCATAATCATTTTGTTCTCTCTCTCCACTGGACAATGGTTCTTTCCACACAGGCACTTCAATGGGGAAAGATAAAGTTCTGGGGGAAAACTTTTCCCCACGGGTAAAAATACAATCCGTAAGTTAAGCCCGTTGAGAAAAATGCCTATAGGAGAAACTATATTTCCCCATGGACAGTAGGTTGGAAAAGTAGCATTTTCCCTTAGGCTTTTGCCTACATCCACCAGTGGCCAGTTTTTTTTGAATTTTTTTTATTTTCTTTCCCCACGAGCAATCTTGGGAAAATCTGCCATTGTACAAAAAGATCCCCATGGGCCAAGCTAGTGGGGATTGTGTTTATTGTTTAAAAAATGCTTCCCTTGCAACCTAACAGTGTGGGTAAAAACATTTCCCAATGGCTCATCCATGGGAATATGGGTTGCCGGTAGGGAAAGTTTGTTTTTAAGTAAAATATGCTTGAAATGCTAGTCCACCCTATTTTACGTGATATATGTCAATATAAAAGAGAAATAATATACCAATCATACCATCAATTTTCATCACCACACACATATAAGAGAAATCAATATGCAAATTAAAAGAATCCAACCATATAAATATATAAAATCCACACTAATATCAATCAAATACATAAATTATCAAATAAAAAAAATCCACATTACTTCATCAAATAAAATAGTACAGAAACAATATGCAAGATGCATGGAAATGAGTCCCCCTAATCCTCACAAATATCAGTGTGCTTTCCACGCTTTTGGGTGGCTGCGTGACGTGATTTCTCATCCTTATGTCCGAGCACGTCCTAAAAAAGAAAGAGAAATAAATAAAGCATCATATAATATGAACATGCAAGCCTTATGCAATCAATTATCAATAAATAAGTAATCACAACTTCAACACTTTGATACGCGCACACATCCTAAACCTTGCATGCATGCACTCACATGAACACGTCAACACTAAACCTAACATGCACACAACCTCCATCAGGGATGCATGCACTCACACATACGCGCTAAGCTTAATGTAAACAAGCAGACACTCCACCTAACATGCACGCATCTATCCAAACATATCTTTAACCCTGACACATGCACGCACCTGCATGCACTCTTTTCATGTAACATTCACACACTCACATAGACACATGATAGGATCCAAGAGCAAATCTGAAATTATAAATAAAACAGCGAATAAAAGATAACTTTGCTACAATTAATAGGTGTAACCTCCCTCCCAAGACGCCTTTAAGCGAGGACGTCCGCACTCTCCTAGATCTACCTGAGAATTCTCGAAGAACTCTTTCTAATTATCAAATAACTCTCAATTTCAACATATCTCCCACCACCTCTCCTCTCCTTCGTCATTTATAATAATACTCTCACTAATTAGGTAATTAGTCAAAATGACAAAATCACCCTCTCTATTTAAAATATTGCCAAATAAAATCCTAATATTATTCTCCAATTAAATGACACGATTCTCGCATTAAATCGTTTCCAAATGAGGTCACGTCCATGTTCGCCGCATCGTCCACATTCGTCGTACCATCCATATTTGTATTCTCGCATTAAATCCTTTCCAAATAAGGTCGCGTACATGTTCGCCGCATCGACCACATTCATCGTACCGTCCACATTTGGATTCTCGCATTAAATCATTTCCAAATAAGGTCATATCCATGTTTGTCGTACCATCCGCATTCGTCGTATCGTCCGTCCTCATTCGACGTACCCCAATCGCATCATTACTCCGCCCCCAAAGAACCACCTTGGCCTCAAGGTGGTGCATGAAGTGTGTGAGATGCTCATCTCCGACTGATGGTGCTCACCTCCACCTGGATCAAAAGGCCATCCAATGTCTTCATCGTCCTTCATGAAGTCCGGAAAGAAGCTACAACAATCACCAAGGTTCCTCGTCGATTCATCATAGTATGAAACTAGTTGCAATACCCGAATGAGCCCACCGTCTACTTCTGAAGCTCTGCGAGGCTCCTGTGTGGGTCCGCAGGGGCCTGTGAGGGGGCCGTTGCCCCCTTCTGTATCCTTTCGATGGTCGGGATGCCTTGGATCTTCGTCGGAGTCGTCGGCTGGGTTCAGATCTGAAGCTGGATCTTTTTGTTGGACATCCTTCTCCATAGAGACGATTTTGCCATTGTCATTTTCCAAAGCTGGCGTCTTTTGTTCCGTATCTCTACCGTTGCCTTTGTCTTTGTTTAGATTTGATGTCGTGTCGCCCTTCGGATGGGTCTCCTCAGGAAAAATCTCATAAAATTTCATCATCTCCGAGTCAGCAGCTTCAAGAAAACCAAGTGCTCTATAAGCTTGTTCTCTATAAAGAATAACTGTAACATTATTTGGATCAAAAATTAAGATCTCTGAATCTAATACAATGCAACGTTGATAGCATCCAGTCACCAGATAACAACCCATCAATTTAACTAGACATCGCAAATGTTGAATTCCACCCTTAGCTGTGGGAATATTGTTGAATTGAGTTTTTGCGAGAACATACTTGTTAGCTGCCTCCTGAAATTTTTCATATCGATAAAGATTGTTCCCTTCTTGTCGCAACACGTCAGCTCTTTGTAGCATTTCATCAAATACCTGGTGATCTTCCATCATGGCCGTAGAATCGTCGTGCTCTGATACCAAATTGATAGGATCCAAGAGCAAATCTGAAATTATAAATAAAACAGCGAATAAAAGATAACTTGGCTACAATTAATAGGTGTAACCTCCCTCCCAAGACGCCTTTAAGCGAGGACGTCCGCACTCTCCTAGATCTACCTGAGAATTCTCGAAGAACTCTGTCTAATTATCAAATAACTCTCAATTTCAACATATCTCCTACCACCTCTCCTCTCCTTCGTCATTTATAATAATACTCTCACTAATTAGGTAATTAGTCAAAATGACTAAATCACCCTCTCTATTTAAAATATTGCCAAATAAAATCCTAATATTATTCTCCAATTAAATGACACGATTCTCGCATTAAATCATTTCCAAATGAGGTCACGTTCATGTTCGCTGCATCGTCCACATTCGTCGTACCATCCATATTTGTATTCTCGCATTAAATCCTTTCCAAATAAGGTCGCGTACATGTTCGCCGCGTCGACCACATTCGTCGTACCGTCCACATTTGGATTCTCGCATTAAATCATTTCCAAATAAGGTCATATCCATGTTCGTCGTACCATCCGCATTCGTCGTACCGTCTGTCCTCATTCGACGTACCCCAATCGCATCAACACACTACCTAACATGCATTAACTCCCATGCATGCCTTTAGCGTACATGCAATCCCATCAGCATGCTAACCCTAAACCTAACATGCACTCATGATTTCACACACACACACACACAAGCATGCTCTCACACAAATATGCATCACTCATAGTGCATGTATGCACTTACTCGGACATGCTCTCAGTTACCATGACACGTGTGCTAATACTAACCTTAATATGAACGTACTTTCCATCTATCATGCATTCACCTATCCAGATACATTGATACTCTTAATGTGAACGCAATCTCTACCTAACATGCATACTCACACGAACATGAACCTAACACACGCACACAACTCATATGCATGCACTCATTCAGACATGCTAACCTTAATCTTAACACGCACACATCTCCATGCATGCAAACATGCTCACATGCATACATACACTCCCATTGGGCATGCATGCACTCACACGTACATGTTTTGACCTTAACACGCACACAACCTTTGCCTCGTTTTCACGCATTCTTACGGACATGCTAACCCTAACCCAAACACACTCTCTCTTTCCACCTAACATGCATGTACCCACCCGTACACACTAAACCTAACCTAACACGCACGCTCTTCACCTAACATGCACTTACTCATATGGACACACTACTTAACACACATTTTACTATGCATGCACTCACTTTATCACATACGGACATGTTTTTACTAACCCTAACATACATGCACACATGCTTTAACGCATGCATGCAATACCCATGCATGGACACACCATCCACATAGCATGCATACACTCACATAGGTATGCTAAGGTTAATTCTAACATGCATACACTTTCACCTAACATGCACATGCTCATACACGCTCTCACGAACACGCTATTGAACAGACGTACGTTACCACACATGCACGGACACGTACTATGCTATCACTATCGTTAACCCCATACACCCTTACACGTGCGCACCATAAACTAAATCCACACATGCACGCTTCCCCTGCCATTCTCCTAACATGAACACACATGCACGCACACACACACACACATTTACACATTACATTATCACTACACTTAGCCCCACACATGCATGATCTCACTATCCTTCCTCTAACATGCATGCACACTAAATATAGTCTAACATGACTCACACAAATACGCTCTCATTATCCTTTACATTATAGTTTTAATTAGGGTTCATTGATGATTTACTTAAAAATAACTTACATGAGATACATGGACTTGAATGTGTTGTCATGCACAGTGATTAGGGTTTTATTTAATATAACAATGCATTTTTTTGAGATTACATGAAGCTTTTACTTAGATTCATATACTATTATTACTTATAAACTATTAAAATGAATTAAAAATTAAAAGAAGATATTAATTTTAGAAAAAGAAAATAAAATTGACAAGTGCTAATGAAAGAATGTTAAACTATTGAGACATTATGCTCATCCGTTGCATCCTTCATAAAGATTCTTTTAAATCTTTTTTCCTATCAATTTTAGTAAATCTTTAATATTTATGAGATATTCAGCCGCATTATCATCGTTGTTAACATCATCTGTTTAAAACTTAGTATGTCTTGCAACATACCATGGTATCATCTATTTTACCGCCTACCATCTCAGCTTCATCCTCAAACTGGCTTCATCATACACCCTTTTCTCTTGATGATTTCAATATCCGTAATCTTTATGAAATCCATAAACAACCAAATGGGTGTATACTACTATTTAAAGTTCCATGGATCAGTTCTTGCACGGTCTATATAGATAGTATATTGTCTTTTTTTTGATTGAAAATGGTTTTGATCTGAATATGTCAAAAAATCGTTTATATCATCTTTGTATTGATTGTCTAAACACCTCACATAGGGGGTATATCTATAAACGATTTGTTAGGAACTATCTTTATTTGCAAAGCATATCATGTTTAAGTCATGTTTTGTTTGGAACTAGCATATCCTGTTTGGAACTAGCAGTGAAACCCTAAATTCTATGTGCAATAACGGCTATCAAGGGAAAAAGGACCCTATTCTATTAGGTGTGCAACAATGCATATGTAGCATGTTTCTTCATGCTTATGTTCATTTTAAGAAAATTTTGGCAGCACCTTTCTGATGTTCTTTTGAGTATACTGTAGTGAAATGGAGATACAATTACAAATCTCTTCTATACATACACGAAGAACAACGTGAAAGTGTCATCGAAATTATCTCAAAACAAATATGGGAATGAAAATAAATAATGTATATGCATTATTGCACATCTAACCTGTTTAATGAACCAATCCATTAAAATTAGTGTCAACCTTCCTCGTTACATATATTGCAAACCAAGTAAACCAAGTGTTGGCTATGAATAATGCATGAATTTCGAAGTCAATAAACACTTTTTACTTATGGTTATGTGAATAGAGAAATTAGGTTCAGGTATAAGATTTATTGGACAAAAAATTTAAGGGTCGCGATAAGTGTGTGTAGGGAGTGGAAAAGTTGTATATAGTTATGTATATATACATATTTACAAGTACTATACACAAACATTTAAAAATACATGTATATAAATATAAGAATGTACATATGCATACCGGTTATATGTGTATGCATGTGTACCTATATACATGCAAGAACTAATTACTTGTAATGTCCTGTATCCGGATTCCATCACATTTGTACAAATACTTGCAGGTCCTGCAGATACCGGTGAAAACAATGTAGAGCCGAGCGGGAAAATAAAGATACTCGTTTCATTTCATTACTTCCATACCATATTTACAGAATTTCAGTACAAAAACAAAAGTACAAACTCACTATCTCACTCTAAGGCTAAAACAAAAATACATGGAAAGAAACACCAAGTACTCTCACACTCGGTCAGTCCTGAAGACCCATCGTCTTGAATCAGAAACTCCGACTCCTTGTATCCAGATGCCTCCGTGTATTTCCCTGCGTCACCTAGTGGCAACAACATGAGTGGTGCCACTGCTTAATAGAGTAGATTATATCTAACCAAACCACAAAAATAATAACGGTGCACAACAAGGAGATATGATAACATATATGAATGGTATTGTACAAATACATAACATCTATGATCATTTAATGTCATCAAACTACTACAAGGTTGTACTTGTTAATGTGAACCAATTCTAGGTCGTGACTTATAACGGAGAGTACGATGTGTAACCTGGAGACCATCTTGGACCGCGAGTCGCTACCCCGGGCAGAGTGTCAAGGACTCAGGATCCGTAAATGGAAATCCTCCCAGATACAGGCCGAAAGTAGGGCACCAATCGCTCCTGCATTCTCTCAATTATAAGTTTTTCCAAACTCTAGCGAGTCATGTTAAGTTGTTTAGTTAGTAGCCTAGTATCATGTGATACGTTCATGTCAAGTCATATTGTCCAGTTATTCGGTTGTCTCTAGTTTACCTGCTAACAATGGCATGACAAATTTAATGCTGCTTATCAGAAGTTGTTTTAGTTTAATATTATTTAAACCACGTAGTCAAGGGGGTCTACTGTCAATAAATCGAATTTACATACATATAGTAGTAACCAGATATGTCATGAGCCTATTCTTAATTTCCATCCACCAGCCATCTATTATCAGTGTCATCAAGAGTAACATATCATGGACTACGCAATTTAACATAATATTAAACTTTCCGGTTCTGCATGCATAGAAACAACTTCCCAAAAAGGAATATTTTCTTTTAACTTTTCAGTTTAAGCTAAACATTCGGTAACTGAAAATTTAATCTTAATAGATGCACAACTAGACAAAAGATATAATAATATTTATTTTTGAAAAGGAAACTAAAATCTGCAATCTTTTTTGTCTTCTGAAATTTTCAGTCGGAGGGATCTGATTTGAGTTTTTCATCACATTATGGGGGGAACCCATGCCTATGGTAAAATCCACGGGGACTTTAGCCTGGACAGCAAGGCACCATGGCCAAAGGACCAAAGACAGTGGGGTAAGAGAGTCCCAAAGTTCAGACAACAGCATATGGAACAAGAGCCCAAAAACAGCAAGCACCTGAAACCCTAAACAATACCATCGACCAATTGGAGCCTACAAAACTCAGGTCAGCAAGCCACAACCCCAGGACAGCCCGTGTAGTAAGACGATCACCCCCAAGAGTTCCGGATAATAAGCCGAAGGTCCTGTAGCAAGCAGAGTCAACCGAACTCCCAAGACAGTCCAAGCACAGAGAACTTGGGACCTCACAACAAGCAGGTAGGGAACCAACCCCACAAAAATAAATCGAAGGGCGTAGGTTCGAGACCTGCACGGGCACCACTTGTGACGCCTTGTACCCGGGTGCCGTCACATTTTTACGATTACTTGTAGGTCCTGTAGATACCAATGAAAACAATTTGAAGAACAAAGATACTCATTTCATTTCATTACTTCCATATCATATTTACAGAATTTCATTACAAGGAAATAAAAGTACAAACTCACTATCTCACTCTAAGGCTAAAATAAAAATATATGGAAAGAAACGCCAAGTACACTCACACTCAGCTATTCCTCAAGACACAGCGTCTTGAATCGAAAACTCCGACTCCTTGTATCCTAGTCCCTCTGTGTATTCTTTTGCGTCACCTAGTGGCAACAACAGGAGTGGTACGACTGCTCAATAGAGTAGATTATAACTAACCAAACCACAGAAATAATAACGGTGCACAATAAGGAGATATGATATCAAAAGATATAAATGGTACGGTACAAATATATAACATTTATGATCATTTAATGTCATCAAACTACTACAAGGTTGCACTTGTTAATGTGAACCAATCCTAGGTCGCGACTTATAACGGAGAGTACGATGTGTAACCCGGAGACCATCTTGAACCGCAGTGCGCTATCCCAGACCGAGTGTCAAGGACTCAGGATTCATAGATGGAAATCCTTCCAGATATGGGCCGAAAACAGAGTTCCAATCACTCACGCGCTCTCTCAATTATAAGTTTTTCCAAACCCCAGCTAGTCATGTTAAGTTGTTAAGTTGTTTAGTTAGTAGCCTGGTGTCATGTGCTACGTTCATGTCATGTCATGTTGTCCAGTTATTCGGTTGTCTCTAGTTTACCTGCTAACAATGGCATGACAATTTTAATGCTGCCTATCAAAAGTTGTCTAAGTTTAATATTATTTAAATCACATAGTTAGGGGGTCTACTGTCAATAAATCAAATTTACCGATATGTAGTAGCCAGACATGTCACGAGCCCATTCTTAATTTCCATCCACCAGCCATCCATTATCAGTGTCATCAAAAGTAACATCCCATTGACTATGCAATTTAATATAATATTAAATTTTCTGGTTCCCCTTGCATAGAAACAACTTTCCAAAAAGGAATATTTTCTTTTAACTTTTTAGTTTAAGCTATACATTCGGTAACTGAAAATCTATTCTAATAAATGCACAATTGGACACTAGATATAATAATACTTATCTTTGAAAAGGAAACAGCAAGCTGTAATCTTTTTTGTACTTCTGGAAATTTCAGTCAGAGTGATGAGATTTGGGTTTTTCTTCACACTGTGGGGGGGGACCCGAGCCTGCGGTTAAATCCATATGTACTGTAGCCTGGACTGCAAGGCACCATGGCCAGATGACCAAAGACAGTGGGGTAAGGGTGTCCCAAAGTTCAGACAACAGCATAGGGAACAAGAGCCCCAAAACAGCAAGCACTCGAACCCCCCCAAACAACACCAACGACCAATTGGAACCCACACTACCCAAGTCCGCAAGCCACAACCCCAGGATAGCCCGTGTAGTAAGACGATCACCCCCAAGGGTCCCAGATAATAAGCCGAAGCTCCTATAGCAAGCAAATGAGTCAACCAAACCCCCAAGACAGCCCAAGCACAGAGAACCTGGGCCCACACAATAAGCAGGAAAGGAAACCAACCCCACAAAAATAAATCGAAGGGAATCAAGCCCTAAATCATTTCCTAAATCATCCTCTCCATAGAATTCCTTAATAAAAATCCAATTTTTCGCACAATTTAACCAACAATTTCATTTCAGATTTTACGTATAATGAAACCGAAATTAAACTGAAGCATGTGGAAGATAGAATCTACCGTTAACGGCTGAAGGCCAAGAAACCAAAGAAAATCGAAAACCCCAAACACAAATCTGAAATAATCCACCAGAAAGATCACCACGAACCACATGAAAGCAAATCGAAGCTCTAAAAAATGTGGAAAGAACTTACTGTTTTCGTGTAAGCATGCAGAAGGAAAAGACGGTAAGGACTTATTGAGATCATAGCAACCCATAGAGGAGACGTGTCACTTGATCTACGCGATTGAAGCAAGGGGCGACGTCGACATCTTCAGAACGACTCGGTAATGCTTTTTGTCAGTCGTACGAGGAGGGGTGATGGCATCGTACGAGCTTATCGTAGAAAACGTGCGGTTGCTGGAGTTGGTGAGTGGAGGTATGAGAGGTTAGGGTCTCGCGTGGAGATATGGCTACGGTCGAACGAGCTAGAGCTTCGAACGAACGAAGGAACGAGACGATTGTTCACCCTCGCCGAAAGCCCAAGAGTGGCTCGGTGTAGAAAATTAGGGAAAAAGAAAAAAAAACGAAATATAACGGCCCGAGCGGGCTTTTGGGCTTGGTAGGCTGTCCAAAATAAAGAAAAAGAAAAAAAATGATTCGGCCCATTTCATTACTACTTTCATAATCATAACACAATATATTGGTATTCTAATAAGCATACACTAACAACCACCCACGCACATGCACACACTTTATAAGTAATACACATATCACCTTAACACACACATATGCTCCTATATGCACACAATAACAAGTAACATCCACACATGTATACACATACACCCTCTCACATACACACCAACCTATCACACGCACACATACATCCAAAACATATTTACATGCACACACACACTAACTCAAATGTATGCATACAACTACACCCAAAACATACACATGCTAACTTACCCGCACACGCGCTGACACATGCGCCCAAAACATACTTGCATGCACGCGCACACACTCACACATGCACCCACTAACATTCATGTGCGCATAAAAATACATGCCCACCAATGCACAATTATGAAACTAACCCTAACACGCAAACGCTAACCATAACACAAATATTCTCTCCCATAACGCATATACTCACACCCTCCCACACATACATGCTAACTCTAACCCCAAAAGATACATACACACCTTCACATACACACATACACACTCTCACAATATCACACACACACACACACACACACTATCACACACACACACACACACACACACTCTCTCTCTCTCTTAAAACATACTTTCACGCACACACTCTAACTCAAACGCGCATGGCCGCACACACAACATACATGCACACACAACATACATGAATACCCACACTCTTATATACAAACATGAACAATAACCCTAAAACTCATACGCACATCCTAATACGTACATACGCTCACACCCACCCATGCATACACTTACACCCTCCCACACACACGCCAACCCTAATCTTATCATGCATACATGTTCACATACACTCACACATGTGCTATCACATACACACACACACGCACTATATAGAACACGATTACACACAAACCCTTACCCACACATAGACATGCACGCGTGCGCACACACACACACATGGACGCACACCCCCCCACACATATACACCCAACACATACATACACGGATAATATCATAACAAGTCCCAGTACTCTATTGCAAAGCAATTTACTAATGCCCAAAGTGTCGGATCTTATTATCGGCCCTTTACCCGGATTAAGGTTCTAGTTCACGTATGACTCGGTTAAGCCTCATTATAAGTATTGTTTATAGCTCTACATGAACACGGCCTTTTGAAGTTTATTATGTGATCAATACAAATTTTGATTAAAAAGATTATAAAAAACATTCAATGACGTACAAAATTTTATTTTAAAAAAACCATTCATCAATAATAGTAATTACTGACTAACAATAGCATTCTTGTACATTAGCATACTCGTAGGAAGCTCGATCAATAAGTTGACTACTGCTTTCTATAGAAGAAACTAATTGCAAGGTCAAATAACAACATTCACATAAAACATAATATTAAATTAACCATTTTGAAAGTTCAAAAAGTTAAAAAAATGAGAGATAATTAGAATTTCCCGAGAGGAGGTAGCTTCTTGGTTCTCTTCTAGTAGCGAGCAAGACAGTGAATCCTGTTCTGGATAAAGATGTGCTCAAATTTTGAGTCATCATCCTTCATGTTCCTTTCCAAAGTGCTTTTTGATTGCCATGGCCTTCTTAATCAAGTGGTACAAATTTTCAGGTATCTCCTACGCATGCCATACAACCAAAACCCAATCCTAATAACCAAAAAACTAAACCTTTTCCCCAGAAAAACTAGGATTGATTCATTATAGTACCATGGGCCTTGAGAATGCAAAGGATCTTGCTGCCAATAACAGTTCACTTGTGCAATCATGTACGAATCACGGAGGATGATTCCAATCTAATAGAGTCTGGCTTGTGAGAGGGCAGAGGTTCGATAGTGATAGTGTCTTGTGTGATGACGATCACAATGGTGGTAGTCGGTGTTTGATTGAGAGGGTGAGAAAGGGGTTTGATTTAAAGAGTCGGGGTAGTGGGGGTGTGGTGATGGACGAGGGGTTGAGGTGGTGGGTTGTAGAGGTGGTTGAGAGGAGAAAAATAAAGAGAATGAACGAGGGATAGAGATGGAGACGACAAAGATGGCGGTGGCAACACCGTGCGCGCGTGGTGGTGGTGGTGGTAGTGGTGACAATGGGTGTGGAGTTTAATTTTTTAGGAGTGGGAGAAAGAGGAGTGGCGAGATCGAATTGGCGGGAATGAAAACAAGATATGGCTTTTAGCCCTATCTAGTTTTAGCCTTATCTT
Organism: Scilla litardierei; assembly: GCA_030789695.1. Lineage (NCBI taxonomy): Eukaryota > Viridiplantae > Streptophyta > Magnoliopsida > Asparagales > Asparagaceae > Scilla > Scilla litardierei. Next base: position 699,952,265 of record CM061142.1, read on the forward strand.
GTTATTATTATTATTATTTAAAAGCCATATATATTTTTAACCCTATATTGCTATTAATTTTTTTAGCTATCTCCTTATTGTTATTATCATTTAGCCCCATCTTGTTTTTATTATTTTAAATTAAGGTTTTACCATGGGCGACCTGTAGAGGAGGCCCAATTTAGTCACGGGGAAAGCATTTCCCTGTTGGTCCCTATGTATTTTATACCAAAAATACTTATGGGGTTTTAGCTACGACAGCCTTGCAGGAAAAAAACTATAGATAAATAACATTTTCTATTAATGTGTGTGTATAAGTAGACAAATTTTCAAGTGAAGCTGGGATGTATCAAACACTTCATGCGGCCGACCTCAAAATTTTTTAATTTTTAATTTTTAGGTGTGCTCTATGTCTTCTAAAAACTCAAAATACACAATTTGAGGTAGACCTAATGCTATTTGACCCTCGACGAAGCCATTACAATACACACAAAACATAAATTTTCAAAATAAGAAAGGGCCACGCCAAACACCTGGTTCCGATGGCCTCAAAAACTAGTTTAAAACTATTTATTGGGATGTGATCAATATGGTCTAAAACATTAAACTACAAAATTTAGTGTAAACTTGATGCTATTTGTCCCTCGATTAAGCCATTACACACATAATGGTTTCGGAATAGTAACATTTTTGTAATGACTTGATCGAGTGTCAAATCACGCAGGGCTCATTCCTAAATTCTATATTTTGAGATTTTTGAATGTATACAACAAAATCAACAGAATGTATTTAAAAAATAAAACAAAAAATATGATTTTTCGGCCAGTCGCATCAAGTGTTTGGTGAGGCCGAGGCACATTATTATATATAATATAGAGGAACAATATTTCTGAAGTGACTTTTAGATAATGATTTAAGGAGTCGGTCTTAGATCATATAATTAATCTATGTTATGGATGATCCATTCCGTTTATCATGATCTTTATGCTTCAAAATGATTATTAATATAAAATATATGTTTTATATATTTTTGGACTTTTGATCGAGTGTCATCATGTATTCTATTGTTAAGAAACCGTTCAATTTGTAACCATAAAATACATGTTTAAACATATTAAAAGTGCATGATTTTTTAAATAATTATATGACGACATGTAAAATTAGAATGAACGGAACAGATCATCTATAAAATAGGTATAAAGTGTGTATTAAGGTGATTCTGTAGATAATTATTTAAGAAATCAACTTAGGAACACTTTTTCCTATATATACGCAGAATAATAGAAATATGATGTCATCATCATTATCATTATCTTAGCCTTCATCCTAAAAATATTTGGGGTTGGCTGCATGGACTCAATAGAAAGAATTTCGGATCGTGATCATGTCGGATCACGAGTCAGATACTCTTTTTACATATTATGTTCTAAAGTTTTCTCTTCCATCAAATCAAAATCTTTTATATCCCTTCTTATCTCTTCCAACTTTATGTTCTTTGGTCTATCTCTCTTTTAATCTCAACATTTATATATTTTGTCTTTTTAACGGGCACATCAGTAGGTCTTCAGCACATGAAAATGTGCCGTCAGTGCGGAAATTTTTCCTGCGTTAATAGTCATTTTATTATTTATTTTTTTAGTTTTTTCAAAATGATCAACATATCATGAATGATCGTCATATCAAAAATCAAGTGAATCCAACTTTATTGACACGTAGTCCGATTGGTGTAAGTTTAAGGAATATTTGTAACGAGTGGATTGAGGTTCAAATCCCCTTAGGGTTCATCCATATTTAGATTTTTTGTTTTAAAATGTGTACACAAATCTAGAAAAATATTACAAAAAATACGGGAGAGTATATTTTGCTGTTAGAGCATGAAATTTCTTGGGCTGACAACACAAGCTTATATATATATGAAATTTTTTGACCTTCGTGCAAAACTAAAAAGAGTTTTCTTGATATTTTTAAAGATCCAGAACATTGGATGTGTTTTACATATGATTCACACACATACCAACAATCATGAAAATCATCCTCTATTTGCTACTCGATCAGATCATTATAAACTTCTATTATACTGAAACTGTTAAATTTGTAATGTCTTGATCAAGGATTAAATCTTCCAAGGATTCACCCATTATTTTTCTTGGGGTGTATAAATATATGGATTAAATCATGAATTTTTTAAATATTCGAAAAAATTAACGCAAGGGTTGGTTTGAAATTTTTGCACAAGAAAAAACACATACATAAGAAAATTTCCACTAAAGTGACTCCTTAAGAAATTATCTACGAAGTCATGAAATTATCTAACAACACATATCTAAGAAGTCAGCCTAAAATCATATAATTGAGCTATTATATGCATGATCCACTTCATCCATTATGCCCTCAATTCAAAAATGGTTGTCTATAAAAATCATTTGATTTCGACACTTTAACCATTGATTAAGTGGCATCATTTGTTCTATTATTAAGAAACTGTCCATTTTGCAACCGCATAACACATGATTAAAACACATTAAAAGTGCATGGTTTTTCGTAAACAAGCATTTGATGACATAATGATCACAATGAACGAATCGGATCATCCATAAAATTTGTACACAATATGTATTAAGATGACTCCTTAGGTAATTTTGTAAGGTGAGGACACTTTTCTCTCTACACACACATATATATGGACGTGTTTCTAAGGTGATTTCTTAGAAAATTATCTAAGCAGTCAGCCTAAAATTATGTAATTAAGCTATTTTATGGATGATCTGATACGCTATCGTGATATACAAGTCAACATAAACTTATTTATAAAAAAATCATAAACTCTAAATGTGTGTTAACTATGCATTATGTGGTTACAGATAAACGGTTTTTTAATAATAGAACAAATAATATCATTTGATCAAGGGTCAAATTGTATCTAAATCACATGATAGACGAATCAGATCATCCATAAAGTATTTCAACTATATGATTTTAGGCAGACAACTTAGATAATTTTCTAAATAGTCATCTTAGGAACACTTTTCCTTTTATACACACCCGCTAGTCATAACCCATGTCTTAAAGGCACGGGACATTCAAAATATTTCCCCTAAAATTTCAACCCCATTTAAAATCTTACTCCTTAAAAATTTCAATATTATTCAAAATCCCCCACCATTCTAACCACACCATCTCACCCCCTCTAAAAATTTCAATCCCATGCAAAATCCCCCTTTAAAATTTCAACCACCTCATTCAAAATCTTCTCTTTAAAAAATTTCAACGGGAATAATTTCTGCCAACACATTCTTAAGGTTTTCCCCCCTCTAAGTGCAATGAAATTTTTAGCTTCAAAATCTCATTATGATGATATTTCCAAGAATTCCCCCAAAATAACTGGTACTCCAGGTTTTTCCCTCGAAATTTTTTTAGAAGTTTTAATCACAGCTCTTGATTTTTCAAGATTCAATTTCAGTCGCCTTTCTACCAACATTTTTGTCCTAGTTAGCAGCCCCATTCAAAAACATCACTCGGATGTATAAATCTCAAAAATTTCAAACATCACATTCATCTAGGTTTTTTTCCTCCAAAAGTAATGAAATTTTTATCTTCAAGATCTCATTATGATGAGATTCCCAAGAATGCCCCAAAACAACCGGTCCTCTAGGGGTTTCCCTGCAAAATCTTTTAGAACTTTTAATCCCATCTCTTGATTTTTCAAGATTCAACGACATCCGTCTTTCTACAACCCTTTTGTCCTAGTTAGCAAACACATTCAAAAACATCCATCAGTTATATTTTATATATAATATTGATGGCAGGCGAGCAACTGGCAATGATGATGTCCCTCAAGGATAGTACCGCCTAATTGGGTGTGCCAACCATCTAGTTGGGGGAGCTGGGGTGCCTCTGTCTATGCGGGCACCCAGGCCATTTTTTACGAGCATTGTTATTAAGTGTTCACTGTCTCGCTTCCTTTTCTTCAGTTCTTTGTTGTACTTTCCTATCTCTTTTAATTTTTACTCTTTTTTTCGTAAAGACGCTTTAATCCTTCTACAAAGATCTTTGCAAATTCTCCGATATTTTGTAGCTTTCATCTCTTTTTTTCTGCTGCCTCGTTTTGTAAAAAATCAAATGCCTAATGAAGTAATTTGACATCATCACATTCGTTTTACTTTGAAAACAGGTTGTGTTATCCTGGGCATGCCTCCTATTGTTTGCCACAGTCAGATTCTTCAGACGGTCTGCGTTACTGTCGACATGGAAAGGAGCTGCTATTGCTGCATTTGGTTTGATATTGGTAACAGGTATTATGCACTTTCTCATTCTATTCTCACAGGCTGAGCGCTCTGGTCCTGCCAAAGTTGCACCATCCGGGCCAAAGAAAGAGTAGAAGCAACCCAAACATACACGTACACGCATCACAGGGTTCCCTGCGCCGCCGTTCCTGCTGCTGCTATGCTGTGTGGGGGGAAGTAGCTCCAACAGGAAATTGTGAAACCATGCCACATGTATGCAAGCCAGATACTTATGTCAGCGTTCGTTGGAATGTAGGAAGTAGTTTGGATCTTTTGGTTGTCAACTCCCAGACTTGTAGGAACTATAGCCAAGAAAATGTGTCAATGGAAATCAACTTGTAAGAACTTTTTCCTCTTTTTATCTGTTTTAGGAATCAATTTCACTCTGGCATCAAATTGGAGTTGCTTTTATGTTCTAACCTTTTTAGCGGGCCTCCTTGTTTTCTCTGAAATTAAAAGGGAAGTTGATACTTTGTATTAAAGGCAGAGTGAAATTATGAGTTTTCTATTTGTTGATACTTTATACCAATTTCTCACTGGTATGATGATTTTCGTTGTTTTCTTTGAATTTGTTATTTTATAAGAGAAGAGGGGGTCTTTTTATAGGTTTTGAACCGAAGTGACCGTTGGCGACAATAATGTTTAAAAATTTATTACCCACGAAGTGAAAAGATGTCGGTTAAAATTGTATTAATGGTTGCCGCAAGTGAATAAAATACGTTGAAGTTTAGACTTGGTGTCGCATTTCAAGGACCAGTTCATTGGCTTCAAACTGTGTCCACGTTTTCGCTGTTTCCCAGTCCCATGTTTAGAGTAATGGCTGTGTTGTTATTTGTCAAATCAATTGGGAGTATGAATTTGAATCTTATGTTCTCAATCCTATTTTCCTGTAAGGGAGGAGAGAGAAAAAGGAGTTTTGTGTTCTTTTGGGTGGAAAGTTGTATGGAAAGTGGGTTGGGAAAGTAAAGTGGGGTCCATCCAACTTTCTTGTGTTATTTGGTTGTAGAAAGTTGGAATGAGAAAGTGGAAAGTTGGTGAGTTGGGGCCTGTTCTTTTGCTGGAATAGCGAAGAATGGAATATGTGAAAGTTTGTATTCCAAGGAGAGAGAAAATAGAGTTTTGTGTTCTTTTGGGTGGAATAGAATATGGAAAGTTGGCTTTGAAATAGAAAGTGTGGTCCACATTCTATTCGTGTGTTCTTTTGGGATTAGAGAGTTGGAATGAAAAAGTGGAAAGGGGATGAGTTGGAGGAGAAGAAAGAGAGAAAAGTGACAGTGGGCCCCACTATTCCCAAAGACTCTCATGTATTCCAAACAAAAATCTTGGAATACAAAAACACTCTCTATTCCCATTTTCCCTCGCCACCTCAGCCCATAATCGCGATGGCACATTCTTGCAAAAGAACACATGATGAGATTGGTGGTGGGGAATCTCAGCTACAGTCCGATTCACGTGGGCCTCACCCACTTTCCCGTGCGTATTCCGAACAAAAGAACAGCCCCTTGGAGAAGAGTGAGAGAAAGAGATGAGATAGTGGGCCCCACATAACCCAACTTTCTCATGCTTTCCCAACAAATTTCATGGATTACAAAAAGTGAATTTGGATTCCAAAAAGGAAGCAAACTTTCTCGTTTTAACTTTCAGCCAAAAGAACACGTTTGGGAAGTAGGGGAAGAAAGTTGATGAATAGTGAAAATTTTCACTTTCTCATCTCCTTTCTTATCAAAAGAACACGCCGTAATATTCAATCCAAGTCCACTCCGATCCTATGATTATTTTGAAGTAAATAAACAAATGAGAAATATAGATATTGGCTGCCCAAGATGGTATTCTTTCTCATGGTTTGTCAAAAAGTTCATTGTTTATGATGATCGGTGTTAGTGATACTTTGGGTAGGGGCCGGTTGCAGCTGGGGCCCAGTCAAACCTGACGGGAGGGCCCACCGCGTCCGAGTTCGAAAGCTACACGTGTCTCCAATGACCGCTCGAGAGTAATTCTGGATGTCAGCCTGACCAAGCTACAAGCACATTAGTAATCAACTAGCTAGATGACCTCCACGAGGCCGGCTCCCTCTCACTAGCAGGGACAACCTCCACGAGGTCGACTCCCTCAGACAACGCCAACTCTGCGAAGACGGCCTCTATGAGGTCTACTCCTTAGCATCAGTGCTCCACAAAGACGACCTCCACGAGGCCAACTCTTTCACTAGCCACTCCAGGGACAACCTCCACAAGGTCGGCTCCCTGACAACAACAATCCTGCGAGGAAGACATCAACGAGGTTGTCTCCTTAGCAGTATGGATCCTCAGGACAACCTCAGTGGCGCACTCGAAGTCTGCTTCTTCGGCTGCACCATCAAAGGGTCCCCTACCTGACAGCTTAGCTTCCATAAACGCCTTACGCAATTAGGTGACGCGATCTTCGACGATCCCCTCTCCAGACTGTTACGAGTGCGAAGCCGTCCAGATTCATCCAACCACGTAGTGAACAGGCATGCCTAATGTGGAAGTCAACGGATATCCTTACTTATCCGTTCACTATACGATCTGAGAAATTAATTACACGAGGAAGATCCATGATCTCTATAACCCCCCCGACGTTTCGTAACCAATCCTCAGCCTACAAAAACATCAGATCAACACGATCCCAGTTACGCGCACACAAACACTAAATCCATACACTTCCTTCCTCCTGCTTGGGACTAACTTAAGCATTGGAGGCGAATCGGAGGTCACTCCCTCCAATCCGTTCTTCTCTCTATTTCAAGTACTGAAGAAGGAGCATATCAGTCTGGCAAAACCCTACCGAAGCTGTCTATTGGTGTGAGATCCTTGCATCAACAGTTGTGCGAGTTTTCTGCATCAACAATTAGTTCTAGAGGAAGGGCCTTATGACAACTCTCATTGCATAGGCTCCCATCACAGCAATCTCTAGCATCTTCTTCGTCCACCTCATCAATGGTGAAAGGCAAGAAGATCGTGGGCGGTGTGCCTAGCAGAGCGGCTGAAATCTGTACTACATAGGAAGGCCAAACCATTGGCGGCCCGCATCCACAACCTTCTGCCGCTCTCATAGCAACTCATGTTTCTCCCACATCGATCGACTTCCAAGATCTCACAGCGAAGCTCTACGAGATGTGAGAGACTAGGCTTGCCAGGATAGAAGCAATGAAGTATTGCATGAGTTGTACCTGGACCTGATCCGAACGAAGTACAATGCTGCCCCGGATAACTTCAGCCAAGGTGCACTCCCTTCAAAGGGGACTGTGTGTTGATCGAGGACGCTAACAAGACGAAGAGCTCCAGTAACCAAAGAATCGAGGAGCGAAGACGAAGCACACCGCCAAGACAGGGTGAAGGCTATCACCAATTGATGGACTAAGAGCCCTTCGCATGTGACAAGCAAGGACATGCAAGCGAAGAATGGCAATAAATCTGTTACCCAACAGAAGATCACTGCAAGGTGAGCAGCTCGAGCTCCCTCGATGGAAGACCAGATCATTGACCTCTCTAGTGACAGATCGATAGGCTTCGACAAGGGGACCTTGACCCCTCCGAAGTCACAAGCCTTCTCTCCGCCTCAACCTTCACCTATTCCATCCTTAGCACCAACTATCCATGGAAGTACACTCTACCTTCTGCAGATGATGTCCCGAGGCATGCCAATGTAGGTGACCCAGTCGAGTACCGTGAGACCTACATTGAGTACATGGAGTTGAAGGGTCATTCTCCTAATTGGATATGTCGAGCCTTCCCGAGCTGTCTGACCGTGATGGCCCAAAGTGGTTTAGAATTCCCAAGGGATCGATCAGCTCTTTTGTCGACTTCCAAATATGGTTCTTATCCCACTTTGTTGCCCAGAAGGTGACAAAAAAGTACCTCAAGTCACTGGCCTCCATCAAGCAGGGGCCAGATGAGTCCAACAGGACTTTCCTAGCTCGTATTAACCGAGCTCACATGGTGGTGGACGTCTACCTTGACGACATTGCCAAGATGGCACTTCAGGCGGGTTTCAGAGATGTGTCTGACTTGAAGTTCAAAATCTACAAGCAGTGGTCTCCCAGCTTTGCCCACCTGTTGACCCACATCAACAGATTCATAGCTGCATAGGAGGCCTACCAGCGATCAACTGACATTTGTGGGTCCTCTTGGAAGAGGTCTGACCTCGACTGGGACGCCTCATCCAAGCATCCTAAGCTCGAGAGGTACCCAGGATGCCCTCGGAAGGTCAGATGAAGATCCAATTCTCCTTAGGTGCAGGTCTATGCCACTCTGTCGGCCACATCATCAGAGATCTTGGCCAAGGTCGCAAAAGAGTTCGATCCTCCTCGCCCTTTATTTGACCACCCCATAATGGATAAGTCGAAGTACTGCGACTTCCACCACGGGTATGGCCATATGACCAGATAGCTGCATGATCCTCATGAATCAGATCGATCACCTCATCCAGAGAGGGTGCCTCCGAGAGTTTAAAGCTCCAAAGCAAGGCCGAGTTGGAGGACCTCAGGACAAAGACAATGGCATCGCCAGCTCATCTGGCATGATCGGCCTTATCTTTGGTCATATTACCGCCATTGGATGTAACGTAGCTCAACTGTCCAACTGTGTAGTCGTGCATAGAAGAGCCTTGCCCGCCAAGTGTGCATTCCTTCAACCGAGCTCAACTCTGTCATCGTGGAGAGGGCCTCAAAGCAGCTCAGGCTATCTGAGGAACCTCTGCTCTTCACAAAGGCCAAGGCAAGGAGGATTCACCAGCCCCACAATGATTCCATTGTGGTCAACCTGTAGATTGCAAACCACAAAGTCTATTGCATCCCGATCGACAATAAGAGAGTTGTGGACATCCTTTACCTATATACCTTCCAGAAGCTGGGGATCCTCGAAGACATCATGCATCCCATCTACACCAATCTCTTTGGTTTTATGGGAGCTCAAGTGGTCTCAGAGGGAATGGTCTCCCTCCAGGTGGAGTTCAAAACATCACCCAACCACTGGGTATGAAACGTCCACTTCTTGGTGGTTAACTGCCCAATGGCCTTCAACGCAATCAGAGGGCGATCGACCCTCAATGGATGCGGGCAGTGACCTCAACCTACCATCTCATTATCAAGTTCCCTACTACACATGGAGTTAGGGTCCTCAAGGGAGTCCTATTGGAGGACAGGGTCTGCATGCTTTTAGCTCACAAGTTGACCGCCTCCCTCCCAAATCAGCTCATGATCAAACACCTATGATTCTGTGTCAATGCTGACCTCAAAAAGGTGCTCTTTTCAATGTACTCAACTTAAGTTCAATAAAGACATCTTCCTTCAGAACTCAAATGATTGTGCACTCTTCTTGCCTAGCCCCCGGCTCAGACCGGGGCCCTTGATGGTCTGTCCCATGGGTTCCTGCTCCGACACTTAGCATCGACTCAGGTCATGCTAAGTCCAAATCCCACAGCCCAAGCTGGGGCATTCGCTGTCGAGACCCATGGTCCCAGTGCAAATAATACGCCTTGCCCATGCTGGGGCCTTTTGCTAGTGAGACTACCCAGAAGATCCCACTACCAACCTCTGGCATTCGATTGCACGGGTCATGCTACATTTAAACTTGCACTGACAAGACCCATGGTTTCAGCGCTGACCTCTAGCGTTCGACCCCACGGATCGTGCTATGTCCAAATCAAACATCTAGCCTGAGCTAGGGTCTTCTACTGACGAGACTCCCTAAAGGGTACCAACATCGACCTCTAGCATTCGACCCATGGGTCTTACTACATCCAAACTCGCATTGGCAAGACCCACCATCTCAGTGCCAACCTCTAGCATTCGACCCCATGGGTTATACTATGTCCAAAGTTGCACTGGAAAGACCCATGGTCTTAGCGCCGATCTCTAACACGCGACCCCATGGGTTTTGCTTTGTCCAAATCAAACGCTTAGCCCATGTCAGGGCCTTCCACTAGCGAGACTCCCAAGAGGGTCCCGGCATCGACCTCTAGCATTTGACCTCACAAGTCATGCTACGTCCAAACTCATGCTGGCAAGACCCACGGTCTCAGCATCGACCTCTAGCATTCGACCACATTCGTTATGCTACATCCAATCTCATGTAGGGATGAGATGGGCATGCCCAAAGCCCGATTGGGCGCCCAATCGGGCTTGCCACATTTACATCTCTACAAATCCTTCATTAACTCTTTCAAAAGAATTAATGAAGGATTTGTAGAGATGAGAATAGGCATGACCATTGGGAGCCCTATCGGGCTTTGGGCATACCCATTCTCATCCTTAATCTCATGCTATCAAGAATCACGGTCTCAACACAGATGTCAAGCCCCGCTACCGGGGTTGGGGCCATTTTTACATGCATTGCAGGTCCTGTTGGTTACCAGTAAAAACAATATATTCCACAATGCAGAGATATACCAAAATACACATACATGAATTCTCATTATTACAATACGGGTCTGAATACAATACAAACGATACAAGCTCTGGAAAATAAGTGAAAGTAAAATACATATGAAACACACTCTCAACTCATGTATCTGAAATTGTGTCATGTGGATCAAAGTCAGACTCCTCAACTCAGGGGCCTCTTTGTCTACCTAGTTGGCACCTGACAGTACCATGAAACAAAGAGTCGCCAGTAAATCATAGTAATTCTAGAATTGAAATTAAAACAGTGTACAAGTATGAATATAAAGCATGTACTTGAAAATAAGTTAGTAAGACAGTCATGCAAGGACAGTAACAGTAATAAGACATGCAAGCAATTAACGGTAATAAGACATGCATGTAAGTAACTGTAATAAGACAAGCATGTAGCAGTAACGGTAGTAAGATAGTCATGCAAGGGTCGTAATAGTAGTAAGACAGACATGCAATAGTTACAGGAAATAGAAGTTAAAGACATGCATGCAACAGTTATAGTGTACAAGCATGAAAATGAAGTAGTAGTTAAGAGAACATGTAAAAGATAGAAAGACAGGCACAGTCACGGTAACAAGCACGGTCAATAACGACCGGTAATAACCACAGTAACAGGCACGGTTGGTAACGACGGGTAACATGCACATGAACTGGCATGGTCGATAACGACCGGTAGTGGGCACGGGAACTGGCACGGTGGTAAATAAGAGAAGCATGCAAAAGACAGTTTACAGTTGTGCTAACCATAGCTATTGTAACGCCCCGCTTCCCAAAAGACACCGGAAGCGAGAACGTTACACGGCCCGCTTGAACTGGAGCGGTGAAGCTCGAGTTCAATAAGCGTCTGTGATAAAAACACAGAAAAGGGGTCCTTGCATTTGCGTATCAGAACAACCAGAAAACATTTCATTAAATTAAATGGCCACTTCCAGAATTGTTCGTACAGAAAATAAAACAACAGGGCCTCAGCATGGCCAAAGGGAACTACAACCAAACACTAATCCTACTACAAGGAACTAAACTAAAACTCAAAGCAATGACGGAAAAGAGACTCTAGTCTTCTACAGAAAATGCCTCGACGTCTTCGACAACTCTGGCTCTCCAAGTCAGGTGGTACTCAAGCTCTAAACCTGACATACATCCACAAACATGAATGTATGTCAGCTAGGGGTCTACAAGAAAGAGTTAGCATCCCAAGGCGAAGTATATAACAAGTATATGAAATTTAGAAGCACTTAATAAAAGAAACGACTGCAGCAATTAACATTTAATATTTACAGAGCAGAAAGAAACAATCCTAGCATGCAGTTCTAGTCGATGGCAAGTTTAAAGTTAGATTTCTCAGAGTTTGTTAGCATTTCAATATTCACGATGACCAAGTTAGTGTTACAATGACCATGTCAAGAATTCACATCTAATCTAGGGTTCTCGCCTTTAGGTCGTGATGAGAAGGTCGTTCCTCTCACGGGGGCTTACCGTGATTGACACTAACCCACCGCGTCGGGTGGTGCTCTTGAGGAGAGTACCTTTCATACGCCCAGTGACCGCTCAACCCTAACCCCACCCAAAAGTTTTGCCGGAACACGAGCCGGCCTAGTCGACTCACACGACATCACGATATCACGATACCGCCTTCGAGGCGCACGATCTCACGATGTCCATATTGTTAATCATGTCAGGACTCACTGAAATTTACTGTTATCAATATTAAAGTTTTATAGTGACAGTTCTGCAAAACAGAAACGGGTCGAACGACCGTTTCCGTAATTTCAAATAATGACGATTACGTCCTTTTTGTTCAACTTGCTACAGAAACGATTTCTTTCTCTAGTTGTTTAAATTGGGGGTATATCGTATGATATACCGTTGGATCCCAATTTTCGTCCTAGTCATTATGGTGTCAGTTTGTACGTCATTTCACGTCTAAATTTTGAGTTACACAGCAAAACATGAAGGCGGCGTAAACGTGCCGAAACTTCTAAAATTCATAACAAATCATATACTTGCCAGATTTTGACGTTCTTGGTGTCGTTGGAATCGTCTCGACGAGTACTACGCCGTGGAGAGTTTGGTTCGCTGTTTTGGCAGAGTATAAAATCAGAATTAGTGTTTTTCAGTTCAGGTCAGATTTCAAAAAGCCCCTACGACGTATAATCGACATGTTTTATTAGGTCCCTACTTTGTCGATGAAACTAGCATGTACTTACAAGCTAACAAAAGTAACTGACTACATCATAGACTAAACTACTTGTTTTACCATGTTACTATTAAGTGAGCAAAAGTGTTACTGCAACTTACTGATCATAGCATGGAAGGTACTATTCATAACCTCAAGGAGGTACTAGTTTATTTGAACATAGGTCTAAAGGGGCAGTTAACATGAGAGCTTCTTATTACCACCCGGATTCACAGCTTCATATAAGCCTATACTCATTGTTTCATAAATTCATAGGGTAGGGTGTACCATCTCACATGAAGCTTATAAATAAAGTATAGAATACATATAAATAACATTTCATGTAGACTAACCTAGATGAGAGAACCAACAGAGGCTATAAATGTAGTACGACTTATATCTATTCAATATAAACTAATCATATAATAGACTAACCTTATTATTAACAGCCAATCCAAATAAAACCTAGTTTCATTCTAAAACTAATCAACTCTTAACCATGACTAAGTCCAAACTAATAACAGAATGATAAGCTAACCTTTGGGCTTTCCCTCTTTGTTGTTGGTTGCAGGTGAAGAGGAAGGACACCGGCGGTTCGCGCGTGGGGCGACAGGAGTGGGGTGCGGTTGTGCGTCGCGTGGAGGGACTGTCGACGTGCGCGCTGCGTGGAGGGGGGAAGCTCACGGCCTGGTGGTAGAGTGTGAAGGAGAAGGAGCGAGGGCTGAGCATGCTGGCATGAAGAGAAACTCCGGGCGGTGCTGGTGGCCGTGTGAGGGGTTCTCGCGCGTCGCCTGGGCACGAGGGAGGAGGCCGCCTCGTGCGTGGATGAGGGGAGCTGCTACGCGTTGCCTCTTGCGTTGCGAGAAGGAGACCTCGCGTGGAGAGGAAACTGGGCGGCGTTGGGCTTGTGTTGCCGGCGACAGGAGGAGGGCAGAGGCGCGGTCTGCGTGATGGCGAGGAGATCGCGTGGAGGAGGCCGCGCGACATGGAGCTGGGTTCGCGAGATGCCTGGGCGAGCGGCGCTTGCTTGCGAGCTTTGCCAGGCAGTGGGTTGCAGTGCGAGATGGGGGAAAAACTGCTGAGGGCTTGCGTGAAGAAGAAAGAAAGAGGCGGCGGCCTGTGAAAGTTACGGGTAGGTGTTCTTAGTCCTAGGGTTAGAAGCTAGGGTTTAGTTTATATCTATATAGATGTAGGGTGAGGGTACGGGCTGATGTAGAAGGAACCTAGGTTGAAAAAGAGAGCAGTAGGTGAACCAAGGGTTTATAAAAATAATAGCTATGGGTTCTTAGGTTAGGTTCTGGCCATATGTCTAAGCCTTAGGGTTTTAAAATGAAGTAGGGAAAATAGGATAGCCTTAGGGTTTTTATATTAGTCTATAGGATTTTATGAAGTTGTTAGCCTAGGGTATAGGCTGATGTCTCTTGGTGTTGGCCTAGGGTCTAGGTTTAATCTGTGTTGCATTTGTCCTCTTTTTTTTCAATTAATGATAACTGTGTGCGTGTGCTGCATTTGGATGTGCGGCCTAGTGCAAAACGTGGGCTAGGGTTCAATAGGAATGGGATTTATATTAGGAAGGATTTTTGAAAAAAGATCAATGGGGTTTTAATGGGTATAATCAAGGAAAATAGATAGCTAGCAAATAAGTTTAAATGGGTTTTATAAGGAAGGAAATAATGTTTTTAACTAATTTAAATCAAAGGGACTAATAGCAATTCAACTTAGTTTAATGGGGTTTTAAAAAGCAATATTTGATATTCTAATTTAAATTTTATAAGTTGGAAATTATTAAATAGGAGGTACATAGAGGTAATAGTAATAATAATAACAACAATAATAATAAGTTACTCAAGTGTCACAAAAATAATTATAATAACAATGATAATAATAAACAACTAAGAATAAAATTAACTAGGGCTAAATATAAAGACATGAATAATTACGGATACGGACCAAAAATACACTAGAGGAATACAAATAATATCATCAAAAGACTGGTCGTTACAGCTATACTAAAACATATGCAGTAAGCAACCATGAGTACGTCTCTTGCCCCCACATATGTAGTAAGCAACCAGGAGTACGTCTCTTGCCACGGGGGCACTCACTTAGGAGGAGCTCAAAAACAAAGGAAACATGACCCGACATGACTGAACGGGAAAAGATGGCTCCAGTTGTTCCCACACTTTCTCTAATATGACTTACACTAAAACCCAGTGAGTCTGAAGTGTCCAGTGTTATTTTTAAGTTTACTGTTCTCAGTGTCAACTGTTGTTTTAAATATACAATTTTAGCATGATATTCCAACGTGATATTGCAACAGCGTATTCCAACAGGGTATTCCAACATGATATTCCAATATCATTTTTTGTCGTTGGCAGTCCAATCAGAGAAGGGAGTTGTGGGCTTCTGATATCCTGTCTCTATGATGTTCCATAACGTATAATCCGTACTTTGGAGATGAATCTCCATTCTAACCTTCCAGTATGAATAATTGGAACCATCAAATAGAGGAGGACGAACTTGAGAGTTGCCTTCTGGATATTGTGATGAATAGTTGTGTGGAACTGCTATCATGATCTGTTCTGCCATCTTAATCATGCTCTGTACCAAATGTAGGATCGCTTGTATACACAAATACACTAGAAGGGGGGTTGAATAGTGTATTATAAAAACTTGTTGCAAATAAAACGTTACAAAAATTTGCAAAGATGGAACAGAAATTAAATGACAAGTATTGAAAATAAACCAATCACAAACACAACGATGTATCCTGGTTCAGATCCTTTTGATCCTACTCCAGTCCTATACTCCTCATAGAGATTTTCAATCCATTATAATCACTTGCTCCCCGCAAGCATTAACTTACAAAAATGGCGACACTCTCCGTGTCCCAAACTTTGTACAATCTTTACAACTAGAGATTCAAACGTTGTTGAAGAAATAATGAAATATAAAACACCTATAGCCTTGGTATGAATATCAAGAATGAATTCAAAGGATGATGTTTAAAAAGAGAACTTCAATGTTTCTAAATGTGGAATTTACGAAACACCCTTGAAGTTCTTTAGTTCTCAAATAAAGAAAGAGATCAGAATGTCTTCTTACAAATGAGATCACAAACAACTTTTTCCAAGAGAATTAAAGCCTTAATTTCCACAAATAAAAACAAAAGAAGAGGAAAAGGAGTGAATGAAAAGAGAGGGGTACCCCTCCTTTTATAGTATTCAGAAACGGTTTTGAACGGTTCTGAAGGAAGTTACAAACGGATAGAAAGTGTCCAGAAAATTTCGGACTCAAACGGTCAAAAAAATGGTTTAGTAGGCTACAAAAATTCGTAGTTGACCAAATATGAAAATTGGAAATGTTTGACTTGGGATCAAATGAGTTGGAAGATAATGTAATTTGAAGCTTAGGGATATATGATATGTTATAGCCAAGGCCCTGAAGCTATCTAAAAATAAAATTACATAGTTCCGAAGATATGTTATCCAAACGTAATTTGAGTAGCGAAGCCGGAATTCTCAGAGAGTCCTTGTCAAGTGAACATATGTATAATGTGAATAGAATGATCTTTATGTCTGCACATCTGCATAGATAGAGTTAGTAACAGAAAATATATTGATTGTCACATCAAAATCATATGGAATAGAAGATGGAATATACCAAGTTCCAACAATGTGAATATATGTAAGGTATTTATGCCATATCTAGGATCGAAACTCAACTAGACTATGAGTCTAAAGAGAATTCCTGCTCTGATACCACTTGAAAAATCCAAGATGGGGTGAATAAGGTTTATGGCACAAATAGTAAAATCAAGCGCAGAATCAGAGTCACACAAATCACAGATTTTAATAGAGTTGGCTCCTCGCCAACACCCTGACCTCTCCTGGAGGATTTAACCCTTTTTACAACCCAAAATATCTTTATCACACTTGCAGGTGATGATCAACCTGTTATAGCAATCAGTTCAAGGAATTATACGCTCAAAGATAGCCTCTGTATGAAACTATACAAAAATACAATTTTGCGATAAAATAACAAATAACTGATCTAAAACTAAAGTAATAAATTATAAAGATATCACCATAATGTAGGTCGTGAAATTTTGATCGTGCTAGCAAAAACCATGTGTCAATCGGAGCTCTAGAGTAGAAGATATTGCCCTTTCAAGGTTCTGGGGCTGAAAGTGCAAAACTAAATTTGTTTGGGGCTGTGCTCGGTTCTGTGCTTGTTTGCACCTGAGAAGTGACTTTATCAAGCTTGTCATTGACTCTTCTGTGATGTGCCGGAGACTTGGCTTGGTTGAGCTTGGTCTTGCCTCGGTTGGACTACACCCGAGAAGCAAACACATCAGGACATTGGTTCTGCTTGATTGCAGCTGAACTATACTTAGGCTGCTTGTGCCTGAACTAAAGAACATGGAACGCTTGATGACTTGGTAGTTTGCCCAAATGCAGGAGATCTGCAGTGCAGCTGAGGCTTTGCTCCCTGATGCTTGCACCTGATGGACGATTTGTGAGCTTGTGACTGAGCTGAGAACCGAGCTATGGGTTTGCTTCTAATGCTTGCGCCCGTGGATAGCAGGGCCCGACGAGCTTGGCTATTGCTTGATTGTGTTAAGGAGACATGGAATCGATGGAATTTCCATATGACCTATTTTACTAACATGATTTATCACCACTTGGAGCTACTTTAGCAGCTTTGCCAGTCACTCGAAATTCACGATTGTTCTATTTCCTGATGTTAGCAATGTACAACTATCAAATATGATTATTTTCTTCTCACGACCATTTACCTGTTTTCGTGGGAGTTAGAATTAATTCCCTTTTACTTACTATTATCCATGTGGGGAGGAAAGATATGTTTGTACTTGTCAACAAAATTTATTTTGTATGGCCATCTACCTGTTTCTCCCGTGGACAGAGGGAAGGCAGTGCTCAGCCAATCTTCTTTGTTTGTGTGATGTTGAAGGACGCCGGGATATGCTTGCTTCTTGATGGGAGAGGGAGGCCGGCCAATGTTGTTTGCATGATGTTGAAGAAGGCCGAGCTATGATTGCTTCTTGCTAAGAGAGGATGCCGACAAAGTTGTTTGCTTGATGTTTTAGGTGGTCGGCCTTGCTTGATGAGAATAGGGTGCTCTTAGTTGCTTGCTAAATATGAGGAGGCCAGCAAGGATTATATCATTAAGGAGAGGGCCGACTTGCATACTTTGTGATGAGGAGGGGCTGGCTATATATGGGGTGTTGTAACACTAGTCCTACCTGCACATGAACTCTTGTAGTTGTATCTCCATATGAACTCTTGTATTTGTATTGCATATGAACTCTAGTAGCCAACTCAATTTACACTTATTTATGAACTTGAATTCTTCGTGAATTCTGTTGGATCTGGATCCTAGCCTAGAGGGGGGGGGGGTGAATAGGCTAATAAAAATAATTCGTGCAACCCACGAATAAGCACACACAGTTATAGCACAACCAGAGTAAATAAAATGCAGACACAGAGTACACAGCAGATTTACCCTGGTTCGGTCGTCCCAACGACCTACTCCAGTCCCCAAAGCAGAACTAGTATTGAATAGTGCAATAGGTACAAAACCACAAGTTAGAGCACGCTCAGAGCACCCTCTACGTCTCTACACTCGCCAGGCTCTCAGTACCACACACACAGTGTTTTCTCTCACTATCAATCCTAGTAAAGCTTTCTACCAGCTAGTCCCAAACTAGCTGGGTCCCACTTGTCTAGTCCCAACTAGACAAGTCCCAAAATAGTCACCAAAAAACAGGTAAAGTTTTCCCTACAGAGAACGTTACACTAAGACACAAATAAAGGAGTTTAAGGGTTTAGAAATGCTCAGTTTGTGTCTGTGTAGGCGTCTCTGTCCAATCAGCACATCGTCAGCTCCAATCTGACGCAAACGGTGTCTCAATCTGACTCCTGGATGTCAAGTTATGCACTGGTTTATGCACAAAGAAATTTCAGTTCAATCCTTTATAATTCTTCAGTCTGTGCACTCAGCAATCCCTTTAAATAAGGCTGTCGGTGTGTAAAGCAAACCCAGTTCAATCTTCTTAAATAGCGGCCTGTGCGCAAAGCAAATCCCTTAAAATTTCTCGCCACGTCAGCCGGAGTTTAAAGCGTTTCGTTTCAATCCATGGGATTGTAGCTGACGTCAGCTTCTCTTCGAACTCGCCCGGGGGTCGCACACGTCAGCCTCAAGATCCGATCAGAGCCGTTGATTAATCCGCTTTGATTCGCTTTCTCCGTTCGACGACGACAGCGGCGGACTCGATGGGCTTCGTCTCCGGCGAGCGCTTATCTTCAGCGGATTACGACGACGGCGAGCTTCTACGGCAGCAGCGGCAATCTCTACGGTGGCGTTCGGCAGTTTCGTCAGCGAGCTCGACGGCGCTTCGATCTTCCACGGCGATCTCTTCTTCGACTCGGTGACAACAGGAACGTGGCTCGCTGCGACGTCGAACGGCGATCTCTGGGCGTTCGTCTTCTCCGACAGTAGCGCGGCGTCGACGGCGTCAGGCGGCGGTGGCAGATGGCGATTTTGCAACGACGACGGCAGCTTCTGCACCCAATGACGACGACGACGGATGCGAGATCTTCTCCGGTGATGGCGTTCAGCAGCGGCAGCTTCGAGAGCAGACGACGGTGACGACTCAGCGTTGGGCAGTGACCTCTTCGTTCGACAGCGACTTCGTCTTCGGGGTTCAGTGATCAATCTTTGACGGAGGCATGCTTCTCTCCGGCGACGACTCGAAGCTCTTGTGCAGCTCACGGCGGAGATCTTTGAGCAATGACGCGCGGCAGCTCTTCGGCGATGATGCAGCGGTGGTGTGGAGCGTCGATCTTCGAGTGCTCGTAGGCAACGACAGCTCACGGCGATCAGCACTTCGACAACTACGGCACGGAGATGAAGACGATGTCGACGCGGGGGTTCTCCGTGCGGCGCTTGAAGATCGCTGCTAGGGTTTGTGTAGGTTGACAGCTTGGCCTGACGCTTGGAGATTTTTGCTTGGTTGCGACAACTTGATGAGGATGGTCTTTGTATGGGCTTGGAGATGAAATCTAAGGGTTTTTACTTTGTTTGCCGTAAAAAATATTGTAGCCAATGTTGATGTAATTGCCGCACACAAAAAAATTGTTAGCCCCTCTTCTTTTTGATGCCAGCCGCACTAAAAGTATGATGTAGCCCCTCTCTTTGATTGCTGCCGCAATGTATATTTGATAGCCGCACACCCTTAGGCTATAGGAAGAGAGATTCTTATATAGGATATAGAAAGGGTAGCCTAGGGTTTTGGAGAGAGTCCCTAAGAGATAGGAAATTTGAATTTTGATTGGGATTTTGAATTGAAGTGGGGTTAGGAGATAGAGTAAGATCTTCTAATTGATTTAAATAAATCTCTATTAGAAAAGATTCGTGAGTTGACTTGGTCTCTCCTTATCACTTCATCTTGACTAAGTCTAACTCCTTAGCACACACATTTTCTTATCTCCCAATGTGCTATACGAATAGCAATTCCGCCAAATATCGAAAGTATATTGTTTAGCCAAGCCTGAAACACACTAAGCACACATATTAGATATACCGACACGTTTGTCATCATCAAACCAAGATCCTAGATCGTTGCTTCCAACAAATTCTTCCTCCTTTTGTGCATGGAACTTAGACTCTTTGACTAGAACTCTTCCATCCTCATGCTTTGACTTTGTAGAAGACTTTAGCCAAGACAATATTATCAGATTGCCCCTTTGATCAATTAAGACTTGTTTTGACCAGAAACTCACTTAATAAATACATTAGTAGCCACGAGATTTGTTGGATACAACGCGTAGTAGGATACAACACGTAGTTGGATACAACGGTCGTTGATTCCTTGTTTGATGATAACAAACCTTTGTGAATATTTTTGATGTGTTTGTTAAGTGTTTTCAGGCGGAAATAAACATGGAAAAAATAGCGGCAAACTTGTGAATATGTTTAAAGTGGCAAGCTTGCATCAAATAGTATCCGACTCTACATCTCATCAATTCATCAAGAATCAACGCTGCTACCATGCTAGTCCACGGGTTGCGAAGAAAATTTATTAGGGGACAATCTCAAATTAATTTGTTGGAGAAGAGAGGAACTCAATTATAAGCCATACACAAAAATAAAGAGAGGCCACTCAAATTTGTTGTGCAGAACAAATTAAGAAGCTGTGCATGCCAAACAAAAATAATACTGGAGCACAAATCATTTGCATCAAGCCAAGGGGAAGTAGGGAAATTCAAATTGAAGGGGAGATAGAGGAGTAGCCATCTAATTAAAGGGAATAAGCAAAATAATTAAGAGATGTGGCACTCAAAGTTTCGAGTGGAGGAAGCAAAATACAAGTGGAAGACAAAACGTGAGTGGAAGAGCAAATAGGCCGGCTCATTTTTTGGCTAGTGGAGGCCCAATTCTTTGAGGAGGAATCAAAAGATTAATTTGAATGGCAAAATTGTAAATTCTGCTAACATTGAGTTCTGCGGCAGGATTCTTTTTTTTGGTTGGCAGCAAAAACCTAGATGGTAATTTGGTGATTAATTGGAAATTGTTGGTTTTACTAACGGGCTGAGCGTTTAACAAAGTTCTCCTTGCTGCCATAAGTATTGTCATAAGTATTGTGCTGGCCGAGAATCATCTTGATGTTGTGAAGACTTCCTCTTGCTACTCCTTGGCTGCCGTGAGATCCTTGCATGTATCAACTTGCTGCCATAAGTCTTTAAAAGCAGATTCCCTTGCCCATATGAAGATCACTTGCAAGGAAATTTTGGGAGATTTACTTTGCACACCTTCAGGAAAATAATTCTAAAGGCAGAAGATTGCTATACACACAGACCAATCTGTGCAATTATCTTTGGAGGGTCATAACGTGAGAGCCAGACATTAGATCGAGACTGCATTTGCATCAGAGCGGACCTGACGACGTGCTGATAGACATAGACTGCAACACCAATACAAACTGAGCGTTCTAAACTTATTATCTCTTTATGTTTGTGATACTTGGTTTTTTGATCTTTGTAGGTTACTTAAACTATCACTTTGGGGTTTTTGGGGTCTTGACTAGTTGGGGCTAGTAAAAAGAGAGCTTGTACTAGATTTATAGTGTTTGGCACTTTGCTGAGTATGGTACTGAACTTGGTGAGCGTAGAGTTGGGGCTCGTAGCTCTTTATAGTTGTACCTTGACATTATTAAATTTAGTATTTTCTTTGGGGCTGGAGTAGGTCATTGGGGCGACCGAACCAAGGTAAATCTCTCGTGCACTCCGTGATTGTATTTATTTACTCTGTGTCTGACTGATTGTGCTGAATATTGCTTGTGTCATCTTGAGAATTTTTATTAACCTATTCATCCCCTCTAGGCTTAGATCCAGATCCGACAAGATTTTTTTATCATCATCAAAATTAAAGTGTGACTTAGTTAGTTGGCTAACTAAGCCAATAACAACATCATCAACAAGTTCCCATCCTCCATTGTTTTCAGCCCGCACCGAATCCCCCAAACCCAACGCAGCCAAGCTCCTCCACCTAACTCCTATGCATCACCTCAGCCAAAGTTTTCCTAATCTGCTCCAACAACACAACACCCCACAACCAACTCCAGCCAACATCCTCATCATCCCATGGTCACCCTATCCCACAAGCTCCGTCACAAGCTTAACCCAAGAACCCCAATGCCACCAAGCATCCTCTGTTTCACCTCCAACCCACCCCAGTCAAGACCCATCACCAAAGACTCTCATAGCCACCCAGCTCCTTCTCCATCCTTGACCACCCACGAGACACCCCCAAATACCGACGCTGCCATATGGCTCAACCCCGATACCATCCCCTACCTCAGTCCATTATCCGAAACTCCACCGCCAGCATTTCCCCTCTGACAGAGCACCTCAGCAGTCGATAACCACCATAGCCCCTACTCCTCCTTTACGCACACCCACACAACACTCCGACAACAACCGACTAAATCTCCCCTTCCCTACGGCCTCCATCGACCTGATCCCATCTCCGTCAACCATGACCTCACCTTAACTTCTCCTCCTCAGTCGCCAATTGAGATCCCCACGGCCGTTGCCCATGGCCAAACCCTCCACACCGATGTAATTTGGCCCTTGCCACTGGAAACACCGCAAACCCAAGCCCATGTTTCCCTCCTCTACCATGCCCTGCCCTTTTGCCCTCAGCTGCCACCGGCTAACATCCCCTCTGCCCGACCCCTTACACCACCATGTTCCCTCGCCAGTGATCCCTCTCTCTGACCATCTTCCCCCATCACCTCCTCTCAATTTCACCCTCCATCAATCTCTTCTTCTTCCCCCCTCTCAATTTCTCCTTCTATCTTTCAATTCCTCTTTATCTTAATTTCTCTACCTCCCTCTCTTCTTCTCCTTTATTACAAAATTGCCCCTTCTCTCTATCTGTTGCGTCCCATCTCTCTCTTTAACAAAATCTCACAGAGTTTGGATCTCATCATAGACAAAGCTTCGCCTTCCTCCGACAAACTCATGATGACTCTCCTGCTATGGTAAATCACTTTAACTCTAGATTAGAAATTTTAATTAGTGTTAAGCTTGCTAGACTTAATCATGTTGTGCTTATATTTGTTGCTGAATGTTAGTAGCTAATACTTGGTCTTAGTATTGTATATTGCTGTGTTGGCTAGACAAGGAGTTGGTCTTGATGGTGATAGTATGGTGATAGCTTAATGGTGTTAGTGGTGGTTGGCTTGGTAGCTTGATGATATTAATGGCGGTTGGCTTGGTAGCTTGATGGTGTTAGTGATGGTTAGCTTGATGGTGTTGGTGTTGTAGTATGGTTAGTTGTTGTGTCATGTGTTGGTGTACTGTAACCTGGTGTTGAACCGTGGGTGTTGTTGTAGCTTGGTGTTCCATCATAAGTGTTGGCATGGTTGCTTGATGTAGGTTGGTAGTGTTGGTGTTGCTTGGCTTAGTGGCGCTAGTGTGGTTGCTTAGTGATGTTGGCTTGGTGTTGGCTAGTATTGTTTAGCTTGGTTGCTTGGAGTTGGGCATGTATGATGGTGTTAGCTTGGTGTGATGGTTGATGTTGGTGTCAGCCATGACATAGGTTTTGCCCTATCATGTTGGACTTAGACTATGCCATTTTACATTTCCACATCGTTAAATTACTAGGAATTATGTGAATGCGTGCTTAGATTATTTTATCACTTGCCATAAGCTTAGCATGCTATTTTGCTTGCAACATGTTATCCACATGCTACATGTCCATGTTTAGATTGATAAATCATATGCTGCAAGCTACCTATTTCATGTTTCAATTGTTATACCACCTATTGCATGATATCTCATGACATTAGACGTAGTAATATGTTGGGTGTATTATGGTGGCACACACTTGTTAGTTTAGTTGGTTGTACCAACACCTTTAGCCTTCCTTAACCAATTGAGATTGTGATTGTGAAATGAGTTGTCCCTGTGGATTTGACCCCGTATTCACGGGTTCATATTGCATTTGACACTCCTTCTCTTAGGAGGCGAGCATGTGCATCCTACTTGGATTGTGCACGCCCTGCGATCAATCAATTTGGCGCCGTTGTCGGGGACAACGGTTTTCACATTCATATTTTTGGTTGGTTTTGGACACTTTAGGTGTAGTACTTCCAGCTTAGTGTGAGTCTTTTTTATTCTTTATTTTATACATTTTTGAGTCGTTTTTCTTTCTTTCTTTCTTTTATTTCAAAAATATTTTGTAAATAAATTTATTATTATTATTATGGATTCATTTTCAAACTTTAGTGGTGCTTATGTGGGGGATTTCCAACTACCACCGTTCTTTCACGGTATGTGGTTGGAAAATCCTAGTTCATTTATGCAAAAGTTTGAAAAATGGTGTAGAAAAGAGTTTGAGGATTTGTTTGATGAGAACATTTGTGCAGATTTTATTTATTTTAAAGTGTTTCCACATAGTTTGAGAGATGATGCTAAGATTTGGTTTGATGCTTTTCATCGAGATTCTTTTTCTACATGGCTTTCTTTTCAGACTGATTTCCTTCGGGCTTTCTTTCCTACTTATTACAGGAATCAGGTATGGCTGTGCCATGCATTTGAGCAGCAAATGACGAGCTTTATCCAGTTTGACTGTGAGACTTACTGTCAGGTTTTGCAGAGGTTCGATGGTTTAGTGCTTGGGTGTCCATGTCATGCTTTCAGTGTAGAGGATCTACTTCGGATTTTCTACTTAGGGTTGCAGCCGTCTACGCGTGACTTTGTGCAGATGAGCAGTAGCGGAGATTTCTTTGCATACATTACGGATGATGCATGGTTATACCTGAGAGACCTTGCAGAGTGGGAGCAGACTATGCCATCTGGAAAGCCGTCACTTGGATATAAGGATGATGGCCAGTACCCACTTCCACTTCAGGATGCGGAGCAGCAGGTCCAGTGCAAGTCTGAGGACCGCCTTTGGGCTCTTTTTCTTGCGACCCCATGGGATACAGAGCAGAGCAGGATGTTGGTTGCATGAGAGCCATGGAGAGGATGTTGAGAGATTATATATTGAGGATCAGGAGGAGATGGATGATGGAGTGTGTGTTACCCATGTTGGAGACACAATGCAGTTTCGTTGGATTGGTGGTGATGAGGAGATGGAGATGTGTCCAGGCGAGAGTGAGACAGATGACATCGGAGTGCCCGAGTCACATTGCATGTCTGATCTATTACCAAAGCTGGAGGTGTGCGAGCATCTTGGGTGGACTGCTGAGATGGCTTATTACGGTGGTATTGAGGAGGATGAGTACACGTGGTACAGCCTATAGACTACTTTGGAGCCCGAGCCCTCCCTCCCTACAGATTCAGTTCAGCAGCCATCAATTCAGACACCGCGGGACATGCATCAGTCCATCATTCAGGACGATGATATTCAGGGTGGACTACAGAGTCCAGTGATGACTGCAGAGGCCAATACCTTTAATGGCGAGGATGCAGCAAGCGACAGTGACTGCGAGATGATCTACATTGAGCCTGCACTGCCTTCTCCTCCACAGTTGCCCCTGCAGCCATTTCACCCCTTCCGAGGAGTCGCATCAGCCAGGCGATAGCATTGCCATTCAGGGAAGTTCTCATCACACTTTTCCCTTCATTTCTGAATCTCAATCTTCATTTTCATATATTTTAGATTCAGATTATCGTCATACATATTCATATCCCTATTTTTATTATGACGTCCCAATTTGAACTTTCTTCATTGGAAGTCTAACTTATTTTCCTTGTTTGACACAGCTTGTCTCCCGCAGGACA
The DNA here is from genome assembly GCA_030789695.1 of Scilla litardierei. Taxonomy (NCBI): domain Eukaryota; kingdom Viridiplantae; phylum Streptophyta; class Magnoliopsida; order Asparagales; family Asparagaceae; genus Scilla; species Scilla litardierei. The sequence continues at coordinate 699,978,434 of CM061142.1, forward strand.
CATAAGCACATTCTAGGGAGATGCTGGGAGCTGTGTTGCTAGGATCCAAGAAAGATGGAGGAGCTTCATTTCCACAGCAGCTGGCTGAGAAACAAAAGGATATGATAGAGAAGCTGCCTCCACAATTACACAATCGGGATTCGTCTTTTGCTAAGGTGTATTCCTTCCTTTCCCTAGTGTAAATAAAATAAAAAAAACGTTAGTTTAATTTGCTTTAATATGTGTGTTTTCCCTCTAGCATCGTTGAATAATATCTAGTTTCACTTCAACTATTGAGGACAATGCTCATTTCTAGTAGGGGGAAGTAAACTATGAAGTTGAATGCTAATTTTGGGTAGTTATGAAATTTTTTGATGTTAATAAAAAATTTCTCATTCGTCATCATCATCATTCATTCTTTTTGAGCATATCTTTTGATGCATCCATCCTTGCCTCCATCACATTTCTTTTACTTAGTCCCTACAGGCTTATGCCATGCAATTTTTTTGGATTATTATTTTGGTATCAACTTTATAGATATTTAATTGGCATGTTTTAATTTCTTTTCCATTTTGGAGTCAAATGTTAATATGCCATGTATGAAACTATTTTATATGTCGTGATACTCTTTGAAATAATTTGGGAATAGTTTGGTGTAAGTGATTGCATGAATTTGATGAATGGCTTAGTTTTTGATTGGATAGGATGTGGCCATTGGTTATGTTTTGTTTTCCTTCGACAGGGTGGATGAGTTGATAATTCATGTTTAGAATGAGAAAGAGAGCTTATATAAATGAATGGTTTTTCTAATCAAAATAAGTAGCAGGTGCCCCCACGAAACATTGGAGAGGACGCCAAAGATGAGATTTATGGGATCATTTCATCCCTTTGCCTATATAGCGTTATCGTGTGTATGTAAAAGTGGTGGTGTTTTCATTTCAAAGCATTATTGCGTGAATGCAAAACATAAACATACTAAAACAAATAGAATACAAAAAAGAGAGAAAATGAAAAGAAAAAGAAAAAAATGAATGAATAAATGAGGTAATAAGCTTCATGAGTGATGCAATCTCGTCTGCCATAACTTAGAGGAAATTTCTTTTGTTTGGCCACTACCTTGAATTTTGGAAACTTTGCCATTTGTGCATCTTCCCAAAGAATGTCATACTATGCTTATTTCCTACTTTTCTTGGAATTGGATTGAGGAGAATGTCATTTGTTGTTTACTTTCATACATTGTGTATGTTGACTTTGAAATCACTTGGAAATAACATTTGGATTATGCCATGATGATATTTTGAGTTTGGTGCATGTTTTACCATTTAATCTGAATTTATCGCTTATTTTGCTAGGGACTAGCAAAATTCTAGTTGGAGGGTGTGATTCGTAGTGAAAAGTGTATATTTATCCCCCCTAACTACCCCCATTTTGTGCTAAGAATTATACTTAATCTTGCTCTCTTAAGTGTATTATCACTTTATGTTTCATATTAGAGCTTATTTGCATTCTTTGCACAAAACATCATTATATGGGCTAATTTCTCCTTCTCCTATTTTTCAGGCACTCTTGAGAGTCTTGGGGATTTTCCAGAATTTTCTGGGATTTTTCTGGAGTCCAGAAGGAGACAAAAATCAAGTAAATGGAGAAGTGAAGCTGGGGCCAGGACAGTCGACTGTTCTTTCAACGACAGTCGACTGTTCTTTCAACGACAGTCGACTGTTTATTAAACTACAGTCGACTGTTTATCTCCTCGTGAAGGAGCAATAAAAGTGCTGACTTACTGTTATTTTTGCACTTCTGCAGCAGGCGACTGAAGCGCAAAAGACAGGTGACTGTGTCATTCACAGTCGTCTGTGCAATTCTCAGCAGTCACCTGCCTAACCAACGACAGCCGACTAGAGTTTGTTCAGTAGTCGACTGTCGCGGGTTTTTTCTGTCGGATCTGGGTTGTGAGAAACGGGTTTTTCTTAACCCGATTTCTCCCCAGTCGAAGTGGGAAGTTGGATGCGCCTTCGGAGGGTTAGGATGTAATCCCTTAGGGGTTTAAAACCCCTAAACACTGATGTAATAGGGATCAATTCGACCAGAGCATTTTTACTGTTATATTGGGGCTAGGAGAGCCCCATCTTCTTCCCCAAAGGCTAGGGCTAGGGCTTGGAGGCTATTGGAGGCTAGGAGAGCTTGGAGGAGGAGCAAGAGAGGGGAAAGCTTGGGGTTCTATGGCTTCTATTGGTGATCTCTCTCCCCTCTTGTAAACATATGGTTTCTAAATGATTTGTATGAATATTTGAATGATTATTGAATGAATGTGAGAATCATTAAATAGTTATTTGATTATTAGCTTGTAATGGAGATTTTTGTGCTCATATTAAATGATTATCACCTTGTTTTTATTATGAAGGCCTAGAGCCATTTGTGTGTGGAATTGGAATTAGCTAGGGTTTGTGAGCTTGGTTAGTGATGATTCATATCTTGCATTTAATTGGATTACCATACCTTGAAATGGATGTAATAGTGTTGATTGATGGGTTGTGTCCTAGATTTCATTGAATCGTGCGCTACCCTTGGTGGGGCCGTAGAACGGTGGTGTACCTTAAGGGTCACACCTACGTGCACGATCCATGCATCCTATTGACACGGATGTAAGGATCGATTCACGATCTATTGTTAGGGATTCCAACCCATTAATCAACACACGAATGAGTCGTGCATTACCCTTGGTGGGGCCGTAGAACGGCGGTGTGCCTTAAGGGCATTATCTACGTGCACAACCCTGCATACATTGAAATGGATGCCCGGGTTGATTCATTTAGAGTGAATCTATTGCTAATCATCTCACAACCCTAATGACACCCCATTCCACACACTTCTCCTTGCTTGACGAACTCCACACTTTGGTCTCCACCCTACCTACCTTGGGTTTGGCTCGACATTGTCACCCCACACTCTCTCACGACACACTTGTTAGTTTAGTTGGTTGTACCAACACCTTTAGCCTTCCTTAACCAATTGACATTTGTGATTATGAAATGAGTTATCCCTGTGGATTCGACCCCATACTCATGGGTTTATATTGCATTTGACACTCCTTCTCTTGGTAGGCGAGCATGTGCATCCTACTTGGATTGTGCACACCCTGCGGTCAATCACCTGGGCGTCGCGTCGGTACCCTCTTCGAGGCTTTCTTCCAGACCCACCCATCTTTCGTCTCTTCCTCAGTCGGTGAGCGACATGCGAACACTGGGATTCCTCCTCCTCCTCATCCTGAGTCGGGGGAGGAGAGTCACCTTATGCAAGGAGATAACTCGAGATTATTAGTCAGTTCAAAACAGAAGCGTCAAGGTCTGGAATGACTGATGTTCACCTTTGATAGGTGAGCACGTATATCTCATGCCCGGGCAACCACGTTCATCTCTCCTTGTAGCTCCTACATGCTCTGGCAATCTCCTCAAAGCCTCCTCCAAGTAGAGAGAGGTGTGAACATAATGCAGTGTATTTGTATGTACAGATCCTTATATATGTGGATACAGTTCATGGTATATGTATATACAGTGCAGTGTATATGTGTACAGTGTAGTGTATATGTATATATACAGTGTAGTATATATGTGTGTATAGATCCTTATATATGTGTATACAGTGCAGTGTATATGTGTATACAGTGCAGTGTATCTGTGTGTACAGATCCTTACACACACACACACACACACACACACACACACACACACACACACACACACACACACAGAGAGAGAGAGAGAGATCTTCATCCTAAGGTTAAAACCCTTATTGGAACGATATTTGGGGCGGTCCATCCACATGAACAACATACACTAGGGTTTAGCCAAGCACTAAGCACAAGAATCTCTCTATTAACATCACAGCAAAATACAAACAACAAATATGGAAAAATATCACAGCAAAAGACAAGCCTGAGCTACAAAGTCTGCGACATGAGAGGGATGAAGTTGTGCGGCTTAAGAAGGAGAAGCACCATTTAGAGGAGAACACCAGGAAGAAGCTTGCAGACATGTAATACCCATTATCCCTTTATACGTGTATATATATGTATTCTTGGGCGTATATATGTGCGTATAATTTTGGGTATCCTTACATATTTTTCTTTAATTTTTGTGGTGAATGAATTATTTTTAAATGATTTTAAACTACCATTTGGAATTAGTAAATGAAGTATATGGTATGAAATACATATATATGAGTGGTATATAGTATAACTTATAGTATTTGTATATGTATTTTTCTTTTACAAAAAAAAAGAGAAAAACATAAATTTATATGCATGCCACCTAACACTAAGAGGTGTCATGAGATGCTTAATCCCTACCTAACTTTCTCCATTTGTCATTTGAAGAGGGTTTTAGGGATGAGGTGGAAGAATGGGATTACTTTGGATGAAAGACAAAAAGGAAAAAGAAAAAGAAAAATCATCATTCACTCATCTCTCACTCTCACTCTCCCCTCCCCAAATCTAGCCAAAATTTCCCCTTCGTGTTTCTCCCCTTTGCATCACCCATTCCACCACCATACTCTCACCTCCTTACCCCCTTGCACCACCAAGAACACCCCTCTCCCCTTGTCTTTCTAACACAAATTTTAGCCCAAATTCACACCAAAAATCCAACTTTTAGTACTAAAACTTTGGAGCTTGGGATTGAAGAGAGAGGGGGCTTTGGAGGAGTAGAGAAGCTCAAGGAAGCTCAAGTCCTTCAAGGATTAAGAAGGGCCAAGGAATTTTTAAAAGGAGGACATATCAAGGTAGAATTCCTAACACAATGGTAGAATTTTAGTTTCTGGAATAAAAACCGTAGATATCTATTAATTATGCTTCGAAATAAAATCTGATAAAAATATAGTCGTATAGCTCTTGAAATCCTACCCCATGTTCATATATGACATGCCTATGTTCAGTTCAGTAATTAGGAATAAGAGTTCCATCTTTACAACTTATCTGCATTTTATTCAGTATGTGCACAGTCTAGAAAAATTGATCTCAGTACCTATACACACCATAATGGTGGCATCCATTTGGGAAGGGTCTCCCATAGGGCTCTTTATAGCCCTCACAATCCTCATCTCACTTGGGCCAAATATTAGCCGTTGGATCTAGATCTAACGACCGCAAAAGAAAAGGGCTAAAACAACTTAAACAGCCTCACTCGGTCGAGTGACGGCCTACTCGATCGAGTGGGGTGCCATTGGACCGAGTGGCTACCTGACTTGACCGAGTCATGCAAAACTGTCAATTTCCAATGAAAATGGGTGCACATCTCACTTGGTCGAGTGAGGTCTCATTCAATCTAGTGAGACAATGCCCAAAGTGAGCTCGAAAAGGGGTTGCTCCTCTGTTTTAAATCACTCGACCGAGAGAGCCAGTTTGCTTTTTGACTCCCCATGCTCATTGTATCATGACTCGACCGAGTGAGGTGCCACTCGGTCGAGTCATGAGTCATGAATGTTAGAAATTCTTCCCGTTGGAATTCTTCCCGTTAGTGATTCACAAACCAATCCCTCCATAAAAATCGAATTTTTGAAATTAAGAGCCGTTGATGGAATGGATCTTGAATCTATAAATAGGGGTTTTGGTCCCTCAATCTACTCACTCGATTTCAGACAATACACCATCGTACATGAGTGATTTGAGACTGAGAAGATCAAAATCGGAGAAGAAAGTTTACCTTTTTATTTGGAGAAGCAATGGCCAGAGGTGAGATCCCGTTTTCTTTCGCAATCCGTGATGAAACCTTCACGATTTGGTTACAGTTGGTATCGGAGCACCTAATCGCCTCTACCTTGCTTCTGCTTCGAATTTCACTGATTTTGATCTTCTAATTCACCCGATTTCGTTTTCTGTTTTTTTTGGGTTGAAAACGAATTTTTGGGAGGGCTGAATGAAGAAGATGACTAGTAAGGGTGTTTTCGTCTTTCATGCCCATCTTTGACTTTAATGTCCAAAATTTTTAAAATGCCCGTAATCGCCTCTGCCTGCTCGTACGCTAACATGTTTTCTCTCAAAGATATGTTTCTTTTAATAACTTTTGTTATCCATAATGTTTGCACGTTCTTATGCTACCATGGTGGTAAAGTGCATTGGCTGCCTTGATTGAGGCTTGAGTTCGAATCCCGTTGCGGGATTAATTTTTATTTTATTTTATTTTATTTTTTAAAAAAAACCCCTTTGATCTAAAATTTATGTGGTTTGAGGGAATTGAACATGTGATCTTTCAATTGTATAAATTTGGAACTACCATTGGGCTACATCCAACAAGTGTTACAAGTAAATACTGAAATTACTTAACCTTGTTGTGATTGGTTATAGTTGACTAAAAGAATGCCCCAAGGTTGTATATTGCTCAATTTCTTCTTTCATTTGTTTCAAAAATTGTTGAATAGGCTTAAAGCACACTTTGAAAGGTTGTTGTTGTTTTCATTTGTAAGAAGAAATCATTCAGATTTCTCTCTTCGCTTGAAAACTTAAGAACTTAAAGTGTTTCGCAAATTCACAATTGAGACATTGAAGATTACATTTGATTTTATTTTTCATGCATTTTGGATAATTATTAAGCATGATATTGAGTATTTCGATGTTGAGTGATTATATGATTTTGTTTAGTAAAGGAATAGCCATAGCATCCTACTTTATTTAAATCATAATTCTTGAATAAAATCACTTAGAACATTATTTGTAATTAATTCCATGAGTTACAACATTTTATCCCACAAGAAAATTTGTTGAAGCTTATATAATTGATTAGAATGAAATATCAAATTATATTTCTTAATTTTCCCACAGGAATTAAGAAAGGGAAAATAATTTGGTAGTTTTATTGTTCAGTTAAAATAAATCTAATTGAATTAAAACTTTGACCCACAGGTCAGTTTTATGTCAATAGATTCATTCTTTCTATGTTTTACATTGGTAACGCATAATTTAGTTTGTTAAGTCTCAAAAATATTGAAGTGAGTATGTTAAATTTTTGCAGCATCACAATCTGTGACCGTTACTGATATAAAATATGACGTTCCTGAACTAAATGGTGAAAACTATAGGATATGGAGGGAGAGAGTACTCCTTCATTTAGGAGTGGCGGACATTGACTATGCCATTCGCAAGGATGAGCCACCAGCCATTACAGATACTAGCCCTCCTGAAGCTTTAGTCCTTTATGAAAAATGGGAGAGATCTAACCGTCTCTGCGTTATGTTCATAAAGAATAAAATATGGGCTAGTATAAGGGGCTCGGTGGAAAAGAATGACAAGGTCCGATCATTATTAAAGGCCATTGACGAGCAATTCCAGAGCTCAGATAAGGCACTTGCGAGTACTCTCATTGGGAAGTTTTCATCACTAAGGCTTACCGGTCTTGGAGGTGTGCGTGAGCACATCATGCATATGAGGGACATTGCAGCATAACTCAAGACATTAGAGGTTGAGATGTCTGACAGTTTCTTGGTCCATTACATTTTGAACACTCTCCCGCATCAATACAGACCTTTCAAAATATCCTATAACACACATAAGGATAAGTGGTCGATGAATGAACTTTTGACCATGTGTGTTCAGGAGGAAGGTCGGTTGATTATGGAGCATGGAGAGAGTGTGTTAATGACAACCAACAAGAAAGATGACAGACGTCCTAAACTTAAGGGGAAGGGTAAAGCGCCTGTTAAGGGAGTGATTGCTAAGGAATCCACGTGCTTCTTCTGTAAAAAGAAGGGGCACATGAAGAAGGATTGCCTAAAATTCCTTCAATGGCGTAAGAAGAAAGGTAACTCAATCTCTCTCGTCTGTTTTGAATCTAATATGACTGATGTTCATTATGACACATGGTGGATTGACTCTGGTTCTTCAATCCATGTTTCAACAACTTTGCAGGATATGACAAGCCTGCAGAAGCCAGTGGAAAATGAATGAGGCATTTTCTCAGGAAACAAAATGCGCTCAGCTATCGAATATGTTGGAACATGCCATCTTATGTTATCTGGAGGCTTTATTTTGCTTTTGCATAATGTTTTTTATGTACCTGGTTTTTCTAGGAATTTGATTTCAATTTCTAGACTATTACCTTTAGGGTTTGTTTTTAATTTTCAAGGAACATCATTCAGTTTGATTTATAAGTCAGATGTTATTGGAAATGGCATATTGTGTAATGATCTCTTTATGCTTAATTTGCAAAATAATGATGTCATGCATGTTAATGCTGGTATGAAAAGATGTGTTATGAATGAGGAATCTTCAATGTTATGGCACCGGAGATTAGGACACAACTCCAAAGATAGAATCAAAAAGTTAGTAAATGATGGAGTACTTAGTACTTTGGATTTTGCTGACTTCGAGATTTGTGTGGACTGCATAAAGGGAAAGCAGACCAAGATATCTAAAAAGGGTGCACATAAAAGTTCTGAATTACTTGAAATCATTCATACAGATATTTGTTGTCCAGACATGGATAAGTGGTCCGAGATACTTTATCTCCTTTATTGATGACTTTTCACGTTTCATGTATATCTACTTGCTTCATAACAAAAGTGAAGCATTAGATGCCTTTAAGATTTTTAAGGCAGAAGTAGAGAAACAATGTGAAAAAAAAAATTAAGATCGTGAGAAGTGATAGAGGAGGAGAGTATTATGGTAGATACACTGAAGGTGGTCAAGCGCCTGGTCCATTTGCAAAGTTTCTTCAAGAGCATGGAATAGTTGCTCAGTACACCAATCCAGGATCTCCTGGTGAGAATGGTGTAGCTGAAAGAAGAAACATGACTTTGATGGAGATGGTTAGAAGTATGCGTAGTAATGCCAAACTTCCTATAACCTTATAGACTGAAGCTCTTCAAACGGCAGCGTATATATTGAACCAAATTCCAACTAAGGCTGTTCCAAAGACGCCTTTTGAATTATGGAAAGGTTGGAAACCGAGTTTGCGCCATGTACGCGTTTAGGGATGCCCTTCTGAAGTAAGAGTGTATAATCCACAAGAAAAGAAACTGGATCCTAGGACTATTAGTGGGTATTTAATTGGATATGACGAAAAGTCCAAAGGATACAGGTTCTATTGTCCATCTCATAGCACTAGGATTGTGGAGTCAAGAAATGCAAAATTTCTTGAGAATGACATGATCAGTGGCAGCGATCATATTCAGGGTACTATTCCTAAAAGGGATCATGCTGGTGGTAGGCCTTCCACTTCAAATGATCGAATAATTGTCATTAGTAGTGCCCCTCGAGTTCAAAGGGGCATTGATCAACAAATAGAGACTCCACATGTTGATATTGATCTAATAGATCAAGTTGTTCATGAAACTCCAGAAGCGGTTGTCACGCCTCGCTTCCCTAAAATGGAGGCGAGACGTGAGAAGGTCCGCTCAAACGTGGAGCTGTGAAGCTGCACGCCTGATAAGCGTCAATTTAGTATAAGCAGGTCCATGTAAACGTAAAAGGAACAACAACAATAATAATAATGGAATGAGACGGATATGAAATAACCAATCCCAAAGTTTGTCCACCAAAATATTCAACATCACAGAAAAGCCACCAGGCTAACAGGAAAGATTCTAAGGCCCAGAACAAGGCCAAACAAAACACAAACATAACAGAGTATCAAACTAGGTGCCACGCACCGACAACTAAGCAGTCTAAACAAAGAAGCCAACTAAGGACTAAGACTAATCCCCAGTGTCAACGAAGTCCTCGATCAGCGCGGTTTCTGACTCAGCGTCAGCGAACACCACGTCCTCAACAAGTAACTCAGGCTCGGGCTCTAACATGTGACACCCAAAAGAGAAAAGGGGCACATTCAGCAAGTCGAAAGACTTGTGCAAGGAAACGGAAGAAAGGTAAACTAGCAACCTAGCAGTTACAGTATGGTGCATGGCAAGTAAGGTAAGGTGGTAACAAGAAAAGTAAAGTACAAGTAGCAAGTGGTTGTTGTGACATGTAATGTCAAGTAACAAGTACAAGTACAAGGGATCACTCAACGAGTGCCCTATTGCCCGCAGGCTATGTTCAAGTATCAAGTACAAGTGGTCACTCAACGAGTGCCCTATTGCCTGCAGGCTGTGTTGAGCTCGTCTTCTGGAACACGAGCCAGAAAGTGTATTTGGCATAGGATTGTGCCCACGCAAGGTGGGTGCCTAGTCGGTATAAATAGTACAAGTATGTAGCGAAGATACGCAATCACGATGAGTGTTCAAGCATGCAATGACATGAGCAGATATTCGCGTACCGTTAAGTGAAATTAAACGTGACATACAAGCATGATGAGGGTGACGGACCAAGCTTCGTTGTCAAGCTAGGTCAATGGCGTCTAGACGGCTATCCTTTCACCGTCTAATCTCTTTTACGCTAAAGCAAGGTAATGGCCTAAGACATAGCCCAAATCAAGAGATGCAAGTTTCACTTGCCTGATACCGAGATTGACGAGCAATGAAGATCGTCACACAAGCTAACTACGGAATGGATCACTGTTATGGTAAAACAATTATTAGCACAATGTTTCTAAATCGGTTTCTTATTAGAACCCTAATCATCTAATAATCCATTTTATAGGGTTTCACAATGTCAATGTGGGTTATACTAAAACTAAAGGAATCGAGTATTACCGTGAAGAAGCGAAGGAACGATGCCGAGCAACCACGGCAACGGAAGAACGATCCGGCTCAGATCTGGAAATGAGGGAAAAATCTGGAGAAATGTGTTTTGATGTGGATTTTGGGGGTTTGATGAAGGTTTGGGGGAGATGGAAGGTGGGTTGTGACAAGGGAGGGTTTGGATGATGAAGGATGAGCTTGGGATGAAGGATTAATGGTTTGAGGAAGATGGGGGCTCAATGGGGGAGAAATTAGGGTTTTAGGTCATGAGGGAGGAGAAGAAAACGTTTGGAGTGGTATTTATAGAGTTTGGTGGCGGCTAGGGCAAAACTAGGGTTTCCTGTACTATTTAGTCGGTCAAAGAACAACCACTGACCGACTAGTTTGGAAACTAGTCGGCCGGTTGACCAACACAGACCGACTAAGTGTAAACAGTAACCCAGACGAAAATTAGGATTTAGATTTAGTCGGTCAAAGAACAATTACTGACCGACAAGTTTGACATCTAGTCGGTCGATGAACGTTCTTGGACCGACTAAGAGTAAACAGTAACTAGTGTCAAAAATAATTAAAGAGTTAGTCGGTTAAAGAAGCATTGCTGACCGACTAGTTTGCAACCTAGTCGGTCGACCAACGTTCTTAGACCGACTAACGACAAACAGTTGTTGGATATGGAAGACGTTAGTACACCCTTGTAGGGGATGTACGAGGGAATACGGACCTCGAACGTCGCGTACACGAAGTCGTACGCAAAGGGAATCTGTTCCCTTACGGAGAGGATCTCTGGATGAGTAGGAAAGTCGCATTATATATGCATAAGTGCATGCGACATATGGCTAATAAAGGGGGAATATCTTAAGCTTATGTTGTACCATGCATATGGTACAACTTAAGCTTATAATGTACCATGTATCATGGTACACCTTAGTTAAATTGTTCCAAAGGAACAATTTACCCTAAAATAACTACCTTGGGGGCTATAAATAAGACCCAAGGGTAAGCCATTTCTTACATCTTTTGCATGGTATTCATGCATGCATCTTCATCCTAGCGAAGCTCTGCCAAAATATTTCCTCTCCCTCTATCCAAGTTCTTAATCTAAAGTAGAGATTTAGATTGTGGATTTAGTAGCCTTACTCCGTTCGTGAGAAGACTCGATCCGTCGTGGCGAATCCGAAGGTAAAGTTCCGAGACTACCGTGCCGCATACGCAAGCGTAAGTCTCAACTTTATTTATCGATCCTAACTCTGTTTTGCAGGATCCTACATTGGTATCGGAGCCATATGGGTTCGCCCCGGTCAAACCGCCGTCCCGTCGAAACTATGAACGAGTCGTTGTCTTTTTCACGAATGGGTCTCCTACCATTACGGATATGGTAGGAACGCTTCGTGACGGAGAGAACGCAGCGGTTGTTCTTTTCACGTTAGGGTCTCCTATCATTACGAATATGGTAGGAACTCTCCGTGACGGGAAGAACCGACCGTTCACGTAGTATGTTATTTTTCATTTTTGGCACACAGCCATTAGAAAATAACTAATTTCTCGACGAACGGGTGCTTCATCGACGAACGGGTGCTTCATCGAGGAAGAAGGTGGTAGTTATTTCCATCGGGGAAGATGAATATTAGTGCATATGTGCCATGGCCAAATGGGCTATTAAGGCCATGCACCCCCCTCCCCATGCGGAGGGGGTTGGCTACGGCCAATAACCACCTCGGCCACCCCTCCGGCGGGGTGTGCGGCAACCCCATTCAATGGGGGTGGCCGGCCATGGCCCCTTTGGCCATGGCCGGCCAATGCCAAATGGCCTTGGCCATGACCGGCCATGGCCAAGCCATGACCGGCCATGGCCAGGCCGGCAGTGGCCGGCCAAGGGCCAGGCCGGCCATGGCCAAGCCATGACCGGCCATGGCCAGGCCGGCAGTGGCCGGCCAAGGGCCAGGCCGGCCAGGCCGGCCCTGGCAGTGGCCAGGGCCAATGCCCTGGCCTCGGCCAGGGCATGGCCGGCCCTGGCCGGCCCTCGGCCAGGGTAGAGGCCCTGGCCGGCCAGGGCAGAGGCCCTGGCCGGCCCTTGGCCAAGTCTCGGCCAGGGCAGAGGCCCTGGCTGTGAAGAAGTTGCAGACCAAAAAAAATTGGTCGACCAATTTGGTGTTTTTGGTCGACCAATCCGACAGAAGGTCTATGTCGATTGCAAACTTGCCAATTGACCCATACGGGGTGACAAAAGGCCTTGGTCAAACTCGATTGTGCCGATTAGTCCATACGGGGTTAACCACAGTGCCGACTAGTCCATACGGGGCTAACGTTTTAATGAAGTTTTTTCATTGGGCTCTACTCCTTGAAGATTAGCCATAGTGCTCTACTTCATGCGAGATTAGCCATGTCATTGTGCTCTACTCTACGGAGATTAGCCAATGTACTTATGACGTTGTGCTCTATCTACGGAGATTAGCCAACGTGCTTTCAAATTTTTTGAAAAAGATGTTTTCAAATAGGTTATGTCCCGTCCTTAATCGGGATAGCGCAATTTAGAATTCCAAGTCCTACCACGATCCGGCCATGGTTATCTAACCCATGGGCGTGTAGAACAGGTCTCGTGGCTTGGCAATTGTTGCGCTAAAATTCTTTGCGCAAACTCTCACCTATTCCATTTTGAAAGATATGTTTTTCAAAAGTAATTTTCCGCTGCGAAGTACTATAAGAGTACGATTGTTTGATAAGTGATGGGGGAATATTGAAGGTTGTTCTAGATTGTGATTGGAATCATAGAGACCTTTTCGATTCTAGAACAACATCTTCAATATTTTTCGAAAGTAACTTATCAAATATAATATAATTCCAAGTGGGATTTGAATTTTTAGAACTATCCAAATGGGATATTCTATTATCATTTCAAGTGGGAGTTATATTTTAAGAATTTTTATGCAATGTTTTGATCAAACCTTCGGTTTTGTGTTTTTTGCAGCATTTTAAAAGTAAAATGTCTTCCGCTTCAAAGAATATCGTCGCTGAGTTAAACAAAGGTGAAAAACTCAACGGTGATAATTACAACCTTTGGTCCATCAAGATACAATACGTTCTAGAGGAGCAAGAAGTGCTCGAAACTCTAAAGAACGTTATGATTGAACCCGAGTTGGGCACTACGGCCCAACACCGACGAGACAAGGAAGCTTTTGATGCTTGGTCTCGGAAGAACAAGATAGCGCGCATTACGTTATTAAGCAGTATGGCTGATGACATAATGCGCATCTTCCGAGAACATGACCTAGCCATGGACATATGGTCCAAGCTAGAGGAGAAGTTCAGTGGCACATCGGTGTCCAAACTTCGCTCCTTAACTATAAGGTTCGATTCATATAAGAAATGTCCAGATCATTCCATGGAGAAACATCTGCGACATATGGCGAACCTTATCTCGGAGTTAAAGGATGCAGGTCATGTGCTCACAGATGAGCAACAAATCCAAGCAGTCATACGTTCCCTACCAAATGGGTGGGATCAGATGAAGATGCATCTCACTCATAATGAGAGCATCAAGACCTTCAACGATGTTTCCAAGCACCTCGAATTAGAGGAAGAGCGGCTTGCGGCTGCCAAGCCAAGTGCAGAAGTGCACATGGTTGCTAGTTCCTCACACGGGGGAAAGAAACGTAAAGATTGTTTGAAGTCTTCTAATGAACATAATAAGTAACCTAAGTCTACCAAGGAACCCAAACATAAGGGTGGGCACAAGAAATGGCACAAGAAGAAAGACTTGAAAAGGATCAAGTGCTTCAAGTGCAACAAGCTCGGTCACTATGCTCGTTCGTGTACGAGTGGAAGTGACGAGGTGCCACCGACCACATAGCAAAGGACAGACGGTCCTTCGTGGAGTATCACCGGATACCCCAAGGAATGAAGTGGATCAATGTAGGAAACAACACACGTGTTGAAGTGAAAGGCGTTGGGACTCACAAGCTAGTCTTGGACAACGGCCGCACTCTCCTACTTCATGATGTTCTCTTCATTCCATATATTCAAAGGAATATTAAAACTGTGGTCAATTTAATGGGTCTTGGTTATAGTTGGTTCCTTCATGATTGTAATATGGACCTATTTTGTAATAATTCCTTTATTGGTACTGGGTTTGTATTTCAAAGGATTTATTGTAATAAGTACAATGTATGATTTCTCATGTAATGAAAATTTCCTTGTGACAAATTCTTTGACTAATGAGTCTAATATAATTTGTTGGCACACAAGGCTTGGTCATATTGGACCAACCGTATGGATAGATTTGCCAAACGTGGTCTTCTATCACATGTTTCAAAGGTTGAAATGTCGACCTGCGAACATTGCCTTGTGGGGAAATCTTGTCGCAAGCCGTTTGGAACCGGCACAAGGGCCGAGGTTCCATTACAGCTTATCCATTCGGACATATGTGGTCCGATGAATGTCAAGACAAGACGCGGAAAGTCCTATTTCATCACTTTTATTGATGATTTCACCCGATTCAGACATATCTATTTGATATCCCACAAAAGTGAAGCTTTGGCTTGCTTTAAAAACTATATGAGTTTAGTGGAGAATCAATTAGATCGCAAGATTAAGGTCTTGCGAAGCAATAAGGGGCGGTGAATATCAATCAACAAGTTTTAAGGAACTTTGTGATGAAGAAGGCATGGTACATCAGGTAATTATGCCTTATACTCCTCAACAAAACGGTGTTGCAGAAAGGAGAAATAGGACTTTAATGGAAATGGTCAGTTCGATGATGGCGCAAGCTAACTTGCCAATCACCTTTTGGGGTGATGCATTATTAACGGCCGCTTTCATTTTAAACCGCGTACCCTCGAAATCAGTTAGCTCCACTCCTTATGAGTTGTGGAACCAAAGGTCTCCTGACTTAAACATTTTGAAACCTTGGGGTTGTGCATTCAACGCACATATTTCCTCCCATAAATATGGCAAACTTGGGCCGAGGGGAAAGAAATGTATCTTTAAACGATACGCAGAAAACTCCAAAGGTTATGTTTTTTAGTCAGGAAGACAATGGTGGGCTAATTGAGTTTGAGTCGAGGGATGTCACTTTCTTGGAAAACGAGTTTCCAAGACAGGGCGAGATAAGTCAGGACTTATCTCTATTTGAGATTTATGATCAAGAAGGATTACCTCATTCGAGTGGGAGAATTCTTGGTGAAAACGAAAATACGTTTCAACCTTCACCAATGGATTATACGAATGACGATTATCCTATTCCATACGGGAATAATGATCCAAGTGGGAGCAATTCTAACGACATTCCAAGTGGGAGTGATATTAGAATTGATCTAAATTCGAGTCAACAAGGACTTGAAGAATCTCAAATACGACGTAGTAGTCATACAAGGTTGGCTCCTCTAAGATTTGAGGATGAATTTCCGCAAACCTTTATGACTTTACTACAAGATGGTGACGAGCCTGCTACTTTCAAACAGGCCGTATCATGCCCTGCAAAAGACAAATGGATGGAAGCGATGAAGGAGGAATTGAAATCCATGAAAGTTAACCAAGTCTGGGACTTAGTTAACTTACCCAGAGGACATAGAGCAATTGGGAACAAATGGGTTCTCAAGATCAAGCATAATGCTGATGGCTCTATAAATAGATATAAAGCTCGCCTTGTCGCGAAAGGTTTTATGCAACAGGAAGGGATGGACTACGAAGAGACCTTCTCACCTGTTGTGCGTTTTACCTTGATTCGCCTGATTCTGGCAATGGTAGCTTGCTTATACCTCAAATTACATCAGATGGATATAAAGACTGCCTTTCTCAATGGAGAATTGGACGAGGAGATCTACATGGAACAACCAACAGGGTTTGTAAAAGAAGAAAACAAACATAAGGTTTGTAAACTTCGTAAGTCCATATATAGTCTTAAATAATCCTCGAGGCAATGGTATATACGATTTCAAGAAGTTGTCTTATCAAATGGATTTTCCATGCTTGATGAAGATGACTGCGTATATATCAAGAGGATTAAAAGCAAGCATGTTATTATGTCTCTATATGTAGATGACATTTTAATAACCAGAAATGACAAGGGCTTTGTGATGGATATCAAGGCTTGACTTTCATCAGTTTTTAGATGAAAGACATGGGGAAGCCACATATATCCTTGGAATTAAGATTTCAAGGAATCGTTCAAAGAAACTTCTTTCTCTTTCACAAGAGACTTATATAAAGAAGGTTCTAGAACGGTTTAATATGTAGGACTGCAAGTCCAAATTGATACTCCTATAAGCAGATGCGATAATTTATATCTGAAATCATGTCCAAAGAACCAAAAGGAAAAGGAAATTATGGAAAAAGTTCCATATTCCAGTACAGTTGATAGTCTTATGTACGCTATGATGCATACAAGACCGGACATCTGTTTTGCCGTTGGAATGGTAAGTCGTTACCAATCCAACCCAGGGCAAGAACACTGGAAAGCGGTTAAGAGGATAATGCAGTATCTTAAAGGAACTGCAGATTTGCAAAAGACTATGATAAAACCAAGAAGGTAGACATAAGGTACATATCTACGCATGAGATGATAGAGGATCAGCTTACGAAAGCGATCCCCAGAAATGTGTTTTATAAACACTTATCATCCCAAGGATTGCGTAAGAGCTGAGTTGTACCAATATATATTCCCATGTCTGAGAAAGATCAAATTTAATAAAAGAATAAGTTCTTTTTCAAACATTGCATATGAATTTCTTAAGAAATGTTTGTGTACATTTTTGAAATCTCAGCTGAATTGTGTGTATGTCGGACAGATTAAGGTTGGCTCTCTCACATGAGCAACCGCCTTATCTTATCAGATGTATAAGATAGAGATGAGACTAGTTTAAAGTCAAAATCATTAGACGAATGATTTAGAGTCGTGACTTAAACAAGATAGTCGAATGAAAGATCTGCATCATATGGATGCTTACAAAAGATCTGAGATCTGTATCACAAGGATATTTGAAAAAGATCTCATAGGATTTGTTAATCCTATCTGTCTTATGCAGGATGAGAGTCCGTGAATATTTCATGAGTAGTAAGGGGACTCAAAAAGATAGGCACTGTGGTGTCTGATCTTTCATCCGTACAACATCATTAAGACATACTCTCCCTGGGAAAGGAGTGATGTTGTAGTACGTGTTCATACCACGTATGCATTTCGACCACTGAGTTAGTAGCAATAGTGTTTGCTATTATGTGAGACTCAAAGGCCATACGGGTCTTAACTCTTACCCTCAAGGACTCCAATTGGTTCCTTTAGATTTGACGAGGTGATCGCTATCTTAGCGTGTTGCTAATGGGCTATGATAATTCGGCTCGGCGGGGCACGTTAGAAAAGCGAATCAAGTCAAGATCAGAAAGGTTCGCAAGAAGAGGAAGATTGATTTCATATTCACATTTGGACTTTAATGATTCAAAGCTGGCCAGCCAATTGTAATCCAGATGGGATTCAATTGTTGAATATAAAGTACAAGAAATGTGAAGAAATAATCTAGGGTAAAGCATGCGTTGAACTACTCAACTTTGCACCTTCGAGGTCGTTGTGTATCTCTAACAAGTGCACAACAACAGACTCTACGCGCATGACGGTCACACGCTCTATTTCTCGGTATGATAGATGAAAGAACTAAGAGAAAGACGTTCTCTTACAATCCCCTCAAGTGTGAGTGGGAGATGTTGGATATGGAAGACGTTAGTACACCCTTGTAGGGGATGTACGAGGGAATACGGACCTCGAACGTCGCGTACACGAAGTCGTACGCAAATGGAATCTGTTCCCTTACGGAGAGGATCTCTGGATGAGTAGGAAAGTCGCATTATATATGCATAAGTGCATGCGACATATGGCTAATAAAGGGGGAATATCTTAAGCTTATGTTGTACCATGCATATGGTACAACTTAAGCTTATAATGTACCATGTATCATGGTACACCTTAGTTAAATTGTTTCAAAGGAACAATTTACCCTAAAATAACTACCTTGGGGGCTATAAATAAGACCCAAGGGTAAGCCATTTCTTACATCTTTTGCATGGTATTCATGCATGCATCTTCATCCTAGCGAAGCTCTGCCGAAATATTTCCTCTCCCTCTATCCAAGTTCTTAATCTAAAGTAGAGATTTAGATTGTGGATTTAGTAACCTTACTCCGTTCGTGAGAAGACTCGATCCGTCGTGGCGAATCCGAAGGCAAAGTTCCGAGACTACCGTGCCGCATACGCAAGCGTAAGTCTCAACTTTATTTATCGATCCTAACTCTGTTTTGGCAGGATCCTACAACAGTAACTCCTGAACATTTAACAAAGCTCACTAGTCGGTTCAAGAAGGTTTTCCGACCGACTGGATCGTCATCTAGTCGGTCGGTGCCCCTTCTTATACCTGCTAACGTGCACCAAAAGTTCCGAAATGGAGCGCGAAGCTCCGGGATCGATTCCTAAGACTCCTAGGCTTGATCTAACAATAAGATATGACCGATATGAAGCCCGTCACGAATGACTTACTTCAAACACGGCGACCGACGGAAGAATCTAAAGAATCACGACGAAACGAACGAAAATGAAAACTACGGAGACGGAGATGGAAATCACAATCAAGAAGAAGCTACCAAATATATATATATATATATATATATATATATATATATATATATAATAAAATCCATACATGAAAAACCAGTCGTTACATCCTCCCCAACTTAAGAAAAATTCCGTCCTCGGAATTTTCCAACACTCACGCGTCCGGGAACAAAAGTGGGAAACGCTCTCGCATCTCATCCTCATTCTCCCAAGTAGACTCTCCAGGCGAGCCGTGTCGCCACATCACCCTCACAAGATTGACAACCTTGTTCCGAAGTGACTTCTGACGCCTGTCCAGAATCAGCACTGGATGCTGGTCATACGTCAAATCTGGGCGAACGATAATCTCCGAGAAATCCACAGCATAAGATGGATCGCTAATGTATCGACGAAGCTACGACACATGGAAAACATTGTGAACTCCCTCCAAGGACGGCAGCAAGGCTAAGCGATAAGCTACCTCGCCAACTTTCTCCAGAATGTCAAACGGTCCAATGTATCACGGGCTCAACTTCCCTCGCTTCCCAAAACGAATCACACCACGATTCGGGGAAATCCTCAGAAACACATGGTCGTCCGGCTGAAACTCCAAAGGATGACGTTTAGCATCCGCCCAATGCTTAAAACGGTCCTGAGAAATCCTCAACCTCTCCCGAATATTCCTGACAACCTCCACAGCTTCCACAATCATCTTAGGTCCCAACAGCTCCCTATCTCCAACGTCATCCCAACTCAATGGCGATCGACATTTCCTCCCATACAATGCCGTGAAAGGCGCCATGCCAATAGACGCCTGGTAGCTGTTGTTGTAAGAGAACTCTACCAAGTGTAGATGGTCCTCCCACGAACCCTTGAAATCCAACATGCACGCTCTCAGCATGTCTTCCAAAATCTGAATTGTCCTCTCGGATTGGCCATCCGTCTGCGGATGGTACGCCGTGCTGAAACTCAGACGCGTACCCAAACTCTTCTGCAAACTCTGCCAGAACTGAGATGTGAACCTCGTGTCCCTGTCCGACATGGTGCTCACGGGGACTCCGTGAAGTCGCATGAACTCCTGCACGATTCACGTTACATCACTATCCAAACTAAGAAAGGAAATAAAAACGGAGAGTAAAAGAATTTACCTCCATATATCTCCTCGCTAGCGCCTCAGTGGACTGTCCCACTCGGAATGGAATAAAGTGCACGGATTTGGTCAATCGATCTACGATCACCCAAATCGCGTCATTCTGCTTCGGACTCCGAGGTAGTCCAGTCACGAAATCCATAGTGATGTGTTGCCACTTCCACCCCGGAATCAGAAGTGGTTGCATCAACCCAGCCGCACGCTGATGCTCCGCCTTCACTTGCTGGTAAACCAAACACTTGGCCATACTCCGTGCCACACTCCTCTTCATGCCATGCCACCAAAAGTTCAGACGAAGATCCTTGTACATCTTGGTCCCACCAGGATGCACAGAATACGGCGAATTATGTGCCTCCACCAACAACTCCTCTCTAATATCTCCAGCTGGCACACACAACCTGGCACCAAACCTCAGCAAGCCATCCTCGTGAATCAAAAAGTCAGTCCGCAGACCGGCTTCCACCTGCTCCCGAATCTTCACCAGCTTCGGATCCTCAGCCTGGCCAGCCTTGATCCGATCCACAATCGTCGACTGTACATGCATACACATTAACGAAGAAGCCTCCCTAGGAAGAACAATCTCCACACCAGACTCTCAAAAATCCTGCTGCAATCTCCACTGCGAGGTCAAAATCATCACCGCTGGAAGCCTACTCAGCGCATCAGGAACCACTTTCACCTTGCCAGGGTGATACTGCAAATCAATCTCATAATCCGCCATGAGCTCCAACCATCGACGCTGTCGCATGTTGAGCTCCTTCTGAGTGAAAATATACTTCAAGCTTTTGTGATCGGTGAAGATTTTCACTTTCTCACTCAGCAAGAAGTGCCTCCAAATCTTAAGAGCAAACACAACGGCAGCCAACTCCAAATCATGCGTCGGGTAATTCTTCTCATGAACCTTGAGCTGACGAGAAGCATAAGCCACAACATGCCCGTGCTGATGCAACACACAACCGAGACCCTTGCCAGAAGCATCGCAAAAGATCTCAAATCCACCGCTGCGATCAGGCACAACAAGAATAGGGGCAGTCGTCAACCTCTCCCTCAGAACACCAAAAGCATTCTCACAATCACCCGACCAAACAAAAGCAACATCCTTCCGCGTCAATCTGGTCATCGGCTCGGCAATACGGGAAAAATCCTTAATGAATCGCCGATAGTAACCAGCAAGCCCAAGGAAACTCCGGATCTCAGACGCAGACGACGGAACAGGCCACTCTCTGATGGCCCTAATCTTCTCGGGATCCACAGAAATACCATCTCCAGTCACCACATGCCCCAGAAAAGCAACTCTATCCAGCCAAAACTCGCACTTCGAAAATTTAGCATACAACCGATGCTTCCTCAAAACCTCCAACACCGTCCTTAAGTGTGAGGCATACTCCTCCTCCGACTTCGAATAGATCAAAATGTCGTCAATAAAGATAACGACAAACTTATCTAAAAAGTCGTAGAAAATTAGGTTCATCAGATTCATGAAAACTGCGGGTGCGTTAGTTACGCCGAAAGGCATAACCACAAACTCATAGTGTCCATACTTCGTCCTGAAAGCTGTCTTCGGCACATCATCCTTCTTCACCTTCAACTGATGGTAACCACTCCTCAAATCCAATTTAGAAAACACCCTCGAACCTCCAAGCTGATCAAAAATATCATCGATGCGAGGCAACGGGTATTTATTCTTAATAGTCACCGCATTCAGCTCCCGATAGTCCATGCACATCCGACGCGAACCATCCTTCTTCTTCACCAACAACACCGGTGCTCCCCACGGAGACACACTAGGGTTGATATAACCCTTCTGCATAAGCTCATCCAACTGCCTACGCAACTCCTCCAACTCTGCTGGCACCATATGATATGGTGCCTTCGAAATGGGCTGCGCACCTGGAATAAGATCAATAGAAAACTCCAAAGCTCGATCAGGCGGCATTCCAGACATCTCCTCGGGGAAGACGTCACCAAAATCTCGCACCACAGCTGGCCACTCCAACTCCATCTGCATAGCCACAACATCCACCGGTCTGGCCCGAAATCTGACCGGACCCAGCGAACTGCTACCACGACTGAACTCAAATACTGGATGTCCGGGAATCTCGAACACCACCTTCTTCCTCCGACAGTCAATCGTAGCATAGAAGCTCGCAAGCCAATCCATCCCAAGGACCGCATCGTAGTTGATGATGTCGTGGACAATGAAATCAGCACAAAGCTCACGTCCACAAACCACCAACGGACAAGAATTGCATCCACGATGCACCGAGACCACACCGTTCCCTGTGACGATATTCCAACTCTTAGGAATAGAGGACGTCGACAAGGAATGCTTCTCCACGAAGCTCCGGGCCAAAATGCACATCGACGCACCTGAGTCAAAGAGGACTCGTGCAGGAAATGTTTAAACCAAAACCACACTTAGCAAACAATCTAACAATCAAATCCTATTCTAGTAACAAGCATGAGCAAGCAACCAACATAATCAACAATCAACTAAGGAAGAAAAATAGCTAGAATGAGCGTTACCTGTAATAACCTCATCCACGGCCATGCTCTCCTCCTCAGTCATCAGAAAGGCCAGCCCTCTCGGCGGAACAGCCTGCCGAAAGGCCTGTCTCTATGGAACAAGAGGCGCTCCACGTCCAACGAGCACAGGAGCTCGCTGCTGCAACGGCTGTGCTGCAATAGGAGCCCGCCAAGGCTGCTTCGACTTGGGACACTCCCTGATGGTGTGGGCAGGATCTTCGCAGACAATGCACTGTCCTAGAAACCTCCTACACTGATCCCTGAGGTGTCCAGTCTTGCCACAGAAATGGCAAGTCTTCAGAATAGGCCCTCCTGGCCTCTTGAACTGCACCGGATGATTAGGCTTGAAACCAGGCCTAACCACCGCCCTGGCCTGCTCCATAGGCCTCTTCCCAGCTCCGGAAACATGTCCCTTCCTCTGGTTCAAATTCAAATCTTGACGCCTCGCAGCAATCAGAACCTTCTAATATGTCTCCAGGTCAGAAGAGGTCACAAAGCTCTGAAGCTCCAAGGCAAGTCCCTGAAGAAATCGCTGAGCTTTCTCATCGGAATCTTGCACCATCTTAGGTGCAAACCGACTGAGCCTCGTGAACTCTTGGTGGTACTGATCCACCAACAAGCTCCCCTGCTTCAAATTTATGAAGCGCTGCAGTATCACCTGCCTAGCAGCCTTCGGAAAGAACTCTCCATCAAATCTGGACTTGAAGGTAGCCCAAACTATCGGCTCCACCAGCATCTTCTCTTCAGCATCCCACCAGTTTCTGGCATTTTCCTTCAGCTGCCTCTTAGCCAAATCAACCCATCCAGCCGGGTTAATCTTTGCCATCGCCAGGTTATCCTCAATGTTCCGAATCCACTCATCGGCAGCCAAAGGACCCTCAGACCCATCAAAATATGCGGGACCCAGCTCCCGAAATTGCTTCGCTCCCGGCTCGGAGCGAGGGGCATCCGGAAGTGCCCGGGCAGCTCGAGCAAGCGGAGCATTCTGGACTTGCAGGAGCACGCCCTGCTGCACTTGCATCATCTGGATCATCATCTGCATCATCTCTCCAATGGTGGGTTCCCGCTCAGGCTCCTCATCATGAGGGGGCGCACCACTACCTCCACCACGGGTGAATCGCCTTCCTGCCATCTAGTGACACAGAAAACGAAGCAGATTAGACTCATAGCTTATGACTCGGATATCGAATTTATTTGTTGGACAATCTTATATTATTATTGTTATCCCTGATAATTGCAGTTACAGAGAGACCTGCATGGGCCACCACTAAAACCTGTCACGCCCCGCTTCCCTAAAATGGAGGCGAGACGTGAGAAGGCCCTCTCAAACGTGAAGCTGTGAAGCTGCACGCCTGATAAGCATCAATTTAGTATAAGCAGGTCCCTGTAAACGCAAAAGGAACAACAACAATAATAATAATGGAATGAGACGGATATGAAATAACCAATCCCAAAGTTTGTCCACCAAAATATTCAACATCACAGAAAAGCCACCAGGCTAACAGGAAAGAGTCTAAGGCCCAGAACAAGGCCAAACAAAACACAAACATAACAGAGTATCAAACTAGGTGCCACGCACCGACAACTAAGCAGTCTAAACAAAGAAGCCAACTAAGGACTAAGACTGATCCCCAGTGTCAACGAAGTCCTCGATCAACGCGGTTTCTGACTCAGCGTCAGCGAACACCACGTCCTCAGCAAGTAACTCAGGCTCGGGCTCTAACATGTGACACCCAAAAGAGAAAAGGGGCACATGTCAGCAAGTCGAAAGACTTGTGCAATGAAACGGAAGAAAGGTAAACTAGCAACCTAGCAGTTACAGTATGGTGCATGGCAAGTAAGGTAAGGTGGTAACAAGAAAAGTAAAGTACAAGTAGCAAGTGGTTGTTGTGACATGTAATGTCAAGTAACAAGTACAAGTACAAGGGATCACTCAACGAGTGCCCTATTACCCGCAGGCTGTGTTCAAGTATCAAGTACAAGGGGTCACTCAACGAGTGCCCTATTGCCCGCAGGCTGTGTTGAGCTCGTCTTCTGGAACACGAGCCAGAAAGTGTATTTGGCATAGGATTGTGCCCACGCAAGGTGGGTGACTAGCCGGTATAAATAGTACAAGTATGTAGCGAAGATACGCAATCACGATGAGTGTTCAAGCAGGCAATGACATGAGCAGATATTCGCGTACCGTTAAGTGAAATTAAACGTGACATACAAGCATGATGAGGGTGACGGACCAAGCTTCGTTGTCAAGCTAGGTCAATGGCGTCTAGACGGCTATCCTTTCACCGTCTAGTCTCTTTTACGCTAAAGCAAGGTAATGGCCTAAGACATGGCCCAAATCAAGAGATGCAAGTTTCACTTGCCTGATACCGAGATTGACGAGCAATGAAGATCGTCACACAAGCTAACTACGGAATGGATCACTGTTATGACAAAACAATTATTAGCACAATGTTTCTAAATCGGTTTCTTATTAGAACCCTAATCATCTAATAATCCATTTTATTAGGGTTTCACAATGTCAATGTGGGTTATACTAAAACTAAAGGAATCGAGTATTACCGTGAAGAAGCGAAGGAACGATGCCGAGCAACCACGGCAACGGAAGAACGATCCGGCTCAGATCTGGAAATGAGGGAAAAATCTGGAGAAATGGGTTTTGATGTGGATTTTGGGGGTTTGATGAAGGTTTGGGGGAGATGGAAGGTGGGTTATGACAAGGGAGGGTTTGGATGATGAAGGATGAGCTTGGGATGAAGGATTAATGGTTTGAGGAAGATGGGGGCTCAATGGGGGAGAAATTAGGGTTTTAGGTCATGAGGGAGGAGAAGAAAACGTTTGGAGTGGTATTTATAGAGTTTGGTGGCGGCTAGGGCAAAACTAGGGTTTCCTGTACTGTTTAGTCGGTCAAAGAACAACCACTGACCGACTAGTTTGGGAACTAGTCGGTCGGTTGACCAACGCAGACCGACTAAGTGTAAACAGTAACCCAGACGAAAATTAGGATTTAGATTTAGTCGGTCAAAGAACAATTACTGACCGACTAGTTTGACATCTAATCGGTCGATGAACGTTCTTGGACCGACTAAGAGAAAACAGTAACTAGTGTCAAAAATAATTAAAGAGTTAGTTGGTTAAAGAAGCATTGCTGACCGACTAGTTTGCAACCTAGTCGGTCGACCAACGTTCTTAGACCGACTAACGACAAACAGTAACTCCTGAACATTTAACAAAGCTCACTAGTCGGTTCAAGAAGGTTTTTCGACCGACTGGATCGTCATCTAGTCGGTCGGTGCCCCTTCTTATACCGGCTAACGTGCACCAAAAGTTTCGAAATGGAGCGCGAAGCTCCGGGATCGATTCCTAAGACTCCTAGGCTTGATCTAACAATAAGATATGACCGATATGAAGCCCGTCACGAATGACTTACTTCAAACACGGCGACCGACGGAAGAATCTAGAGAATCACGACGAAACGAACGAAAATGAAAACTACGGAGATGGAGATGGAAATCACAATCAAGAAGAAGCAACCAAATATATATATATTTATAATAAAATCCATACATGAAAAACCAGTCGTTACAGCGGTTGAACAACCTATGGTTCAAGAAGAACCGCTGACGAATGAGCAACCAGTTGATCAACATGATCCTCAAGAGAATGTTGATACAACTTTAAGAAGATCCAGTAGGACAAGAAAATCAGCAATATCTAGTGACTATGTTGTGTATCTACAGGAATCAGACTTTAATGTTGGAGCCGAAAATGATCCTGAGACGCTTTCACAAGCCATGAGTTCGAAAGAATCAAACTTATGGCATGATGCTATAAAAGATGAGATGAATTCGATGTCATCGAATGGGGTATGGGACCTTGTTGAGTTACCTAAAGGGGCGAAAGCCGTTGGATGCAAATGGGTCTTTAAAACAAAGAAAGATTCATTGGGTAACATTGAGAGATATAAGGCCAGGCTCGTTGCCAAAGGATTCACTCAAAAGGAATGAATCGATTACAAGGAGACATTTTCTCCTGTATCAAAGAAAGATTCTCTTCGCATAATCATGGCATTAGTTGCACATTTTGACTTGGAATTGCAACAAATGGATGTGAAAACAGCTTTTCTTAATGGAGTCCTAGAGGAAGAGGTATACATGAAGCAACCTGAAGGATTCTTCTCTAGTAATGGTGAGCACTTGGTTTGCAAGCTTAAGAAATCCATATATGGATTAAAACAAGCCTCACGTCAATGGGATTTGAAATTTCATGATGTTATATCTTCATTTGGATTTGAAGAAAACGTTGTGGATCAGTGTATATACCAGAAGGTTAGTGGGAGCAAGATTTGTTTCTTAATCCTATATGTGGATGACATTTTACTTGCAAGCAATGATAAGGGAATGCTATATAAGGTGAAACAATTTCTCTATGAAT
>CM061142.1:700006195-700141870 GCA_030789695.1 Scilla litardierei
CATACTTAATAGTCAGGCGTGAACAGATATTTCGGTTTTCTCTTCAGGAGATCTGATGAGATTTAAGTTGTTTTCAACTATGATCTCAAATCCTGTCCTTTGCTCAGATACAAAGACAACCCTTAGTAGGAACCATTGCTTTGTCAAGTGAATCTCTTGGTTGTACATTATTTATTATTCTTATTATTCTTCTTCAATGGAATAGAACGTCCCGAAGTCTATTCAGGCATTTTAAGGAAATGTGGAATTTATCTTTACCAAGATATCCATAAAGGTATGATGTCACAACATCCAATAGTAGCATATCCAAAATTTCCTTTGCCAAAACGTAAGGTATTCGCATTTGATAACTTAGAGAATCTGAGGCATCATTTATGAGTCATGCTGTCATGCCCCGCTCTTCCAAGTACGGGAGGCGTAGCTAACGAGGCCGCTGTAGTATTCAGACTCAGGCTCGAGCCCTCTTATCTAAATACTACTATGCATTTTTTTGGTTAACTTAATTAAATAGCAGGCCACTGCAACAACACTGGAATAGTACACAGAGAAAAAGAAAAGTGCTCCAACAGAAAATACATCGCAGTACTGAAAAGAAAATACAACAACACAGAAGTTACATTACATATATACAGAGTTCATATACTTACATCATCTGATCAAAGGGGGTACAAAAGTGGGGGTACAACAAAAAGAAGAAACCCACAACCCAAAAGGTACAAAAGTGGTGTCCACACCCAGTACACCTCACCCACTAATCTAAACTCGGAAAGTCCAACCGTACGAAGTCGCTCGTATGCTCTACCTCGGCAGAACTAGCACCGGTCTCTGACTCTGGAACCCTCACAGACTGCTCGGGTCCCACACCTGAAACCACAAGTTGGGACACGTCAATGCGTGACCCAGTAGAAACTCCTAACCCTCTAGTAGGACCCAGTTTAAGAACTGGTCTCCCTAACTAGTCAACTAACAACAGGTATCACATCAATCTCAGGAATATGCAGAAATTAAAGACAGAACGTAAGTGCTGAAAGTAAACAACAGAAAGCAAAACTGAAGTGAAATCACTGATTAAATTAATTAAAATTAATCATTGTTCTGATTTGGAACCCGGGTATACCGTAGGATGTTAAGGAAGTGGACTTCACTCAGGGTGGATGAAAAGTGGTACCACTCCAGCGACACGAGCACTGGAGGGGCCTCTCGTAACTCCGTACCCGAATAGGATAAGGTACTGAAGTAAGACTCATCTCGGTTTTTCTTGGGACAAACGAAGAAAACCATCACTTACCGACATGGTGCGACACGAGCACACCAGCGACCTATCTAGCCCTCTCAAACTCCCCTTCCAGGGGCGACACATCAGGCGAGATATACTACTACTGTCCGCTACTTAACCCCTAAAATTACCCATGTTTCCCCAAACCCACATCTAGAATCTCACCCATTTCAAGAATGGACCGAGTCCTCCGATGTCAAACTCTCTGCTCACTCTCAGTTTTCTTTTGTTAAAACATTTCTTTATTTGACAACGAATCAACTAGCGGTCTCTACTACCGCTTTCATTTCGTACTTATACAATTTTTCATCATAAATTTTCCACACGAATCATAACATATGAAACATCATCATAAAGACATATTTCAAGAGCATGATAATGATGTACAATCAACATGATCAATTTCAACTCAAGACAAAAATACAAAAATACAATTTCTAAGCAAAATTAACACATGAATCTGTCTAAACTGTCACACCGGAAATAATGCTACTGCAGACCTACCTACAGTCAGATTTAGCTTCAGGTCCCTCTTTAAGGTTGTAGATAATTTTTTGCAGTTTTCCGTAGTGTCCTAGATTGTATTTTTCGATTTTTCTACTATTTTCAACGATTTTTCTAAGTTGCTGTCATGTGCTAAGAAAAATTCCAGCAACGAAATTTCTAACCAACTTTAGCTTCTAACATGGTTGGATGCCTCCATTATTATAACTACACTAACATGATAATAAAGGTTACAACATAGCATAATCTCACTAATTTTGAGTATAAAAACATAATGAAAATAAACATACAAACATTATTACTTAAAATACAACATACTACTAAATTTAAGTAACCAACATGAAAGAAAATTTACTAAAGCATGGATCTTAGTATGACTTACAAAACATGATTTTTACACTAAAATTTTCATACAACATGCTAACCTAAATGAATCTTTAGTCCTAAAACTAATTCCCACTAAAAGTGTTAAAAATTCTACCTCCAAAAGTCCTCCAAAGTTTTCTTTAGCCCTTCTTATTCCTTGAAGAATTCTTGGACCTCCTAATTTCCTTCTTCAATCTCCTATCTAGCCTTCAAATTTTGGATTCTTGAAGTATTTTGGGAACATATTGGGTGTTAGAATGATGAGAAAAAGTGGGGATTCTTGGTGGTGGAGTGGGAGGAGCTTGGGGTGGTGATGGTGGTGCAAGAGGTGGTGCAAATGGAGGAGGGGAGAGGGAGAAATGAGTGAATGAGAGAGTATTTTTGGTTTCTCTGGTTTTGTTTTCCATTTTCTTTTCTTTTCCTTTTTTGAAAACTTCTCCATCCTCCATCTCACCCCTCAAAATCCTCATCAAGAGACACCTAGCTTTGTGGTAGGTGTAGAGTACATGGGGATGCCACCTAATTGTAAGTTAAGTAAGAATAAACTTCCTTATGACACCTAACCTAAAGAGGTGTCATTACATGAAAAATTAGGGTTTTCAAGAATACATGTCATAATACTAGGTACCATCCATTATACATGTATTCATTCATGTATGCTTCATTTAATAATTCCAAATGATGAGTTAAATTATTTAAAAATAATTTCTACACCAAATAATTAAAAGAAAAATACAAGCATACTCCCAAAAATTATACATACGCATTTACGCCAAAATACGTATCAATACGCGTACATGGAAATTGGAGTCATTACATCCTACCCCCTTAAAATAAATTCCGTCCTCGGAATTTCAAATTAAGTGAGAAAAACTTACTATACATCACATTACATTACATCTATTTTCCGATGAATAAAAAAATTACATCAAACAAACAGGTGTGGGTACTTCTCTCTCATTTCATCCTCGAGTTCCTAGGTAGACTCTCATTGTGACTCTCGGTGCCACATAACCCTCACCAAATTGATTGAATTCTTCCTCAGCATCTTCTGCCATCGGTCTAGAATGGCCACAGGCTACTGATCATAAGTCAAGTCTGGTCGCACTTCAATCTCAGAGAAGTCGACGACATGATCAGTATTTCCAACACACCTCCTGAGTTGCGATATGTGAAACACATTATGCACTCCCTCAAGAGATGTTGGCAAGGCAATCTTATAAGCCACTTCTCCAACACGAGCCAAAACTTCAAAAGGTCCAATATATCTTGGGTTCAACTTCCCTCGTCTTCCAAAACGAATCAGCCCTCGAGTTGGCGAGATCTTCAAAAATACTAGCTTGCCTGGCTGAAACTCTAAGTGTCGCCTCTTCGCATCTGCCAGTGCTTATAACGGTCTTGGTCTATTCGAAGATTGTCTCTGACGACTCTCACAACATCCACGGTTTCAGCGATCATATCAGGGCCCAACAATTCATGATCTCCAACATCATCCCAACTGAGAGGAGATCAGCATTTCCTCCCATACAGAGCTAAAAATGGCGACATGCTTATACTGGCTTGAAAACTATTATTGTAAGCGAACTCTACCAGATGTAGATGTTCATCCCAAGAGCCCTTGAAATCCAGTATGCACGCCCTCAACATATCTTCCAGAATCTGAATTGTCCTCTCCGACTGACCGTCTGTCTGAGGATGGTATGCGGTGCTAAAACTCAGTTGAGTTCCCAAGCTAGCTTGTAGACTTCTCCAAAAGTGAGATGTGAATCTAGTGTCACAGTCGGAGACTATGCATACAGGTACTCCGTGAAGCATCATGATTTCCTCCATATATATCTTAGCAAAATGGTCTGTCGACTGGCCCACTCGAAAAGGTATGAAATGAGCGGATTTGGTCAATCGGTCAACGATTACCCAAATAGCATCATTTCCTCGAGGAGTGCAAGGTAAGCCGGTCACGAAATCCATCGTCACATGCTGCCACTTCCACTCTGGAATCGGAAGAGGCTGCAGTAGTCCTGCCGTTCTCTGGTGCTCGGATTTGACTTGCTGACATGTTAAACATGAAGCTACACTCCTAGCCACACTGCGCTTCATGACGTGCTACCAAAAAATGTTGTCGCAGATCACGATACATTTTGGTGCATCCGGGATGGATAGAATAAGGTGAGTTATGAGCTTCTCTCAATAATTCATCCCGAATGTCACCCGATGGCACACAAATTCTGCTTCCAAAACGTAGAGACACATCTTCATGAATACAGAAATCATTGCGAAGTCTGGCCTCCGTCTGCTCTCGAATCTTCTTTAACTTCCATCTGTAGATTGAGCTGCCTTAATCCTTTCAACTAAATCACATTGAACTTGCAATTTCATCATCAATACTGATGTATCAGGTAAGACAACTTCAATCTCCATCTGTCGAATATCACCCTGAAGTTCTCTCTGTGTCGTCAACATCATCACTGTTGGCATGCGACTAAGAGCATCAGGTACTACGTTGACTTTCCCAGGGTGATATTGGATGTCAACATCATAATCAGCCATCAACTCGAGACATCTGTGCTGCCTCATATTCAGCTCTTTCTGAGTGAACACGTATTTCAAACTATTGTGATCTGTGTATATCTTTACATGTTCACCCAGAAGAAAATGACTCCATAACTTCAATGCAAAAAACCACTACTGCTAGCTCCAAGTCATGCGTAGGATAGTTCCTCTTATGTGTCTTCAACAATCTAGAATCATAGGCTACTATCACAGTAAATCTCATATCCACCTGAACGATCTGGAATCGTCAGGACAGGTGCAGTGATCAATCTACGCTTCAGCTCATTAAATGCTCGCTGACATTCGTCTGACCAACTGTAATCAACATTCTTCTTGGTTAGATGAGTCATCGGTGCAGCGATCTTAGAGAAATCCTTGATGAACTTTCTGTAGTACCCAGCCAATCCCAAGAAGCTTCTGATCTCTGTGACTGACTTAAGAACTGGCCACTTCTCTACTGCAGCAACCTTCTCTGGATCTACAGCTATCTCATCTCCAGATACAACATGTCCCAGAAAAGCAACCTTGGTCATCCAAAACTGGCACTTGCTATGCTTAGCATATAATTAGTGCTGCCTCAGAGTCTCCAGGACTATCCTCAGATGCTCAGCATGATCTTCCTCCGACCTTGAGTACACCAAGATATCATCTATGAAGACGACCACAAACTTATCCAAGTACTCATAGAAGATGGTTCATCCACCTCATGAATGTGGCTGGTGCATTAGTAACACCGAAAGGCATCACTAAGAACTCATAATGACCATACCGGGTTCTAAATGCAGTCTTTGGAATATCTAATCCTTTGATCTTCACCTGGTGATACCCACTTCTCAAATCCAGCTTCGAATATACACGCGATCCACCAAGCTGATCAAAGATGTCATCAATCCAGCTTCGAAATCGACACTTGCGATTTTGGCCATTTTATCTAGCAGAGCACAAATTTGCATGAATTAATAATGTATACATTAAACATTTTCATGCGGAGACAATTTTTAGATAAAGATCTAATTGCGTGGATCGGCCAGTCCCACATTAAAAATAGAGTTCAAAGTCCATATTGCAGTCCATATTACACAAATGAAAGCGAAAAAAGAGATTACAACTTTGGAAAACCCGTGGGTCCCATTTATAAAATCTTCAGCTTCAAGTGTGGCCTCCATCTCCATGGAAAGTAGTCGTCAGTCTTGGACATTACATAATTTCCTCACTACAATTTCTCTCAAAAAGAAAAGAAAAGTGCAGGAAAAGTAAAATGTGGGACTTAAACAGCCGAACCAAAACCACAATTAGCAATACATGCAAAAAATTTGTGCTCATCAAATATTTTCAGCAGACATTTTCAGCAGACATTTTCATCACAAGCATCACATGCATCATATTCACAGAAGGATAAACAATTTGAATACTTAATAATTATTGGATCACAAGGCAACATCATACACCGTTAGGTTAGGTGACTAATGGCAGAGTGGTCGCGGGATCTTCCTAATTATTAAGTTAATATTGTACAACAGATATCATTTTATCCACAGAATAAGACATTTAAAATGATGCAGAGCATATAATTATATCCTAAAAGGTATCATATAATGCAAAAAGTTGTGCTTGTTGGGATTATTCAAAAGAGTTTGAAAAGAGCCCAAATTGACATGTTCTTCATGAAAAGGAAGGAGTTTTCATTTTTATTTACCCCCAATAAACCCCTACAAGTCCCCAAATGTCCCCATAAGGTCCCAGAATTTTCTGCAATTTTATAGGACCCGAAAACCCATTTATTTCATGTTTTAATCCCCTCCATTATATAGCCCTTTCTGTTTTTTTTCTCAGATTTTTGTGGCCTGTGGGCATGAAGTGTGCAGTGTTGCTGCGAGCTTCAGGCCTACAGCCCCCGGGTCCCCGGGTTTTTTTTCGTTTCGTTTGTGGGCTGCAGGCCCACATTTATTTTAATTCGAGAGAGGAGGGGGCGACGGCTAGGTCATGCCGCCGCCGCCCCCTTCAGTGGCCCGCTATAGCACAAACGACGGAGGAGCCCCCCTGCATCCAGGTAAGGGGCAGTGATCTCGACGGCGGCCCCCACGTGATGATGCGTAGGGGGTTGGGGGGGCAAAGGGGATGACGGCCACCCCACACGGCGAGGCATGGGGAAGGCGATCGTGGCGGCGGCTACCCCAAGCGGCGAGGCGTGTGGAAGGCGATTGGGGCAGCAGCACCCCGCTGCGAGGCGGGGGGGATGGGGACGGCAGCCCCCCTCTTGCTGCGAGCGTGAGGGGGGAAAGGGGACGTGCACACCCCCACCGCCGTGAAGGGGGGTTGGGGGCGATGCACCGGCATGACAGTCGTGAGGGGGGAGAAACCTGCCTTCGGGGCGGTCAAAAACGACAGCGACCGGCGGCAAGGCCACCGGCGAAGCCTGGGGGGTAAAAATTATTTTTATTTATTTTTCTGATTGATACATGATATTTAGATGATAAAAATCGTCGATATAGGCGATTAGCCATATTTCCACTCCGATCTAGTGAGATCTATGGAGAAAAATATCATGCGCATGATAAAAATTAGATTTTTAGCGAAAAATACCTTTAGATCCGTCCTCCAGATCTAGCGACGGTTGTACGAAGCCTACACGTGGATGACGACGCCCGTTTGAGGTAGATGATGTCGCGCGCGTGGGTCTTCCGCCTTTCCTTCGCTTTCGCAACGATCGGTATTTGTGTGGAATTTCTATTTAGAGACTCGTGTTGATAACGTGTTATGAATAATTATCTGGGGGAGGATCCCCCAGCTATTTATTTATATTAGAGAAGGAGCGTACAGGGATAAGATACAATAGATACGGTCTTATTTATAAGATACGTCGTGATCTTAACCAACTCAGTAATATCCATTCACAACAATTAGCCATATTTGCTGTATGTTTTCCATTCATTTTTACACACACACATGGCAATCTTAGTGTACTAAATTTTGCCATAGTTTGTTTTTTATTTTATTTTTTTATTTTTAAGTATTAATATAGACATTCTAAAACCACACCTTAAATTTGGGATGAACCATAAGGGATGACCCATAAGTGACATTCAAAATCATTCTCTTCAAAAATTTCAAAAACAACCGGTCAAAAATTTCAACTACATTCAAAATCTTACTATTCAAAATCTTTCCGTTCAAAAATTTCAACCACCCCGTTCAAAATTTCTTCAAATTTCAAAAACATTCAAGATCTTTACCTAATTTCAATGATAACCAATTATACTTTATGTTTTCGGGTTAAAAATGACACGCGGTCCACTGTGGGTTTCCCTTAAAAAAATTATCACCATTTATTCTAGATTCCAAATTAAACATCAGTTATTCTGTTGTTAACCCGACAAAGGCTAATTAGGACAAACCGATTGGTACGAAGAGGGCCGGGATTTGTCTCACGCTACCAAAGGTCTCGGATGGAAGCTGGTGGGGACCGCTGGTTGTGGGTGTTGGTGTCGGCATGGGATTCGGTGAAGGGGTTTTGATGGAGGAGAGAGAAAAGAAAGGTGGTGGGGACGGGGAAAGAGGGTGTGGTGTGGGTCGGCGTGAGTTTGGGTGCAGTTACCCGTGTGGATGGTGGGACCCCGTGCCTCTGAGCGCGTGCATTACCCGTGTGGATATATAAGGGCAGGGATAAAACAGTGGGGGCAATGAGATTGGTCTCTCTTCTTGATTCGCGGAATCAGCAAGAGATCGGCGAGCGAGAGAGCGGAGGCGAAAAAAACAAAAAAAAAATTATTTACTTACTACCTGCAAGTAATACTATATCTGTAAACAACAAGGAGGATTATTAATTGTGAGGCGATATTATTGTTATTGGATCGATTGGATGGAGAGCTTTTTGAAGAAGAATTTTGATGTTCCGGCGAAAAACCCATCGGAAGAAGCTCAGCGGCGATGGAGGAACGCCGTCGGAAAGATCGTCAAGAATCCGAGGAGGAGGTTTCGAATGGTTCCCGATCTCGACAAGAGATCCGAGGCCGAAGCCAAAAGAAGAAGCATCCAGGTATTTCTATTTTTGGCCATCCCCCACTTTTTTTGTTTCGTTTTTTTCCCGTCTTTTTCTGGTAATAAATAAATAGGAGCCGGAAATTAGGAACAGACGGTCGTCGTCGTCTCTTTGCAACGGAAATCGCGCGGTGTTGTTACCGCTGGATTCTCAAAGTTTTCTATTTTTCTCTATTAATATAGTCAACAAATTAAGGCTGTGACATCGCCGGCGACTTGTGGGCACGACTTGGCACGGCCCGTTTTCAACTCTTTAGGCACGTGACATGACATGCGCGTTATTTTTATAATATATTTTAGATCTGAAGACGGATAAAAATCACACATTTGTCACCCATCCCATTCTCCCCCCACTCGTCACAAAGTCAATGGAGTGACGAACAATAACGAACTGGCGTTAATGCTGGTTACTATTAATTGTTGAAAATAAATTCCAATATTAATTTTGTTTGTAGTTTGTAAGTTGTGTACCGTCAACTGTGATTTGTTTGATGGGCTTCAGCAGCATTCGGCAAGTACATATAATATAATGAGAATAATGGGCATATGAGATATCTCTCCCATATACTGATGTCATGTTGCATTCTCTTCTATATAGTACAATGACTCGACTATCTGCACTGATGGCGGTTCTGACTTTTTTCTTTCTATATATAGTAAAAACCCAGCTAAACCCATCCGTCAAGGTCACATCGATGGGATCCCTTTATCACTTTTTGGAAAAAAATCAGTCTGCACCGGAAACTGTTGCGGTGCAGTTAGCAATTCTCTAGTACAATGGGGTGTATTTTTTGTCCAACATGCCCTTTATGGAGAAGAATGCGATCTATCATACGTCATATGATACCTATTCTTCTCTATTATAGCACTAATATACCCGACATTTACATTGCACCTTTAAAATAGTTTTTAACAAATTCATATTGAAATTCAAATCAGTGTATGCTACTTTATGATTCTTTAATAATTTTAGCTATCAAGTGTAACGTATGTCACATAGGTTATATTTATATAAATTCAAGAATAATTTATCTACATGAGATGTTCAAAAATTAAATAAAAAATTATAATATATTGGTACTCGCTAAGTTCTTATCTAAATGTGAAATCACATAAAAACAAGATAATTCAAATAATATAAAGATAATAATGGACATCATATGACGTATAAGAGATCTCTTTAATATACGATGATGCGACACATTCTCATCTCCAAAGTACATGTGGGATAAAACGTACACCCCATGTGATCCTTTATATCATATGAAGGAGAATGTGTAACATCATCGTATATAAGAAAGATCTCCCACATGTTATATGCTGCTCATTATTCTCAAATATAAAATGTATAATTTCATTCTAGTTTTAAATTAATATTTAGCTCTTGTTTGACTTGAGATGTGATGTTGTACAGTATGCAGTTATTGTCATGATAGAATTTTATTTTTAAAAGAAATTTGTAGCAATACTTTTGAAATTCAAATGTTGTTTATATTTATGTAAAATAATAAAAATGACTAAAAAAGAAATCACCTTGTTTTGATATATTATTTAAAAACAAAAATAAGTAATTACATATGAGAATTACATTATTATAGTATAGATTACAAGGTGATTTCTTTTTTATGTAAAAATAAGTAAAAATATGAGAATTACATTATTATAGTATAGATTACATTACATTATATTATCTATTCTATTATTACATCAACAATTTTAAAGATTACAAAAGTTGCTAAAAAGATTTCGTCTCTTAATTTTGCACGTTTTGGGACCTTTATTCCTTTTTGCTATAAAACTTTAAAGATAATATTTTTCAAACATGGCTAATTGAGTAATTCATTATTTTATTTTTTTAAGTAAGAAAAATCCATTCTATAGCTCTCAATACTTTTTCATGTACGTGTGTACTCTATATTTATAATCACCATTACAGTCAAATCTGAAAGAAATATAAATCATATTTCAATGATATATCGTCCCTTTCTTATGTATTAATACAAAAACTACTAATTCATCGTCAAGTTTATGTTAACTATATTATTTTATGATTTTAACATTTGATGTCTCTTTCATGTCATCAAGTTTACTACATTAATGAAATAATTGGTAAGCTAATCCTGGATATAACAAGAGGATCAAATGAAGGGAAAAGTATTAAGTATATTCTAGAATGTTGATCATTGATGCACTTGCTTTTATGTTAATCTCTCTTTTTTTAAAGATGTAATGATAATAAAAATAAGTCATTTAGGTCATTGATTCTTTCTTTCTTTTGTTAAAAATAGTAATAATCTAACATATGACACTTAATTTTTAGTTCAATTGATAGACTTTATTTAATTTTTAACGATGGCCTATCGAAGCCTTAGTTTTTACTAACTCATTATTTTTTTGGTAGTATAAAATTTTTTGATGTCCGACACTTTATCTATTTGACATTTGTTTTTTACATATCAATTTATATACGATTCTCAAAAAATTTAATATACAAATTATCTTATATGAATCTCATATTCAAAGAATCAAAATGTAATAGAATTTAAACATACAATACATATCGATAAAAATTATGAAATTAATTTTTTTTTGATTTGCTATTTTCCCAATACGTAATAGTCATTCGTTTTAAAACCAAATTATTGAAAATAATCAATGGCTATTTATTTTATTCTAATTTTGTTTAACTGGTAATTACTTATTAATCTATATTAGAATAATGGGAGAATGTGTAACATCATCGTATATAAGAAAGATCTCCCATATGTCATATGCTACTCATTATTCTCTAATATAAAATGTATAATTTCATTCTAGTTTTAAATTAATATTTAGCTCTTGTTTGACTTGAGATGTGATGTTGTACAGTATGCAGTTATTGTCATGATAGACTTTTATTTTTAAAAGAAATTTGTAGCAATACTTTTGAAATTCAAATGTTGTTTATATTTATGCAAACTAATACAAATGACTAAAAAAGAAATCACCTTGTTTTGATATATTATTTAAAAAACAAAAATAAGTAATTACCGGTTAAACAAAATTAGAATAGAATAAATAGCCATTGATTATTTTCAATAATTTGGTTTTAAAACGAATGACTATTTCGTATTGGGAAAATAGCAAATCAAAAAAAATTAATTTCATAATTTTTATCGATATGTATTGTATGTTTAAGTTCTATTACATTTTGATTCTTTGAATATGAGATTCATATAAGATAATTTGTATGTTAAATGTTTTTGAGAATCATATATAAATTGATATATAAAAAACATATGTCATATAGATAAAGTGTTGGACATCAAAATTTTTTAGACTACTAAAAAATAGTGAGTTAGTAAAAACTATGGGTTCGTTATGCCATCGTTAAAAATTAAATAAAGTCTATCAATTAGACGAAAAATTAAGTGTCATATGTTAGATTGTTACTATTTTTAACAAAAGAAAGAAAGAATCAATGACCTAAATGACTTATTTTTATTATCATTACTTCTTCAAAAAAAGTGATTAACATAAAAGCAAGTGCATCAATGATTAAAATTCTAGAATATACTTAATACTTTCCCCTTCATTTGATCCTCTTGTTATATCCAGGATTTAGCTTACCAATTATTTCATTAATGTAGTAAACTTGATTACTGAAAGAGAAAATAATTAGCACATCAAATGTTAAAATCATAAAATACTATAGTTAACATAAACTTGAAGGGAGCTACTCAGGTCTGGAGCGTGGGACAAGTTTCAAGGAGGGTGGTAGACCCCTATTTATATAGGCGGCTGACCCCTCCCCTTCACTCCATATCCGATGTGGGACTAAAAGTTTTGGAGAAAATAGTTTTGTTTTAAACATAAGAAAGGGACGATTTATCATTGAAATATGATTTATATTTCTTTCAGATTTGATTGTGATAGTGATTATAAATATAGAGTTATTATAATTGGGAATGAAGCATGAAAATAAGTAGGAAATAAAGTTTAAATTAAGAGCAAGGGTTCAATTCAAATGTGAAAAAAAGACAAGGAGTGCTTTAATAATATATGTGTGTGTGGCAAGATGCAATATCTTTGTGTTCCTTGATACACACGTACAAGAAAAAATATTGAGAGCTATAGAATGGATTTTTCTTACTTAAAAGATAAAATAATGATTTACTCAATTAGCCATGTTTGAAAAATATTATCATAGCAAAAGAAAAGGTCCCAAACGTGCAAAATTAAGAGACGAAATCTTTTTAGCATCTTTTGACATCTTTAAAATTGTTGATGTAATAATAGAATAGATAATATAATATAATGTAATCTATACTATAATAATGTTATTCTCATATTTTTATTAATTTATACTATAATAATGGGAGAAGCGTTTGTAGCTAGACTCAATAGGTGTGTGACTAGGTTTTCTGGCCATGCAACATTCTTTAAAATTCAAATATTGGATTTTTAATATGAGCCCGTCCTGAGGCGTTTGGGATTGTGAATTAGAAGGGTCTCAAGATGGGGCCCACTCCTAATGACGAAAAACTAGAAATTTTTTGTGAACATTCATAAGAAAAACATATTTTACAAATAATTCAAAACTTCCCGTTTTAAAAACTCAATAAGTTCTAAGTTGAACACGTGGTAAATCTTATATAATTAAAAGATGTATTCTAGAAACTTTTGCACTGCTTGCACATATAATCATCCATAATTATCATAAGCACTTGGACGATGTTGGTATTTTCATTTAGCAACTTTGGAAATTTTGAAAGAGCAGCATTGGAAAATTTTCAAAAAGTTATAAGCAACTAT
The DNA here is from genome assembly GCA_030789695.1 of Scilla litardierei. NCBI lineage: Eukaryota > Viridiplantae > Streptophyta > Magnoliopsida > Asparagales > Asparagaceae > Scilla > Scilla litardierei. The sequence continues at coordinate 700,019,724 of CM061142.1, forward strand.
TTCATAATGTAAGTAATTCTTTTTAGGGGTTTTAAGAGATAGAGATATACATACATACATACATACATACATATATATGTATGGATTAATGGGTATCATACGACATATGAGAGGGTGTCGCATATGCCCTCTCACATAAAAGAGGTCCAGTACAACAAGTACAAGCCCATGTGGGCGTGTACTTGTCCCTTTTTATGTGAGAGGGCATATGAGACACCCTTACATATGGCGTATGATACACATTATTCTTATATATATATATATATATATATATATATATATGAGGTTAATGGGCCAATGCTGACAGCGCTGGAAATTTTTCCAGCGCTGTCCGCATTTTGGGCGAGGTAAAAATATTTTTTTTGAAATTTTTTTTTGCAGTAGTTAGATATACGTGTTAGAAAGCTCCCCACAAAATTTCAGCTCAATCCGACACCGTTTGAGCCTCCGTTCATCGATTTCAAAAACGTTACGCAAATCTGTCCACAGTTTTGCGTAACGTTTTTGAAATCGATGAACGGAGGCTCAAACGGTGTCGGATTGAGCTGAAATTTTGTGCGAGCTTCCTAACACGTATATCTAACTACTGCAAAAAAAGTTTTCAAAAAAAAAAATACTTTTATCTCGCCCAAAATGCGGACAGCGCTGGAAAAATTTCCAGCGCGGTCAGCTCTTCTCCATTTTTCACTATATATATATATATATATATATATATATATGAGGGAAATGTGCCTAAGAATGACCTCAGGTAGAGATACCTGAGCACACCCCCGCTGTTCGGGGTTTGTGAGTATTTGTTTTTGAAAATTTTTTTTGCAGTAGGTAGATATACTTGTTATGTAGCTCCCCACAAAATTTCAGCTCGATCCGACACCGTTTGAGCCTCCGTTCATCGATTTCAAAAACGTTGCGCAAAACTGTCCAGAATCTGGACAGTTTTGCGCAACGTTTTTGAAATCGATGAACGGAGGCTCAAACGGTGTCGGATCGAGCTGAAATTTTGTGGGGAGCTACATAACAAGTATATCTACCTACTGCAAAAAAAATTTTCAAAAAAAAATACTCAAAAACCCCAAACAGCGGGGGTGTGCTCAGGTATCTCTACCCGAGGTCATTCTTAGGTACATTTTTTGCTATATATATATATATATATATATATATATATATATATAAAATGTATGTATGTATATTCCCTTAAATATCTCATATGTAGACGTGTATAGCTTAAATCTTTATATTTAGAAATGTATTATTCAATAGCTTACATCCTGTGAACTTATCCTCTACATTAGTTCTAGAGAATGTTTTTTATTTTGTCCTAATCCCAACTTGCTAATCCCTTTCAAAGCTGTAGTTTTTCCTTCTTTCCCAAAAATTCTAACCATTAGTTATTGCAGTGAGTGACATATTTTGGACTACCTTGATACTGTCACCACCGCCTATGCCTTCTTTCAAGTGATCGTTAACTTTATTTTTATTATTATGTTTTCTTGCTTAGAAGAAAGATGAGTTTATGATGTTTGGTTTTCTTGAGAGTGTGAAGAAGAGGAGAAGACAAAAAAGGTTCGAAATATCAACAGGTATTGATATGTATCACTTATATCATATCGGATTTCAAGCATGCCAATGCAGTACATCAGAAACCAACAGATACCTCTGATTCTAACTAATAACACCAACTATAAAAGTCATTCAAGTTTTGAATTACTAAAATTTGAAGTTCTATTTTATTTCTTGTAACAATCAAAATTAAGGAGCGGAAATTTTTAAAAATTGGCTAATATTGATACATATCAACATTTTTGTGTTAGATTAGCAGGAGGGTTAAATTTTGGACCCTCTTTATTGATATTAGGTAAACTCTTCAAGTTTTACGTTTTATGGATGCATAAGGAGTCAGGTGGATTCGATTATCGTATGAGGCTAAAACCTTCATAGACCGAAACTGAATCATCCATGAAGTCTACTCTTTTATAGAGTGGGTTAGAATAAAAAAGATAGTATCTAGGATAACAAAGATAATCTATGGATAAATGAAATGCTTTACTAAAATTGAAGATCTATGCAACTAACAGTCATGTTAAGGCAATCAATACATAAAACTTGATACTTTTGATACATAATAATCGATTCCATTACAATCGATACCGATTTGATAAACTGATATCTGATATGAAGATTGAAACTGAAATTTTTTTAACCTTGAGAAGAAGAAAAGAAATTGGATTGCATGATTTTTGAAATATTTCCCTAGTTTTTGGGTTCTATTGTTGACAGAGAATTTAGTTGAGAGAGAGGTAGAAGATGGGGGCAATTCGGGTAATTTAAAATATTCCATTCTATTTACAAGCAAAGTGTTTATTCCTTTTTAGCTAAATGGTTATTTAAAACATGCCTTAAGATAATTTGAAGGTAACTTGCTCAACATGAAGAACCAAGGGGTAAATTTCAAATTATGATAGACTTGAATGGTATATATCTAAAACCCCATTTTAATATAAATATTTACCAATTTTAATTTGTGTTTCTAATAGCTTGTGAAAAATGTTAAGCTTGACTGTCCAATATATCTTTATTTTACAGCTTTCTACATTTTCAGATTTACTGTTAAGTCCTAGTATGTATTAAGCATACATGTGCCCTTTTTGATTGGACTATTTTTCTTCAGTTTGTGCTGTTTTGGACTGACATAACATCTTCTTATTTTAGAAGAAAAAGAAAATTTGAGAAGATGTAGAATTTAACTCATTTCAGTTATGGTAATATCTTTCAATTGATAGTCTGTGATTACCAACAACATTTCTTCATTAAATATTTGATAAATCATAATTTATCACCCCTTTGTTTTAATTTATATCTTTTTGAAATCAAAATGCATTTAAGCTCACAATTCCAAGTAAAAGTTTAATTTTATTTGACATTATTATTAATATTGTTCTTCTTCTTCTTATGAATTAATTAACATGTTGCCTTCCTTAAGTTCATTTCAGTTCAGAACTTTATCTTTCTTTACAAATCTTTGATAATTAATGTGTTTTGTTTGTTATTGCTGTTGTACCTGTGATTGCTTTCATCCCTACCTGATTAATTGGACTGGGAGTAATTGGTGGTAAATGCATCGTCACAATTGAGTAGAGCATATACATTGAAGGAATCATGCATTGCCGTAGACCCTTAAATAATTTCATTTTCTCATAGCCTAATGAAAGCAAACAGCTAGTACTGCCACCAAGTTATAATGAAAGCAACAATATAAATGCCATCAAAATACAAGTTCTATTGTTTACATTGGACACCCCATTGGTCACTTTCCTGGACCACTAAGTAATTATTATTCAAATCCCCCACATGCCAGGCCCTTCGTTCTTCCCTCACATACCATCACAGTCATCACTTCACGTCTCTTTCAAAGAAATGGTAGATGTCCCCGCTTCAACCGTTCCTTGAATTAGTACACATAAAAATAATGGAAAGTAAATGAAACGTTAATAAACATAAGTGTTAACTATGGATGACAGCATCCCCTATGCGAGGGAGGTTTTCCTTTAAATGGATCTTTATTGGGGCTGGTTTATATCAATGACCGGGTCTACTTTTTGTGGACACGGGGTCTGTTGTGTCTCTCCCACATGTTCATACCAGTAGGATGATTCTTGATGGCATATGATTCTTGTTCACTCCCTAACAGCAGTATGTAGACACCTTCCATATCTTTTAAATAAAGTAAGGTTGGCACTAGGCCTTTATTTGTTTTGGGAACCTCATTCTTCTTGGTACTTTAGAAACTTTCAGAGCACCGTGTTCTTGATCAAGGGAATCTCCCTTGCACGGCCAAGAAAATCTCGAGTGAATTTGTACTGAAAATCAAAGGATGCAGCTATCATGTTGACACAAAGTTGCATAATTTTAAATCACATGCAAATTGAAAACTGGTAAGCTTAAGTTCTCTCTCATGGAATCTTTTCTTTATTATTTTTAATTACTTTGAGAATGTATGACCATGTGTTTATAGCTTTAGGACAAACAAAAGCAATTAACATAACACCTTGAAGTGAAATGGTTGAGTAAAAAAATGCATAGTGCAGCTGTCATTACGTATGCGGGGTCTCTAAAATCACTGTAGGCAAAAGCGAAGGCAAAAACATCTGATATATTAAAATCATCCTTTTTGAGGCATGATAAGTGGAAAAAAATCCGTACATAAAGACATTCCTCATACCAACCACCTAATAACAGAATCCTTTGTATTGGGTCTTCTAAACCACACGCCCCGTGCAAACAAAAAAAAGTCTCACATTATTTAGCAATCCCTAACCAGCTTGTTACGTGGTCGCAAATGAACATGTTTCCAGCAATACAACAAATGTGACCACTTGATGAGTGGGTTAGAAACTTCTGAATTAGGAATTTTTTGTACATATACTGGTTTACATTCTAAGGGAAGGAGATCAAGATGAATGGTTTTGATGGCCCAAAATTTAATCTATTTAATAGATAAAGCCGCACTCACCTAAGTCAGGTGAAGTGAAACCTCAGGTCCAATATCTCCACATATTATTATTGGCGGTTTAGTAGATTACATTATCTGTGCCTACTTGTCTAATATCCTTCATGTGGATGTGATCGCAAACTGATAGCAGGGAGGCATGTGTAGAGTTGTTTTGTGGATTCCAATTTTGCAAATCACTTGAAGGTAGACATGGACCTTAAGTTAAATAGGAGATGGATATGAATCATGCCACCATTTTCCAGTACATATATAGTGGTTGGAAAAGTTCTAGTGTAATATCGTTTCTTCTCTGAGATTTCAATCCACACATGGCATGAAATTATATTGCATGTGCACATTGTTTGTTTATGGAGTATATACATTGACCTTTGTAATTGGCTTTGTATCCATTATATGTGTGGCATTCTTTTGTTTATCATTAGTCTATGCTATTTATTAAGCTTATTGCTGAGGAAATTTTATGATTGTTTAACTTGATATAGCATTAGCACTACTTTTGACATATATGTTTGTTGACAACTGAGTTTCGGACAACAGTAACTGTGACTGACGTGGACTGCTCTGATGAGATGGAGACTTGTCAGCTGTTGGTGTGGGACCCTTGGTTAGTAGAACCAGGGCCGAAGTAGGCTGAGCTGAGAGCGCTAAACTAAAGCTCGATCGATCTCACAGTCGAATATGGCGACCGTTCGACCCTTCCACTGGGCGTGCTTCGAATGACCTGCACCACAGATAGTCATTAGGGGTGTTGGATCTGGGTTCCGACCCAAATTCCCTCCGATGCTTAAGTTAGTGTCGACTTACGAAAAGCTTAGGGCTGTCAAAATCGACCCAAGGGAGATCGTCCTGATTCAGTCACCACAAGCGTTTGGAGGAAGAAATTTAAGGGTTGAAGATAAGTTTGTCAGAGTACCTATACCTCTGGAGTCTGAACCTTTTTCTAGTTGTCCTCTTCTCTTTTTATATGTGATCATTTCCTTCTCTGATGCATAATGGTCCATCATTGATGATGGCGGGATCTTCTTCAGTATTGTTGATAACGACAGTCCATTTATTTGGCACTCATTAGCCATTCACATGTAATCAGCGGAACCCCAACGGGCGAAGGAGCTGTCACTTTGACTAAGTAATAGTTCATCCTCGCGGAAGGGCTTTTGAGTTACTGGGCCGAGGCTTACCACTTTAAGTGGGCTTTACTTTCCTGGCTGCATTGATATATCCCTTCTTCATGGGCCAAACCCATGTATCAACAATGGCCTACATCATTCATGCTTAAGAAATGTTTTGATTAAGACTGAATGATGTGAGATCACATTAAATAGACATGATAGTCGAAGCAGGCATACTTGATTTCTGCCGCCAAAATCCTTTACTTCTTATTTTGGTCATCGTCTCGTTTTGAGATTTGAATTCTTCATTGCATCAAATTTGGACATGTTTCTTTTATCGAACGGCCTGATTTGGTTCGGCCTTCGGCTTTCCGATACAAAGGGAGAAAGAAACAAAGGGGCAAGTTTGTTTAGTTTCCGTACTTTGGAAGGCATGCTTTTGTTTCTGCTCCCTTTGACGCTCATCAGACCTTGCTAAGGTATTCTCCCGTTTCCATTCGTGCTCTTTCTAATTTTTTCGATCATGTGGCCTCCTTTGAGGATTATAGAACCATCTCTGTCTGAAGTTTTACGGTGTTTTCGACCTTCCCAGTATATCCTGGTTCCTGGAAAAAGGAAAGAACTCCTCATGGAACCCCGATTTCATATTCTTCGGTTTGACAATTCGTCTAGCATGCCTCGAGGGATTCTGGGCAAGGTGCTGGAGCTATCTTTTGATCCGACCGCCAAAATCCGGTCAGATTATCTTTCTCCTCCCTATAAACTTAGGATTCCAGAATTAAATGAAAGAATTTGCTTTCCTCGGAGACAAGAAATTGGAGTATATTTGAGGTCTTTCCTTTTTTGTCTTCGTTTTCATCTACATCCCTTTATCTTAGAGATTTTGAGTTCTCTGGAACTTTCCCTCTGTCAGCTTGCACTTTCCGCTATTTCTCCTATGGTCTGTTTCATCATGCTTTGTGTAATAAAACCAACCATTCAGCTGTTTCAATACTTCTTTCAAGTAAAAATTGACTCTCGAGCGATATGGTATCACATCGTCGCTCGTAAGAATAGGAAGCTCATTTGTGATCTCCCTTGCTCCGCCCCAACAGGGAAGATAGCTTTGCATTCATTTTCCTTTCGGGTGTGGGCTCGCTCCTCACTCATTGGAATACCACTAATGTCCGTATTTTCAAAGAATTGGGATTATCTCCTGATGAAGTCAGGGCAACCAAATTTTTGTTGAGTCGGCCATCGGAGAATAGGTCGATCGTATTTTTGTTAGATGACGATCAGATGAAGATCCTCCTGTGGAACCCGGGTAACATATATTGCTTCATTGCTCCCCTTACGACCATTCACATTAATTGTTTTTCTCCTTTGCAGAAATGGCTGGCCAAGGATTTACAAGTTTGCCTCCCTAAGTACGGAGGCTTCGTCAGGAGCAACGAAGGAAGAAGAGGTCTGAGGATTCTTCCGCTCAGTATCCACTCCCCATTAGCCAGAGTTCCTCCGAGGAGGGTGGTGAAGTCAGTGGGACTTTAGAGTCTTTGTCCCAAGTCTCGTTGTCAGCAACGTATACCCCGGCGATCCATCGCACAAGCCTGCCCTCAGTTCCGATCCTCGCTTTAGACGTTCCTATCACAAACGTCGATCAATCGGTTATGGACTCAAAGCCTGCAGAACCCTTGATTAAGAAAAGGAGTTTCCCCTTAACTAAAAGGGAAGGCCTCGAAAAGAAAAGCAAGTGAGAAAACATGACTCCCCTGTCGAGATTTCGACAAAGGTAGTACGTCCTTGACCCAAGCCCTTAAGGATCGGGCGGTAATTCTCGATAGATCTCAGGGAATGATTACGCCACCGTCGAGCCATCCCAATAATAAATGGCCATGGGGTAGTATCGACCCACTGACCCACTTGGTAGGTCATATCCCTTCAGTCTACGATGTGGCTTTAATGCTGAATCAACATTCCTCTTCCTCTTTGGAGGCCATTCGAGGCGAACGTCATCGGCCTTCCTTTATTGTTTGGGAAGAGGAGTCGGCTGTCCTGGACTACGGGACAACCGCTCGACTTATGGAGAATTCTATCCTTCCCCGCGACCGTCAAGTTCTTCAAGGGATGGACTTCGAGAGGGTAGTCAACTTCATGGTGAGTTGTGGCTATTAGGTTAGTCATTCGTCCCTTTATATCCAACTTATGACATTTATTCTTCTGATCGGTGTTTTGCACAGATGTCAGCTTTTGGCACGGAGTTGCACCGTCGGGCCATTGACCTGGTTGATGCCAAGGCTCGATTTAATTTTGAGCATCAACACGCGAACGTCAGTGACCAAAGAGCTTCTGAACTCGAGGCTCAAGCAAAAAAGCTGGAAGAGGACTTGGGGAAAGCGTTGAAGGCCAAATCTGACGTTGAATGGGTATTGTCGAAGGCCAAGGATAGCGTCAACTCCTTATCTGATGCCAAAAGGCTACTGAAGCACGATGGGAGAAAGACAAGTCCGAGCTTCAAACTATGGTTGCTAACTTGGAGTGCTCGGCAAAAGAGAAGCTCGAGCTTCAAGCTAGGATTACTGATTTAGAACGTTCGGTAGTTTCAGCTGAGGTCTTAAGAACTGAGCTTGCTGCTAAGTTCTCCCAAGGATGAAAGAATTTCTTGCGTCCGGGAGTGGTAGTTTTTCTTAAGGATATTAGCCTTTTGTTGCTGTTTATCAAACTGTTTTGAAACAGAAAATTGTGATTTGACAAAATTGAAGCTTTGAGCTTACTCCGCACATATATGTCAACGATTCAAGGTTTATCATGAAAAAATGATTGAACTTGGATCGTCAAATTAATAGTCTTGAATCGTTGAATAATCTATTATGTCTTGTTGTAACAATCCCTCATGGCGTAGCTTAGGATTTGCTTATAAGGATGAAAAGTTCGAGAGCATAGCTTCTCGACTCTTGTTCGACTGCGAGGGTCGTTCGATGGCGAGGGCGTGACCCATTCGACTTACGGATGACGAAGGTCGTTCGGTGGCGAGGAGCATGGCTCCTTCGACTTACGGCCGACGACGAGTCATATCCAATATTTAGGCCAGTCAAATCCAACTTCGTATTTGCAACGTATCTATTAGCTCAACAAAATACAAAGGAAAATAGTAATTGATACAACTATCTTTTCGCCTGCATACTTATTGATAGTACTTCCGCAAGTGCTCCGCATTTCATGAATGAGTGAGTTCCTTATCCTCCATTGTGGAGAGCCGATAGGTGGCTGGGCCAAGGACATCGGCCATCTTATAGTGGCCCTCCCACTTTGCGGCGAGCTTTTCTTGTCGAGCAATCTCTGGGGAGAAAACAGTCTTTCGTAACACGAGATTGCCTATGTGAAAACTCAGACCTCAAACTTTGGAATTGTAATAACGGGCCAAACGACCCTTCTGCCCGATGAGGGCGGTGAGGGCTCGATCTCTGACATCGTCGATCAATTGTAAGTTGAGCTCGAGTCCTTACGAGTTTCTCTCTTCATCAAAGTATTTGAGACGAAGACGCTTCTCGCCTATCTCAACAGGAACGACCACATCACACCCGTAAGCAAGCATAAAAGGCGTCTCTCCTGTCGAACCTTTGTGAGTCGTTCTGTACGACCATAATATGCTGAGGAGCTCTTCTGGCCACGCGCCTTTAGCTTCTCCTACTTTCTTCTGCAACGGCTTCAGGATACACTTGTAAGCTGCCTTTACTAGTCCATTAGATTGATGATGTGCAACAGAAGCGAGGTGTAACTTGACCTTTAACTCAGAACAAAATTCCTTGAACTCGACACTATCGAATTACGTTCAATTGTCTGTTACAATGGAACGAGTGATACCAAATCGACAGACAATCGACTTTTCCACGAAGCTGTTTACTTCCTTCCAAGCTTTTTACTTTCTTCCAAGTGATATGAGCCAAAGGTTCTGTCTCGACCCACTTGGTGAAATAATCTATTGCTACGATCAATAACTTCCGATGTCCGCTTGCCGGTGTGAACGCGCTTAGGATATCCAATCACTATTTTGCAAAAGAAATTGGGCTGATTATGGAGATTAGTTCCGCTGGAGGGGCTGAGTTGTGCTTTGCAAACTTCTGGCATGTGGGACACTTCCAGACATACTCGGTCGCTTCTTCGAACATGGTCGGCCAATAATAGCCTTGCTTCATGGCTTTCAAGGCCAACGCCTTCCCTCTACAGTGATGTCCGCAGTCGCATTCGTGGATCTCTCGAATCAAATAATCTGCTTCCTGCGGAGTTAAGCACTTGAGGTAGTGAAGTGCATTATACATGGTCCATCGCTTCTTATACATCGCCTTCGTGCAAGACAAACTGGTAGACCCTCCGCTCCAACTTTCGTGCCTTTGCTGGGTCAGTCGGCTTCTCCCCAGCTTGGAGGTACCTGATTATGGGATCCATCCATGTTGTTCCTTGGTCGACACAGAGCAGTTTTTCGGTCGACACAGAGCAGTTCCTCCTCGGGCACACTTGGGTGTTGGAGACGCTGCACGTTCACGGCTCGCCCTAAGCCTATCAGTGACGACGATGCAAGCTTTGATATGACATCAACTCGGAGATTCTCCGACCTTGGTACATAATGAATCTCCACTTGTTTGAACTTGGATAGCTTAACTTTAGCGATCTGCATGTAATTCTGCATCGTCTCCTCCCTGGCTTCATAACTTCCGTTCAGTTGGTGGACTATCAAATTTGAATCGATGTGGAGATGAAATACTTGTGCCCCCAGCGCTCGAGCCAATCTGAGTCCATTGATGGCAGCTTCATACCACATCCCATTGTTTGTGGTTTGGAAGTCGAATCGGAGAGTGTACTTGAGTATATTGACCTCTGGTGTTTAGACGACTATACCCGCTTTGCTCTTGGTCCTGGTTGCTGACCCATTTATTTGCATGATCCATGTTCCTTCCTCTCCTCATGCGGCTGCTAGCGAGCCAGTATCCGTCGAGGAAGTAGAAGGAATGTTGAGATTTAAGTTAACAATTTGTACATTTGCTGATGTGTTGTCATCATAGGCGAGTTCAACGATGAAATCAGCTAAGGTTTGTCCTTTGATTGCAGTCCTTGGCTTGTATTAATTGTCAAACTCACTCAGTTCGACCCCTCACTTCGTCATTCTTCCTAACCGATTAAGCCTCTTAAGAGTCTGCTCCAAATGAGTGTCAGTGAGGACCAGAATGGAACGCGCTTGAAAATAGGATTGTAACCTCCTTGCTGATTGGACCAGAGCAAACGCTAGCTTCTCTATTCTGGAGTAGCTAACTTCTGCTCCTCGAAGGACCTGACTTACATAATAGATCGGTCTTATACTTCTGAGTCTTCCTTGACGAGGGCCGAGCATATAGCCTCCATGGTGGCGGCCAAATAAATGATCAGATGGTAACCTTCATCAGGCTTTTAGTCAAAAGTGGTGGACTGCGAAGATATTCCTTAGCTCAGAGAAAGTCTTCTTGCAATCTGCATCCCAATCGATGGTCTTTTTGTCCTTCAAGTAGGATGCTATTTCTTTCCTTAAAACCTTGAAGAAAGGAAATGACCGCTCGGTCGATTTTGACATAAAACGACCAAGGGCTGATATCCTTCCATTCAATCTTTGAAGCTCGCTGATGGTGGTAGGATCCTTTATCCCTACGATCGTCGCGTCCTTGTTGGGATTGGCCTCAATTCCTCGATTCGTCAACATGAATCCAAGGAATTTTTCGGATTGAACCCCGAAAGTACATTTGGCGGGATTCAACCGGAGGTTATACCGACGAATCTCCGCAAATGTTTTCTGGAGATATGCGATGTGATCTGTAAGCTTTCTCGATTTGACCAACATATCGTCGACGTAGACCTCCAAGTTTCGTCCGATCTGAGCCTTGAAGACCTTATTCATCATCTGTTGATAGGTTGTCCCAGCATTCTTTAGACCGAATGACATCTTCCTATAACAGAATCTCCCTCGATCGGTTATGAAAGAAGTCTTTTCTTCATCGTCTGTTGCCTTTTGGATCTGGTTGTAGCCCAAGAAGGCATTCATGAAACTAAGGAGCGTGTAGCCGGATGCATTATCAACAAGATGGTCGATCTGAGGTAAAAGGTAGTTGTCCTTCGGGCACACTTTGTTGAGGTTAGTGAAGTCAACGCACATCCTCCACTTGCCATTGGCCTTCTTCACCATTACCACGTTGGACAACAACTTAGGGTAGTGAACCTCCCGAATGAAACCAGCCTCTAGAAGTTAATCTACTTCAACATCAGCTTTCATCTTGTCACCCCTTATATTCCTCTTCTTTTGTTTCACGGGTTTGATAGTCGGGTCGATAGTCAACTCGTGAGAGATCACCCGAGGATCGATACCAGGCATGTTGTCTATGGACCAGGCAAACAAGTCGGCATTTTCCCTTAGGACAGTAATTAACTGTTCCCTTAAATAAGAAGGGAGCATTAACCCAATGGAAACAGTTCTTCCTTCTCCTTCAGAGACTTGGATGCTTTCTGTCTCTTTGACAGGTACTGGTCGTCGGTCTTCCTGATTGCCCTTATCGCTGCTGAGGCTATCTGGATCTGCACGTTCCACCTTCCTCATTGAAGTGGACAAGAGGTAACATGATCGGGATTGCGTCTGGTTCCTCTTCACCTTTCCGACTCCATGAGGAGTATGGAACTTAATTATTTGGTGGAAAGTTGAGACCACCGCCTCCATCGAGTTGAGAAGCGGTCTACCGACAATCCCGTTGTATGTAGAATTGATCTTTACCACGATGAAGTTGGTCAAGCGAGTGGCTTGCTGTAGTGACGTTTCGAGGTCACTGGTAGGGTGATCTGCCCGCAAGCAGAGCTGAGTGTCCCATGAAACCAACAAGTGGGCTCGGACACTCCCTCAACTCAGATGAAGCACATCCCATCTTTTCCAATGTAGTGAAGAATAGCACGTCGCACGAACTTCCTGTGTCAATGAGTAATCTCTTCACCTCTACCGTGTAGATGATGGCATCGTCATGCGGCAGTTCCACTCTCTAAATCATCATCAGAAAATGATATTGGGGGTGTGAAGTCCCTCGGACGCTTCATTCCCACTCAATAGTCATCAACCTTCCCACGTAGGAACTTTGAAGAGATGTCGATAACTTTGGATGTGGTGGCCCGCCTAGTATCATGTCAAGGACACCTGTGATGGGAGATGTCGAGATGTTCTCATTAGGTGTTATTGGGCGAGTCGACATCGTCGGAATGAGTTGATGACGGGGATGTCGACTCTTGTTTTTCACAGACGGCGCCAACTGTTGCCAACTGGGTTCCGGTCAACAGTAATTGTGACTGACGTGGACTCCTCTGGTGAGATGGAGACTCGTCAGCTGTTGGTGTGGGACCATTGGTTGGTAGAAACAGTGTCGAAGTAGGATGATCTGAGAGTGCTGAAGCTCGATCGATCTCACGGTCGAATATGGAGACCATTCGATCTTTTCGTTGGGTCGTGCTTCGAACAACATGCACCACAGATAGTCGTTAGGGGGGGTCGGATCTGGGTTCCGACTCAAATCCCGGCTGATGCTTAAGTTAGTGTCGACTTAAGAAAAGCTTGGGGCTGTCAAGATCGACACAAGTGAGATCGTCCTAATTCAGTCACCATAAGCGTTTGGAGGAAGAAATTTAAGAGTGGAAGATAAGTTTGTCAGAGTACCTAATATGTTGTACCTCTGGAGTCTGAACCTTTTTCTAGTCATCCTATTCTCTTTTTATAGGTGATCATTTCCTTCTCTGATGCATAACGGTCCATCATTGACGATGGCGGGATCTTCTCCGGGATTGTTGATAACGGCAACCCATTTATTTGGCCCTCATTAACCATTCCCACGTAATCAGCGGGATCCCAACGGGCGGAGGAGCTGTCACTTTGACTAAGTAATAGTTCATCCTCGCGGAAGGGCTTTTTAGTTATTGGGCCTAGGCTTACCACTTTAAGTGTGCTTTACTTTTCTGGCCGCATTAATATATCCCCGATTCGTGGGCCGAACCCAGGTATTAACAATGTTCATAATTAGCATAGGCTATTTTCCAAGTTGTAGTGGATGCTATTTTTATGTTTGTTTTAACTTGATGTAGATTGGGACTATTTTTGTCATATTTTATTTATCGTATCTACATTCTGCAATTCCGAAGTGAGGTCTAATCTGCTTTTCTTTCGTTTTTATTTTTTGATTCCATCCAGGAAAAAATTCGGGTTGCCCTCTTTGTACAAAAGGCCGCTCTGACTTTCATTGGTGCACCCTCTACCACAGAGCATATATAGTCATTATTCTTCATTTAATATTTAGATAATTTTCATGGTCTTTATTGTTATCATTGTATTTTTAATTCAGCTGCTACTGAAATTGTTTACCATCTACCGGAAGAAGCTCAGAAAGCTGGGTTTTCTCTCAGTCCTGATGAATTGGCATCCATTGCACGGGGGCATGATATCAAAAGCTTGAAGGTTCATGGAGGAGTTGATGGTATACTGAGAAAAATATCTGTATTACCAGATGTTGGCGTCAATTCGAATGATCTTTCACTCAGACAGGAAATCTATGGGTTCAATCAATATGTTGAGAAGCCATCAAGAAGCTTTTGGATGTTTGTTTGGGATGCATTTCAAGACTTGACTTTAATTATTCTTATGGTATGTGCTGTCATTTCTATTGGTGTTGGGCTTGCAACCGAAGGATGGCCTAAGGGTATGTATGATGGGGTGGGAATCTTGATGAGTATCGTCTTGGTAGTCATTGTTACGGCGGTGAGTGACTACAAACAATCACTGCAATTTAAGGATTTGGATAAAGAGAAGAAGAAGATTTTTATTCAAGTGACTAGAGATGGTTATAGACAAAAAATCTCTATATACGACTTGGTTGTTGGAGATATTGTTCATCTGTCAATAGGAGATCAAGTGCCAGCCGACGGGCTATACATATCTGGATACTCCCTTTTGATAGATGAATCAAGCTTATCAGGGGAAAGTGAACCAGTGTATATTTCTCAGGAAAGGCCCTTCCTTCTGGCAGGGACTAAGGTTCAGGATGGATCTGCAAAAATGCTGGTAACAGCTGTTGGTATGAGGACTGAATGGGGAAAGTTAATGGAGACCCTTAGCCAAGGGGGCGAGGATGAAACACCATTGCAGGTTAAGCTAAACGGTGTTGCAACCATTATTGGAAAGATTGGTTTGGCTTTTGCCTCGTTAACTTTTATAGTCTTGTTGGCAAGGTTTGTAGCGGACAAGGCAATGCATGTCGGCTTGCTGAAATGGTATCCAGATGATGCGTTAGTTATTTTGAATTATTTTGCAATTTCAGTTACTATAATTGTCGTTGCAGTTCCCGAGGGGTTACCTTTGGCCGTGACATTGAGTCTCGCATTTGCTATGAAGAAGCTAATGGATGACAAGGCACTTGTAAGGCATCTATCTGCTTGTGAAACTATGGGATCTGCTGAATGCATTTGTACAGATAAAACTGGGACTTTGACAACTAACCACATGGTGGTTGGTAAGGTATGGATTTGTGAAGTCTCTAAATCTTTTAAGGTTAAGGAGACTGCTCAATATCTGAAGGCTGCATTGTCAGAAAAAGTTCTAAACCTCCTCCTGCAGTGTATATTTCAAAATTCTGGTTCTGAGGTTGTGAGAGGAAAAGATGGTAATCCTACTATTTTGGGTACTCCTACAGAGACGGCATTATTAGAGTTTGGCCTGGATTTGGAAGGAGTTGTTGGCACTGAACATCAGGATTGTGCAAAGTTGAAAGTGGAACCCTTCAACTCGGTTAGAAAGAAGATGTCTGTGATCGTGTCATTGCCTGGTGGAGGAGTTCGAGCTTTCTGCAAAGGTGCTTCTGAACTTATCTTGCAGATGTGTGACAAAATTATTGATAGTGATGGAAATGCTGTGCCTTTATCCCAAAAAAAGACACAAGATATTATGGATATCATTAATCTTTTTGCCTGTGAAGCTTTAAGAACTCTCTGTTTGGCATTTAGAGACATGGATGATGGATTTATCGGCGATGACATCCCAACTGATGGATATACATTGATTGCTGTTTTTGGTATTAAAGATCCAGTGCGTCCGGGT
The DNA here is from genome assembly GCA_030789695.1 of Scilla litardierei. Classification (NCBI taxonomy): domain Eukaryota; kingdom Viridiplantae; phylum Streptophyta; class Magnoliopsida; order Asparagales; family Asparagaceae; genus Scilla; species Scilla litardierei. The sequence continues at coordinate 700,035,457 of CM061142.1, forward strand.
GTCAAGGATGCAGTTCAGACTTGTATTGCTGCTGGTATTAAAGTGCGGATGGTGACTGGAGACAATATTGATACAGCTAAAGCCATTGCCAGAGAGTGTGGCATATTGACAGATGATGGTTTAGCAATAGAAGGACAAGATTTTCGAAGTAAAAGCCCAGAAGAGATGAGGGAACTGATACCTAAACTTCAGGTTTGTTCTTCTCATTGTATAGCTGCCAAGATTACTTAAAGAAAATATGTTTAAAATTTTCATGCACATTGGACAGGTAATGGCCCGGTCATTGCCTTTGGATAAGCATACACTCGTGACAAACCTAAGGAATATGTTTAACCAAGTGGTTGCCGTTACTGGTGATGGAACTAATGACGCTCCTGCTTTGCATGAAGCAGATATTGGCCTTGCAATGGGTATTGCTGGCACAGAGGTATATGTTTAACTCGTTGTTGTTTATCTTTTAACTCTAGCCATCATATTGTCGTTTCAGAAAAAAATCATAGTATGTGTTTTATTGCTTTTACTGTAGACGTTTTATCTTCTTCCTTTTGAGGTGCATTGATTTGTTTTCATTAAGCTTTACGAGTGCTTGTCTCTCACTCAACTACACAGACTGAAATATTTAATATATAAAATAGCAATTTTGTTTTGTTTTGTTTTTGGGTGGGTTGAGGCGGGAAGAAGGGTGGTGGATATATATACCTAAAATTAGCTCTATTTGATATTACTCCCATGTGGCAGTTGATATAAGTTGCTAACAACTTGGTATCACAGAAGCATTAATTGTGATAAATTTACAAGGCCCAAAGAGTCCATGTATGCTCTAAAGATACTAATAATTGGTTAGCTCCATGTTCTTAGGAATTTACATCAAGTGTCATGTTTGTTTGTGAAATCTCAATCTACAGTTATGTTCCAACAGCTAAATGAATGTTGCATTTGTATGGGCCAATGACTTCTTTTTTTGTTATTTTCTTGCAGTCCCAAGTACCCTTTATGATGTTACACTTTTTGTTATTATTATCTTGCAGCCATCATATCCTTTGTGCTGTCTAAATACATTGGATCCTTTCCATTAACCTTGAGTAGTATCTGACTCATGCAAATCATCCAAATAACAAGAGTTTGAACCAAGACTTGAAATTTCAGTTTCGGTCTTTGTATCAACCAATGGTTTAAAGTATCAGAATTGGTCGATGGCTTATAGTGTCAGGTGATATGTATTGAAAATATCAAACTTTTAGCTTTTTAGGTATCGGTTGCCTTATCTCATGCTAGGAATCTGTCCTTAGGGAACTTTCACTTCTTTCTCCTAGCAACATTATCAGTAGGTTGTTTGAATGAAAGATATTATCCAAATTTTGTTTTACATTCCATAGATCGAAGTCTTAACTACAAATTATAATCAAAAGGGCCCAATGCTATAGGTGTCGGTGAATCTTGAGTTTTGTATGGTCCCGAAATAGAGATTTGTTTTATATCACAAACATTGTTGTGCAAACCAGAAAACTAGGCAAGATGAGTGAATCAATAAGACAACCTAGGATTGTAAGATTATGTCACGCCATGCTTCCCGGAAACGTGGTGAATGTTAATATGTAAAGCAGGTCATGCATGTTACTATTGAAAACAATATAGCAAAGCAAAAATGTATCAACATACTCGTATAAATTTTCACAAAAGTCTGGTACAATATAAAAGTACAATGTCATATGAAAGATAAAGAATACATAAACTCGATCCGCTCATGACCTGCAACTTAGAGCTCCTGCGGCCTGCACAGTAAAATAGGTATCCTCGCAAGCTGGAACTTTAACTGCTAGGTGAGAGTAGACTACAATAATTCAAGTATTTCTAAATTTTAAAAACGGTATATAATAGTGTAACTGCGGTAATACTAAAAGGAAACATGTAAAGTCACAATGTAACAAGACTATAGAATAGACATGTATAACGAGTTTAAAATTTATTACTGTGTAGTAAATGTTTCTAGTTCATGTGAATGTAATAACTATACCAAATCATAGGCCGTGATTTTTACTAAAAGAGTAGACAAGCAACTGAGAAGTCCACCTTGTTCCACGAGACACTCACCCAGGTCGAATCCAACAGATACAGGAATGGGACTGGAGATCTCTCTAATAATACAATATGAGTCCAAACAGATACATGAATCGGACCCGGTTGGGTAACACATATAGGAATATGATCCAACTAGTACAGTTAAAAGCATGGCTTCAGTGCACTCTCTCACATATGAGTGCCCCCAAAACACCAGTGAGTCTGAAATGTCAAGTCTAAAGTATTGTTGTAAGGTATGCAGTTTTCAATGTCAAAGTGTGTTTTTCAAGGATGTATCTAATGTCATTTTATTTTCAGAGTTTTCAAGTCATAACATTGTTGTAGCATTAAATATGCAGTCATGTAACAATTTCAGTACTTCCAATTTTTTATCGTGGGGTTACATTAGCATGCATCATATAAATATCTGAATGAGACAAAGTCTCCCAAGGTCCAAGGGTCACATCATTTTTAATACCCGTAGTTAGGGGTTCTATGCATTGAAGATCGTCTCAAAATCCATGATTCCAACATTGTAAATTTCAAGTATTAATTTCCAACAAATCTAACAATATGTTATATATGATAGCAATATCGGTCTAATCCAATGTCACACTTCAAGCATAACCCCAACCTAACTACACATATTATTTGATGTCAATTAAAATCATTCTAATCATTGCCTGTTGTAATAGTAACTCCACAGTCAATTACGGGACAATGTCAGATATTCTCAGAGTAGCACGCATCCTTGATCAAGAGTCAAATTCATCTTATCTGCTTATAATTTCATACAATAACCCATCAAGTAATCAGTTCAGATTTATCATAGCTGTTAGAATTGTTTAGGATTGCGAGACACATGAAAAAAGGCCGATCATCATTGGGCTGTGAAGAACAGGATAACAGGAGCACACTGGCCGACTAAACAGGCCGAACAAGACCGGCCGAACGAAACATGGCCAGGGGCGGCAATACCCATAACCAAACAACGCCAAGGAGCTAAGACCACAACCAAACAGGGTTAAGGGCTAAAAGTGTTGAACCTCCTGCGGATGACAAATAGAACACTAGAGATGTGGTGAATGGTGTTCTTGAAATTATAAAATTCCCTCTAAGAAGTCTATCTAAGTTATTAAATGAAGTTACCCAAATAAAACCTAATCAGCAAAATTACTTGAAATAATAAAGAGTAATGCGAAAGTTAGAAACAATTTGCAAGTACACAATGAGCATAAACACAAAGACAATCGCAAACACAAGTATTTATCCTGGTTCGAGATACTTTTCTAACTTCTAGCAACATGTCTGCTCTCGAGACAAAGGATCTACTAACATATTTCAAAAGAGACTACACATACAATGAGTAAAACACATAATATGTGTAAGGACCCTGGCTATGAGGAAAACACTAGAAGGGGGGTTGAATAGTGTTTATAAAATTTAAACGAAAGTTATACCAATGTAAATTCCTAACCAACAATAAATGTGGAATTATAAATAAACCCAAAATGAAACAATGCTAACACAAAGTATGTTTCAAGGGTTCGGATTGCCCAAGTCAACTCCCGACTTGTTTCCGATAATCATACGTCTCTTCCACCCGGATACCTCCGGATACTCAAGTTAGAACCCTAACTTAAGGTTTTCTTTAAACCCACTTGTAGCAACCCTACAAGTGAAATCGAAACACAAGCGATATCCTTGACTCACACAACTTGGGATCAAGCAAACCACTCTCACAAACCGAGAGTAAAACTAATATCAAAAGATATGAAATAATGAAATATCCACACTTAAAATCACCTATGTCTTGAAGTAGAACTTGAATGAGCAAGTGTGTTGTATGGTGAAGTCTTTTCCAAGAAGAGAGAAAGCCCTTTCTCTTGTCACCACCAATTGCCTAGAGGATATCACTTTGATTCTAGGTTGGAGAGCAAGAGGAAATAAGATTGGAAATCTAGGGCTTTTGGATTTGAGAGCTTTGAAAACTTGAACATGAAAGCTTACGGGTTTCAAGAGATGATCAAGAAGTTCTCAATGGAACAGTAGAAACCCTCTTTATAGGTTCTCTAAAACCCTCAAACGGAATCTCCAAAACCCCTTTGAAATCCGTGGAGAAACAACCAACGGATAGAATTTACACAATGGACAGTCGACTGATGAAGAAACCACAGTCGACTGTTGCACTATGTCAGAGGGTATGTGAGAATTCAAACGGTAACTTATCACGTAGGACAGTCGACTGATGAAGGTTTGACAGGACGCCTGTAAACCTAACAGGCGACTGAGAAACCTTCTACAGGCAACTGAGTGAAACATGAGTAAGTTAAGAAAACTCAGGAAGTTTTGGGAAGACAGGACATGCGACTGATGTGGAACCCACAGGCGCATGTACCATAGGCAGGAGACTGTGAAACCAACATCAGTCGTCTGAACCTAATAAGTGAAATTTTCCAGAGAGCAGAGTGGCAGAGAAAGAATCGACATGCGACTGTTGAAGCATTCAAGGCGCAGCACAGGCGCCTGTGAAAGCAACAACAGTCGTCTGGCCACAACTGGTGAAACTTGCCAAGAATACAGAAAGTTAGGACAATGATCGACAGGCAACTGAAGAAGAATTCACGGGCGCATTTGCCAATAGGCAGGCGCCTGTGAATCCAACATCAATCGTCTTCGAAGGAAGACAATTTAAAAATCTTTAGGCAAGAGAGAGACAGACGACTGACTAATAAATCACAAGCGCCTGTAACTGGACAGGTGCATGTACTTTGTACATGTAACAGCCTGTTTTTATATATACGTATATCGTAAGTATTTAGTTAGTATAGGGATTTATTAGAGTAATTAACATGTGATCTTATGTACTATTATTATTATCTTTCATAGCTCGAGACACGACTTAGCAATCGCGTGTATATCTTCTTTAATTTTTGTTGATGTTGCAGGGGTGAAATCGTAACAATCCGATTATCCTAACCAGATAATACCTCGAATCTTATCTCGATCAAATCCTAATAAATCATAACTTAGCCGACCCGATCCATATAATCGAATATCCTAACTAAATGATTCTTCTAATCTAATCCTAATTGACCTTACTAAATCCGATCTTCTCTTACTAAAACTAGCTTAAGTCCAACAAATCCTAATCAGTGATTTTATCATATCTCCTCCTTGGCCTTCGCATCAAATCTTGACCGAGTAAATTACCCCATCTAAATCAAATGTATATATCTAAACATCTTAATTAAAGGATCATCCAAATCATCTCTCTCATACTGATAAAATCTTGCTAAATCAATATCCTAATCAAATCCTTTATAAACTAAATCAATCAAATCATATCTTAACCATATTTAAATTCAAATATTATCCTAAATAAACATCTAAACTAAATCCTCATATCTATGTATCCTAACAACTCCCAAACACCCTAACTAATCGGGACTAACTTTATTAGATAATCTTCCTTAATTAAAACGGGATCTTAAATAAATCCTCTCCAATAATTAAGTAAAACTTTAATTATAAATTGATTTTATAAGATATCATAACTTAATATATATGTACATTATCCTATAATAACTACCCAAGCCCAGTCCCCCCTCAACCGCAAGACACGTACGGGAATCCAAAGAAAATATCTATTAACAACCCATGCACGTTTTCCCCCACATCCTCTCCCCACGTCACCACATAAGTTCACACGTAGCTCCCCTCTTCCTTAAATCCCAGGCCATCTCCCTTCCTCATCAAACAACAACCCATGCAACCACATCTCCGTCTCTTCCCCTTTGTTTGAAACCCAGGTATCGACCTCTCCTCCCCCACACGTTGCATGTCTCACCTTTTAAACCGATCGAATTCATCTCCCTCAAACAAAACACCCCGGAGCACCCAGCCCTCACACCTCACGTCTTCCCCTCACACCTCCTTCTTTCAAAGCCCATGCAAGGCCCTTCTCCTCTCAGCCATCTTCAACCTGTTGACGCCGTTTTCAAACTCAACGCCTTCGCCGCCCGATCTTCCACCAATGCAGCCGTCTATCTCCACTGCCGACTCCCCTCCCCAAGCGCCCATCGCCACAATCTCCGCCAACCCATCTCTGGTGCTGCACCACCTCCCGCACCGCTGTCCCTCCCTCCTTCGGAGTTCAACATCCCCAAGACCCACAGTGCGGTTCCCCCTCCCTTCGACCCGACCGGAACACCAGGCCTGACTCGCCGCCGACAGCTTCCATTCCCGCAACCCAAGCTTCGACCTCCCATCACCTGCCTTCGATCCTCACCACCAGGCCACTGATTAACCCGCATCCGACCTCCTTCCTCCACGCCGCCGCCCTCAAGACCCGCCACCGACCCAAACTCCGCTCAGCCACCACCTCGCCTCAGCCCAACTCCGACCTCCTTCGCCTGCTGAAGCCCGCGCCGTCGTATCCGCGTCTCCCTTGTTTTAGACCCCTCTCCCCGGTCTCCCCTCTTCCCTCCCCTGTTCACAGCCCCGCCACCACAGCTGACCGCCGGCAACCCCGACTTCCTCCTTCCTCGTCAGACTCTACCCGTACACCGACCAACAACTCCTCGGATCGCCGTCCAACCCCAGCTCACCAGCGCCATTGCCTTCCCTCCGCCATCTCCCCTTCTCCCTCTCCCCCTCTCCGATCGCCGCGGATCATCCCCGCCCCGTCGCTCTCTCACCGCCTCAAACTCCTCGCCGACCACCGCCCACACCAAGGACCCCATCGTCGGATTGGACCCCCTCCGTCGATCTTCTTGCGCCTCCGACCAGATCCTCGCATCCGCCGCAACCCAGGCGCCCCTCCGAACTCTGACTTTCCACCGAACTCGCCGATGCCCCTTTGCCGCCCTGTCGATCGCCCCTCTTTTGAGCTCCCTGCAAACAAAATGAGAAAGGAATAGAAGGGTCAGGTGATAGATAGTGGGTCAAGTGATAGATAGTATGTCAGAAGCTTTTAAGGTATTTTCTTATAAAGTTAGCTTATTAATTATTTTAATATTATATAGTCTTATTTATAATATCATAGTATTAATCTAAGAGTCAGTTTTACCTTAAGTTAGTACAACTTATCTTTCAATTAGGGGTGTTAGCATAACAGTATGTGATTTCATAAGCTAAGTTAATAGTTAATATTTTTCAGTAAGTTAGTGACAACCTTGGTAATGTATATGTATAATTAATGTCACATTTATATGTAAGTGTGTTAGTAACTACTTAGTTAAAAAGAGGATATGTTATTTAATCAGTAATAATAATATGGTGTAGGTAACAAGTTAGAATTTGTGTTTAATTCTTTAAAGCTTGATATCGCATATCCGTTGGCACAGATATATCACGCCCCTTGTACGTCCGCTCGGATACCCAAATCACGTCACTACAAGCAAGTGTGCATTTTTCCTACGTGTTACATTTATTTGTTAAACCATGAATCGCTAATATTGTGTCATACCATAATCCTGCCGTGCTGATAACTTAACATGCTTGTACACACTTAATTGATGGATGTCAATGGAATACATTGATAGAATGTATTGGTAGAATACATTGACGGATATTGATGGAACACATTGAATGGAATGTATTGATGAGATATCTTGAATTCGTGAACTCGTGAAATTGAATTGGCTGGCTCGTGTTCCAGCATAACACTCGGGTGGATTAATCCAATGTAGTAGAGGCAGGAATGCTAGATTACACTCTATTGGTGAACTTGATCGACACCTGGCCGGGTCGGTGAGTAGAGAGCCACGGGTAGCTCCCGTTGGCTTGGGTGTAATGCTAGTCACTTCCCCCCTCAGGCATGGGGCTTGTCACTAGGCACACTTGATTGATTGTCACACTCTTTACCCTTGTTGTTACCATTGAGAATTATGTACTCTACTAGTTACTCCTACATTGTTCGTGTACTAATACCATGCTTATTACTTTACACATTACACTTGTTATGCTTATTGCTGTACACACTACACTTGTCATACTACACTTGTCATTCTTATTGCTGTACGCACTACACTTGCCATACTTATTGCTATACACATTACACTTGCCATGCTTATTGTTGTACACATTACACTTTTCATTCGTCTACACGGGTTTCCTGCCTCTATTGTTTCAGACTGCGACTAAGTCTTCATAAGCAGTTTCTGAAAGGAGTTATTCAAGGTGCAGGGGACCATACTGAAGCGAAGCACGGCCTATCAGCCACAGACAAACGGCCAGACGGAGGTGGTGAATAGGAGCGTGAAGACATACTTGCATTGTTTTGCTTCAGAGTCAACTAAGCAGTGGGCCAAGTGGTTGGCATGGGCTGAATATTGGTACAACACCTCCTATCACTCGACGACGCAGTGCACCCCTTTTCGCATCCTCAATGGTCGGGACCCCCACATTTGATCCACTACAGTCGCGGTACGACCACAGTGTTTTAGGTTGAGGACTTAGAGGAGAGGGACAAAATGCTTGAATAATTGAAGCGGCACTAACTATGGGCACAACAAATTATGAAGGCCAAGGCAGACGCGCACATGAGTGATGTACAGTTCGAGGTTGGTGACATGGTTTATCTTAAACTGTGGCCATATAGACAGAAGACTGCGGCGCATCGGAGCAATGAAAATCCGACGGTCCGTTATTATGGCTCATTTGAGGTTGTTGCCAAGATGGGAAAGGTGGTGTATCGCCTGAATCTACCTATCACATCCACCTTCCACCTGTTCCATGTGTCATAGCTACGGCACGCTATTGGAGACCACACACTCTTACATACCCTTCCACCCACCCTGACCGACGACATGGAGGTATTACTCGAGCCACAGGAGGTCAAGGGGGTTTGCCAGAGCATAGCTGGGGTCCAGGAGGTGATTATCAGATGGCAGGGACTTCCAGATTATGATGCTACATAGGAGTCTCGAGAGGTTATCAGACGACAATTTCCAGACTTCCACCTTGAGGATAAGGTGGCTCTTTGGGGGGAGTAATGATGCGATCATCACTTATAGGAGGACGCAAGCGACGACAAATTCGACAACTTCGGGGGCTAATCTGTAAATCCTGAACTTTGGGGGGTGTTATGCAAATCTAGACTTTTGGGGGCTTTTGTGCAAAGCTGCACTCATCTTTTTAGGGCCTAGAGCCGGCCCTAATGGGGGTTTATGCTTTGATTAATGTGAATCTCATTGGCCAAGGTGTCCACGAACATCTTTTGGAGATCTTAGACTTTCATCTCAAATCGAAAGTTAGGAGAGTGCCTCTTCTCGAATTGGGACAAGTTATATTGTTATTTTCAGATTTCCAATTAATAAAAATCCTTTCTTTTCCCTATTTCTCAAAAAAAAAATCCCACTTTTATTGCTTAAAAAGCCCTAGTTTGTATCACTTCGCAGGGTCGAGCTCACCTCTCGAGTAAAGGAGGTGGAGCATGAGTTATCAGATAGCAGTATGAGGGCCGAAGGCGAGGCGACCATCAATAGGCAAGTTAAGCAGCTGCTGCTTGAGGAAGTCGCCCTAAAGAAGCAAGCCGAGGAACGGCTGCTCAAGGAAGTCATCCTGAAGAAGCGGGCTGAAGAATGGCTGCTCGAGTGGGAAAAGAGGTGGGAGGCGAAGGAGGCCGAACTACAGGCTCAGTTGCTCGCCACATCAGAGGAAACCGACCCATCAAAGATTGCCAAGGAAGTGGCATCAAAGATTGCCGAGGAAGCAGTGGAAAAGCATAAAGAAAGCCTCGTCGACCTTGAGACATTGTATGAGGCGGGCTTCGCACCGTGCGGATGCAAATCGAGCGCAAGTTCATTGCTTCGAGACGCAATCTTGATCAGTTGTGGTCAAACGATGAGCTCGAAGGATATGATGGTGATGCCTAAGATGATTGGAAAAGTCTGTGTTTTGACTATAAGAAAGCAACGTCCTCGGAAGATCGCTCGCATGCCTACACCGCCCCGTGGCTTTTGAATGTATATCCAGACTTTGTATTAATAAATAAAATTTATTACATATCTTTTTCGGTTATATCGTTCATGTTCATGGAGCGTTGTATAGCTTGTCTGCCCCCTCAACAGCTTGGACTCATGCGTTGTCACGAGCTGAGAGAGTGAGCTGTTGACCCATGAATACTCGTTGATGTAGACACCTTGCCTGCGATCACCTTGCCCGCGGTCATGAGCCGAGCGGCCCGCGAGGATATCGATAGGTCATCCCCGATCGTATAGTTCCATCCCCGATCGCATCGAGTGAACCAATCTCTTCAACTCGGCATATTCCGCGTCCCTAGATTTTTCTCGCCATTAAAAACCATGTTTTTACTACCAGTGATAGTATCATTCTTATGAATGAGTGTGCTTTAATCTTTGGGGATTTCAATCCGTCGGATCCTCGAAGAGAAGCATGCTCAGTGGCAGCTGTCCCAATTCCAAGCTCGGGGTCTACCTCAGGCAGAGCTTCCAAGCTCAGAGTCTTCCATCGACTGAGCTTCTAAGCTCGGAGTCTTCCATCGACTGAGCTTCCAAGATCGAGGTTTTCTTTCGACCGAACTTTCGAGCTCGGGTCTCCTTTCGATCGAGTTTTTGAGCTCTGAGCTTCCCCGAACTTGATCATCCGGGCTCTAAATTCCTTCGAGCTGATTGGATCATCCGAGCTCCGAGCTCCTCCGAGCTCGATCATCCGACGAAGCCTAACTTATTTCAAGTCTAATTAGATCAGACCTGACACATCGACAGTCGTGTTCAAGCTCGGGCCCTACCGAATGAAGCTCATCGACGATCTTCTTCAAGCCCAATCAGATTTTAAGTTTGATCAGAGCGGATCGGACACATCGACGGTCGTGTTCAAGCTCGGGCACTGCCAAATGAAGTTGATCGATGGTCGTGTTCAAACTCGGGCACTGCCCAACAGATTTCGAAGCTGATCAGATCCGATGAGCTTGCAGATTCCGCCACTGCCGAATGAAGCTCTGGCATGTCTTCAAGCTCGGTAGTGCCTCCGTTCCCAGTTCACATCAGTTCGAGCATGTCTTCAAACTCGCCCCGCCTCCGCCAAACTACTCGCATGACTTCTAAAGCTCCTAGTCCGATTAAGCGACCGAACTTGGGCACCCCCATCTCCAAACATCCAAACTCCCATCATCAATGCTAGAGCTTCGCCCTCCCTGTTCAAGCAGCATGAGCAAGATCAAGCCACGTGCATCCGTGTCAGCAAACCCCACGGTGCGAGTACCACCTCTCAAATTTCAATGTCTCAGCAGTCCACTAATCAAACTAAGAGAGATTTCTCTCTGATTCTTGAATCAGATCTCGAACCACACAATCGATCTGAGAGAGGTCCGAAGATGGCCGGCCTTCTCTTTGCAACTGGGTTGTGAATTTTCCTCTTGCAGGAGAAGCATCACCTCACTGCCTTCGAGCTCCTCCACGAGCTCCTCGAAGATGATCATCAGCGATAATAAGATATCACAACCCCATCCGAGAAGTATCACCTCACTTGCCGAAATCCTTTGCTCGGAGACGCGCCAATCTGCTCTTCACCAAGCCTCCTCAAGCTGATCTGCTCCTTGCCAAGTTCGATCTTCCGACCAAGCTCTGAGTTAGAGCTACAGGCTTCGTCCGAGCCCTGTCCGAGTTCAAGCGAGCTTGCCGAACTCATGCCGAGCGTGCTGAGCCATGGGGCTCCCATCTTCGATCTTCGGCACGGAGGTAAGCTTCTGGCCGTCCAAGTTTTGTCCAGTCTTAAAGCTCCGAGCTTGTCGAACTCATGCAGAATGTGTCGAGTCATGGGCTCCGATCTCGAGCTCGTAAGCAAGCTTTCAACGCTCATCACGGGGTCTAGCTTATAGGCAAGCTTATGGCGCTCGATCCTTCTGATCTTGAGCTCTTTGGCAAGCTTCCTGCACCCATTGCGGTCTGGAGCTTGTGGGCAAGCTTCTGGCATTCATCGGGGGCAACTACTCCCACCGAGTTGGGGCCCATTGTCAGAGCTCCTCCTGCCGAGGCTCCCCATGCTCCTTCCCTTTGATCGGACGATTAGCATGGTTGCTTAGGTGCCAAGCTCCTTTGCTCAGGGACGAGACGAAGGAGCTACCAGCTCAGTTTCAATGATAAAGCCGCTTACTTCAAGCAGTTAACCTCGTCCTTTGCTCTTCTCGATGGCGATCGTTATATCGATCCTACGATCTTCTGTTTCAAGGGGTGAGGCATGGGTCATTCCTTGAGGACCCTCGCGAACGTCGAGCAATCCTCGGCGAGAATCATTTGTTCCTCGCTTTTCGGATCCCTGCCCATTAAGCTGATGGCCATGGCAACGTTCTCCTGGCGAACCAAGAAATGCCCTCCACCTTTCTCTTCGGCGACTTCGTCTGATCTCTAAGCCCCATCAGAGGCCCAACTTGCCGAACTCCTCCGACGGATCGGACCTTGCCAATGCCGAGCTCCCCTCGACAGATGTGCTCATGCGAAGCTTCTACACTATCAAAGATGCAGCCAAGCTGCAACAGAAGCTACATTTTTTATCCATTATCTCTCGAAATAATCCACATGTGTTGTTTCTGCCTTCCCATTGCAGACCATCCGGACTAGAGCTTGTGTGCCTCGGTCCAAGCTCAATGGCCTCAATACCAAGCTCGAGAGTGGTGCTAAATTTTGTTAACTGTTTGAGCTCAAGCCCAAACGTGGCAATTCCTGGCGTCTGTCCGCACTTGAGCTCGAGGGCAACTACTTAGTCCCGGCCAGTCGAACTCACTTGCTCGGGGGTTGGATGTGAAGCGACTGATTACATGGAGAAAAATGAGAGCTCTGATCATTTTGATTCTCAAGCTTCTGACGATGGCCGAGCCCAAAGCTTAAGGCCTCTTGCCAAGCTTCCAGAGCTCGTCGCTGAACTCGTCGAGCTTCCAGAGCTTGCCACGCTATGGAGGACGATAAATCAGTTTTTCACAGGTCGTTTCTTTCCATCCCTGCTCCAATTATAAATTAAAACAAGGGACTACTCTTTTCATCTCTATTTCTCGTGATTCTTACTTTAACACTTTGTTTTTCTCCCATTGATGAGATGGATTTTGTGCTTATGGTAGCCATGGATGATCCTTGGCGGGTCAAATACGGTACCACAAATGCGGCTCCCCATGGACTTCCTAGCCATCGATCCTACCTATGTCCTCGCCGGTGTCACCTCTTCTCGACCTCCTCTGACGTCTCCATCCACATCAACGAATCGGATGGAAGAGAATTCCCGACATGTTTTTCATCCCGTTGTCATGCAAGGGACAAAAACAGTGAAGTGGGGAATGCATCCGACATATCGACCCTACGGAGGCAAGGATGACCTATCTGGAGGCGAGAATGACATGATGGGCGAGGATGACCAGTCCAGAACGACCCAAGTAGAATGACCCATCCAGGATGACATATATTGCCACCTGAGCTCATCTAACAGCTTAGAAGAGGTATTATTGCCAAAACAAATCCAACCAAGCAAACTCTTCAGTTTATTTTAGTTCTTGTTGAACTAACATATGCTTGATAAGCTGACATTTTTGACAAGTGCACTATAAGATGGCATTTGATAGGCCATCTTTCCCACTTTAGACAAAGTGTGCAAGCCCACAGTCGGCTCAGAACACCTCACAGGTCGGTCGGCTATACGATCCAGGGCCACTCCCTCGCGGGCCGACATTGCTACGCGATCGAGGATAACTTTTATTACCCTTGCAGGCATCTCAGCTATACGATTGGAGGGGCCTCCCCTTCGCGGGCCGACCCGAGCTACTTGATCGAGAATGACCAATTGATACTCTCACGGACCGCTTGGTTGTACAATCAGAGGGGCCTCTCCTTCGCGGACCGATCGAGCTACACGATCGGGGATGACTCAGAAGACCTCGCGAGTTAGTCCGTTACACGATTAGGGTCCATTCCTTGTGAGCTAACCTAGCTACACGATCGAGGATCATATTTAATGGCATCGTGAATTGCTCGGTTATAAGTCGAAGTGCCACTCCCTTCGCCAACCGAATCTACCTATATCCCAACTATAAGCCGAGAGGCTACTCCCTTCGTGAGTCAACTATCCAACTGGTATTAATTCAACATGCATATCACATCACCCGACCTCAACCTTTGCAACGGTTGAGCTTGGACGATTGGGGACATTGTTACATATCAAATATGGCCTACCATTATTATGCTCGAAGTTCCTGAGTTGAACAAGTCAACATCTACATCCCTTACAAAGGGCTATTAATGGTTGGTGGTTACACCTCATCATGGCCTACTTTAATGGCCACTAATTTGGTGATTAAGTGCTACTTTGATGGTGGTGATTACTCCACTAAAGCCACTTTATTAGTGGAAAGTTAAAGGCAAAAGAGGGGAGATTAATCCTCCAGGAAATAATGGAGAGAGATGGAGGCAAGGGCCAACACTGAGGCATCACTATTCTCAAGACTCTTCCATTTCATATTTCTTCTACCAGATCGCTCTACGTGACGGTGATCGAACGACCTCCCTATAGGTCGAACCTAGCGGCCCTGAGCTCCTTTTGAGTCATCCACCGACTTAAGTATCGTATGGGAATTGGTCGAACCACAGGCCTGACCCCCTGATGCTTTCTATTATGATGTAGATCTACGAAGATAGCGCGTAGCTAGGTCGGCCTTCAATCAAATAACCCGGTCCTAGCTCTCCACGGCTCGGGATCGCCTATCCGCGGATCACACTCCCCTATCGATGAAGTGTCTCTTCACCGAAGACGTCTTCTTCGGCACACCTTACTGGGTGACGGATGCATCCGTCAACATATATAATCCTATATCATACACATAAGTTTCAAATATTAGGAATAATGTTAGTTGTAGAATTGAGTTATAAATCATCATTAAAAAACCTATGATCCACGATATCCCAACTAATTTTCCAAAATTTTCCACCATCTTACATGCAACGAAACATGCCCTCGCATATCGCATTCATAAAGCAGAAATTGTCCTACATACTTGTTTTTGTTTCACATATTGAAGTGATTCGCATTTCCAGTAACCGTGCTGCAGGATTAGAAATTGGGTGCCAACTTATAGAATTGACAACGAGTTGACATCGATTATGTCTGGTTAATTTGTCCATGTGAGTCTAACATGACATAACTCCAGTTAAATCATTCCATAAACGCAGTACAGGTGGAATGTCCAGTTAAATTATTCCATAAATCCAGAGTTCTATTTGCCACAAACAAAACATGGGCCTAAGGTGTATCTTTTATTCATGTCTGGACTTAATCCATTTCATATTCATCATTTTATCTGTTAAACACAAATGATTTATTAAGAGTGTTTTGATTCTATGAACTTTTGAAAAAGCACTTATATTGTAACTTATGGCCCATCACATGTCCATGTCGAGTAAGGCTATTCCAGCTCGGCTAGTATCGTTCATTTTACAACTTCTGCTGTATGTTTTGTGCTCAGGTTGCAAAAGAGAATGCTGATGTAATTATCTTGGATGATAACTTCAAAACAATTATTAATGTAGCCAAATGGGGTCGTGCAGTTTACATTAACATCCAAAAGTTTGTTCAGTTCCAGTTGACTGTCAATGTTGTTGCTCTAATGGTCAATTTTGTTTCAGCATGCGTCACAGGTAAATCAGTCCTTTATTAGAAGCCGCAACATATTTTAGAGGATTGTATCAGTTTATATGATATAAAGTCAACAAATTCACCTTCTGTAACTTTCAGGAACTGCTCCTCTTACTGCCGTTCAGTTGCTCTGGGTCAATATGATTATGGATACACTAGGTGCCTTGGCATTGGCAACAGAGCCTCCAAATGATGAAATGATGAAAAGACCACCAGTAGGGCGAGGAGAGAATTTTATCACAAGGGTCATGTGGAGAAATATTATAGGGCAGAGTGTATATCAGTTGGTTGTACTTGGAGTTCTCATGTTTGATGGGAAACGTCTTCTAAAAATTAGCGGTTCAGATGCTGACACTGTTATGAATACTTTCCTATTCAACACATTCGTCTTCTGTCAGGTAAGCATTTGGATGAACAACTTCTCACCCAGAATTTCTTGACTACATCATTTCAAACAATGTTATCCTGCCATAATAGCCTCATGCAGCACCTTAATATGTGTGTGTGTGTAGTGTGTGTGTGTGTGTGTGTGTGTGTATGTGTCAACTGGAAATTTGTTCACATTGTAGGGCCTCTCAATATTAGTTATTCTTGTATTGAAACTCTTTTGTTTTGGTATATTTATAAGGGACTATGTACACAACATTTATGAGTAAAACCGGTGAACCTTATTACAATTGAATTAGTTAATGGCACATAAAAGGCATATAAGTTGTGTGTTGCAATCAAATCACACATAGTTTACTGGGATTATCTGTGGTAGGGGTGGAACCAGCATTTATTTTTGACAACGGTTTGGGTTTTTTTCGCCGCCGGGGGTGGGGTGGGTTTCCAGTATAAACAACTAAGGGCATGTATGGATTGTCCCAATCCAAGGGATTATAATCCTAGGTGATATTTTTTTTAATGGATTGAACCAATCCAAAGGATTGGCTTGTTTGGATGTCATTTTTTGCCAACAAATTTAAGGGATTATAATCCAAAAAAGTAGGCCAATCATTTAGATTAAAAAAGGGAGGTCCTCTTCTACCTAATAATACAAAGGGTTTTCATCGACTAATGAGCTATTTTTGACAAAAATTCATAAAACATTATAGAATTAATGTGGCTTCCAAACAAATTTTTTTGGATTGTAATCCAAAAGAACTTTACCCATTGGAGTATGTATTCCAATAAATTCTTGTCTAAAATGAAATCTAATGGATTTGTATCCTAACCATCCAAAGAAGCCATGAAAGTATTTAGAGAGAAAAAAATTCTGTGAACATGAAGCACAAATCTCTTATTGATGATGATGAATCTATGAAGTGATATCAGCACTAAAAGTTTTTTATGTTTCTCTTTTTTTGAAAATAATGAGAATAAGAATTGCAATTCCGATCAACCACTTACCAGTCCTGTACGGAATATTACACATAGTTAATGAAAGGAAACAAAAATATGTACCTTAGAAACGCACATGCTTTGAGGTCAATTAGATTAGATAAAATTTATTTGGAAGATTCCTGATCTAAAACCACTTGCCGTTCCTCATAAAATCCTTCCTCAATTCTTTCATGTGAAGTAAACTAATGATCCTTGTTTCTTTTTCTTTTGCTAATAATACTTCTATTTCCCCTTGAGGGACTAGCTAATTCAGAGAAGACAAACATCTCTAAGAAAGTTTAGTTACGATATATCTATTGAAAGAATAAGTACTAATATGGACATATGCAAGTATATTTCCATATTAGGCAAGGACTGTAGTTAGTTACTGGAGCATTAAAATTTCAATTTGTGGGCAAAGAGCTAAACTCATATATATTTGATTGATTTGTCTAGACAAGTATCGGAAGATCAAAATACATAGTGCTAAGTAGGATATATTTTGGTTAATTTGTTTAGATAGGCACAAAAATATAGAATATACAGTGCAAGGTAAAACACCTTTTCTTGAAAATTCATGAAGCCAGTATCACATGCTGCGGTTCTTGTTTGCAACTCTTTCCAATGTTTCAGCAAGTAGCCTCACCCGGCGAAAATTGTAGGAACTATGAAGTTCTCTTTCATGTGCTTTTGTTTCCTTATTACGAATGCTCATCTGGTGTTTAGTAATTACTACCGGGAAGTAATTTTTCATATATATTGGAGAGAATATAGTGTAGAATCTTTGATTCTAAAGCTGAAAATCCTTGGTCAGTAAGAGGAATCTGCACATGGAGGCACAATGCTTGTACTTGTGAAATTGTTTGCATTTTTGCTACCATAAACAAGGCAAAGGACTTGGAGCAATTTTTCACCAATAATGGAAAATTAATTGCTGCTGCTGCTAGGTTTTATACATTACCGGGGTGGAAATGTAACGGCAGGATCGTGAAGTTTTAGTTCAAACCCATTTTTGTGTCATGTATCAGTATAAATATGATAGATGACGATCTGTTTTGAGAATACAAGTTTAATTTGTTTACCATGCTCAAATTTTATCATTGGCCAGGTCTTCAATGAGATAAACAGTCGGGAGATGGAGAAGATCAACGTGTTCCGAGGAATATTTGGTAGTTGGGTCTTTGCTGCCGTGTTGGTTTCAACAGTCATCTTCCAAGTAATAATAGTGGAATTCCTCGGTGCTTTTGCAAGCACTGTACCTCTTCCCTGGCAATTGTGGTTGCTCTGCATCGCGATTGGTTCTGTCAGCATGATTGTGTCGGTTCTGTTGAAATGCATCCCTGTGGGATCTGTCCATCTCGACGTGCCTCATCAGAACGGGTATCAGCTGCTACCAAGCGGACCAGAAGCAGTGTGAAGTATGGCGGTAGCAAATGCTGCTCATTTGTTTTCAAGTTTTCTTTCTTTCTTTTTGCCTGGATTGGATGTCGAGCAAGACCACTGGATCTGTAGTTCCTGGATCCGGCGTGTAATTTGATTTGGATCAGTACAAGTCACACTATCCAACTAGTTTTACTGGAAATGCTATTTCTGTGAGAGATGACAATACCAACAAAAGACTACGCCTTTTTGATAGGACTACGTGCGTGCGTTGGAGATGCAAATAAATCACTATGTTGTTAAATAGTAATAGCTACTCTTGTTGTTATTGTTGCAGCTGTTTGTTAGTTGAATTCGGTTTGCTTCATGTTAATAAGCACATTGTTATTGGAATGTAGGCAATATGATAAGATAGAACTCTGTTCTCCAAAGCATTTAAGCTCGGACTACTTCAAGCTCAGACTGCTCACAAGCCATAGCCTATAATTTTTGCAATCAAGCACTGTAATACGTTTCGGTGTCTTTCAACATCAAACTTTACGGTACTCTGCGGGCGGGTCTGTCCAATGTCTATTGCATTTTCAAAATCCTTTTTTAAATAAATTTTAATATTTTCGAATGCTAATGTCCAGTTCAAGTTGATGTTAGCTGTGTTAAGAAGTGGCAGGCACTCCGTGTGGAAACAATGCTAGCAAACTGCATCCAGTCTGATGTGTTTAAACTCGAATTTCACTCTATTAGAAGGAAAGGGTCCCACTTTACCACGTCAAGGTTTCTTCCCATTTCCATTAGACACCACCACTCTCTTCTTCTTTTCCAACACTTTCATGGCGTCAACTGTTTTTTAACAAAACTATCCTACAATGTTGAAAAGTATAATATAGTTTTCCTAAATTAATTTCGTTAAACAATTATAAAATTAGAGTTAATTTTGATTTGACAATTGTAAATTTTAAGATAGTACTGATAAGATAAAAGTTTGTTGAGGTTAGTTTTAGTTTAAAAGAACAAAGTTGAGGAATGTTTTGATGAATTTCTAAGTTTAAAATTAAAGGTAGTATTTTTAAAACCATCGGATAGTTGTAAGATAATTTTCACAAATTAAGCCTAAGAAGTCAATGTATTTCAACTATTTACACTCCGGCACATAAACGCAGCAGTGGTAGCACTGCTGGGGATGAAATTCTGATGCACAGAATGTTGCCAACTGAAGTGCCCTCTCTCCCTCCCTCCCTCTTCATCCCCAGCGATGAGCCTGTACGGGTCCTTGCCTTGAGCAACAGGGGATACAATTCCCACCCACCCAAGGACCAGTATTTGTTTTTAACTGGTAGCAAATTCCATCAAATCCAGCAAACTGGGAAAACTAAGATAGGATGCATCCTTAAATATCCCCCAAAGCTACTATCCCTGGTGCCATAACAACACAATATTCATCAAGCTCCTATTCTATCTAAAAGCTGATACGTCACTGAAGCCTGAGGCAGGGCTTGGTGAATGTTGATCAAACGGCAGGGTTGGAAAATGGGCGGTCCCCGGTTTGAGACCGGGCTACGGCCTTTGTTCCAACATATATATAAACAATTACAAGCTGATATTATATGTCACCAATATCTTCATAATGTAATTTTCACAATACCTCCATAACAAGATCGAGTACTAGAAATTCCACAGACATTGTAACCATAATGGAGGTGAGTAAATACTTCACATAAACTGACCTTTCCGATGATTATCATCTTACAACTTAAGTCCTTTAAGGCCATTTGTGTTTCATCTGATTATCGTTGCTCTTAGCTATGTGCCTGCCTCCCATCTAACTTCATCCGGTCAGGTTCTGACTGTCTTTTCTCACAAACAGCTTGTTTATATCTTCGGTAACCACGTTACTCCTGTCAACCAACAAAAAAAGAATAAAGAAAAAAATCTCAGTACCAAAACACCACACCAGTCCTATGTGTCATAACTATAAATCATCTCCAGCAT
Source organism: Scilla litardierei (assembly GCA_030789695.1). Lineage (NCBI taxonomy): Eukaryota > Viridiplantae > Streptophyta > Magnoliopsida > Asparagales > Asparagaceae > Scilla > Scilla litardierei. The sequence goes on from CM061142.1 coordinate 700,055,881, forward strand.
TTTAAAAAAAACAAGATTTAAGCGGCATTTCAGCATAATCCCACTGCGTTGGGTTTTTAGAAGTAGGAAAATAAACCGACCAATCTTATATCAGAAACCTTGAATTTAAACCATACCAGCTTTTCATCCGCCAATCTCTTGTCCTTCCTCTCTATCTCGTGTCTATATAGTAGAATTGGATTGCCAACCCTAGTGCATAAAGATAGGTTCTCTGGTTTTTGTTTTTGTTATTTTTACTTGAGTATATGTTAATATTTTCACATTTTAACAATGTTCTGTATAAAGTTATTGTTAAACTTAGGTCAAAGGCCTACATGACTCATGTTCACAATCTAATAGGTTTCATCAGTTTTTTAAAACTTTGTAAGATTTTTTGAACTTCTTAAATTGTCAAAAATTTTCTACATAATATAATGGGTTGTGTCTGTGCGTATATATAAAGAGAGAACTGTGTTTAATATGGCTCTCGAGCAAGTCAGCCCATATATGATTACGTTGTGCAATCTCATCCATAAGAAAAGGTGGTTCACATTGATGTGTATTTTTTTTACCATGTGCCTCCTTTTTCTTATGGATAAGAATGCAGCATGTCGTCGTATATGACATGTGTTCATGGCAAACCCATTTCTCTCTCTCATGAGATTAGTAGGCTTAATAAGCTTTATATGACATGAGATATCTCTCCTTCACAAAGGGCATGGAAGACAAAATGTACACCCCATGCTCGTACCATGTAAATGACAATATACCATATCATCGTATATGAGAAAGATCTCTCATGTCATATACGGCTCATTAATATCATACACACACATCTAGATAGAATAATGGGCATCATAAGATATAAGTACTTGCGCCATATAATGTCTGAAAAGTCCACTCCATAATTTTTCTGCATGGGACTGAGCCAGAAATCATCCATAATGATTGCAAAAATAATCTTAGAAAAGTTTTCAAAAATAGATAAAATGCATACAGTTAAAAGTAGACAAAATTTGGAAATTCAATTTTTTTACAAAGAACATTGATGTGGTGCGGGTTACAACAGAGGAGTGCGCAGGTCCATCGGTGCGGGTTTATTCAAGGCTGAGGCACGAGTCCACAGACCGTTGGCAAACTTGTAATTACGAGACTCAGAAGGGGGACCGCTTCGTAAAAGACTAATCGTCAATTATCCTCCTTAAGCAAGAGAGCCGAGCAGCCCTAGGCTCTTCACCGAAGAATTGAATCATAAGTTATTTTTCCCTTATTTTCCTTAGCTTAATTCCTAGGTAATTGTCCTTTCAATTCATAGTTGTTATTTAGCCTTTGGTCAATTTGTAGTAGCAACTCTATAATTTCATATCTGCAATTAGCAATAAAAATCCTATTTTTATTGCTTTCTACCTAAAAATCCCCTTTTTAGTCCACAAAAAGCCGTAATCGTATCGATTTGGTATTAGAGCACGTGATCCATGGCGATGACGAGATCCAGGGAGCGGATTGACTTGTAGGAAGAGATGATGGAAAAATATGAGAGCAAAATTGAAGAAGAAATCCAATGGATAAAGAAGGATACTGGAGATCAATTGGATCGGTTATTCGTGCAACATATGAAGGCCATTCAACAAAGTACGGCAGCTAACACGACAGCGTTAGTGGCAACAAATCAAAATTTAGCGGCTCTTGGTGAAAAGCTAGATCCGGGAAAAAGGCGCAACATTTGACGAACAGGAAGGAGGATGTTTTTGAAGAAGGGCTCTTCGCCGACGCCGAAACTTACTTCGTGGAGGACGAGGAGGTTGCGAAGGAGGAGCATCAGATCGGGGGTTCCATACCCTCCGACAACATCGACCGATTGATCTGAAACCCTAACGGCCATGTCCGACCACTCCGATACCTCCAGGAGGTGCGTTGGCCGACTGACCCCGTCAGCAAATTGGGGACCCGTCGAACCCACTCGGGGGCAACAGGCCCCACCGGCCCTCATTGGGCCCCGCCGGCCCAGATCTGGGGCCGGCAGGCCCCGTCGCCCCCAAATTGAGGGGCCTTAGACCCTGCAGGGGCCGACAGGCCCCACCTCAATGTTCTGAGGGCCCGCCGGCCCAAATGGAGGGCAGACGGGCCCTCTCCCCTTTCCAGATGCCCCGTGGGCCCAGTACGGGACCTGATAGATGCAGCCGCCTCCATTTCAGCCCAGAATAGACCCATTGGAGGTTTTCAGCACTCAGGAGTACATCAGCAATTTTTTGGAGGACCATCGACTCTTCCACCACCTTTTGGGGGAGTTTCGAGAGATTGGAAGGGGCATCAGGGCACACACACAGAGCGTCCCAGAAAAACTACGGGCGACATCATGGAGATGATCGGGGTAATGGAGCCGGTTAGAGTGACACAGCGTGGGAAGGTGAAGAGAGAGCACGGAACCCCACTGCGGGTTATGTGCACGCGGGACTTCATTCATTTCATCAGCAGCGCCAGGACCATCCACAGTGGAGGAGAGTGCCAGAAGGGTTCTCTGCGGAGAATCGAGTGAGAAAGGTGAAAATGACCGTTTTCAAGGGTGAGTATCCCGATGGCTGGTTATACCGTGTGGAGAGATATTTTGAGGTGGTAATTTTACAAGAGGACTGGTTCAAGACAGTGGTGGTCCGCTTAGAAGGAGAGGCACTAGGTGGTTCAGATGGACACAACAGCAGAGCTCGTTCCATACTTGGGAGTAGTTCACTACCCTCTTATTGGAGTGTTTTGGGGAGGTGCAAACTGGGGATGTTTTTGAGAAACTATATACTGTGCGGCAGGATGGTACGGTGTGGGACTACATCAAGAAGTTTGAGGTGCGGCCTAGTAGAGTTCGCAGGGTGTCGGTAGAGTCCATGGAAGGGTGCTTCATGAAAGGGTTGAAACCCATCATTAGGTCTGAGCTAAGGATCCAGAAGCCTGCAGATTTACGGGAGAGAATGAATCTGGCGAGGATGGTGGAGAATCATCAGGACTCAGAGAGGAGGGCCCGCGGAGCGTGGGGGCTCCTATTTTCGAGGGCAAGTGCCGGCAGGAGGGTAAAAGGCGGCCACCACTCCAGTAGTTACAGCAGCCAACAAGGAGAAGAGGGTGGAGCCACGACCTAGAAGTCAGACAAGGAGGATGACAGAGGCAGAGATTCGGGACAAGCGTACCAAGGGTCTATTCTTCAAATGTAACAAGGTCACTCCAAGGCCTCGGTATGGAGACCGTACTCTTCAGATTCTGATAGTGAACGACGATGAGAATGAGGATGATGTGGTGGAGCTCGAGGCTGGTGAGGACAAGGAGCAGGAGTACCAGCACTTGGACGTAGCTGAGGTTTTCCTCAATTCCGTGGTGGGGTTCACACCGAACCACACCATGAAATTGGTGGAAAAGCTGGCCGATCAGGATGTGAATGTGTTAGTGGATAGTGGGGCGACCCACAACTTCATCTCCCGCAGAGTAGTAGATAAGCAGAGGCTACAGCTCAGTGACACAGGGAGATACGAAATGGTGTTGGGCACGTGACAGGTGGCACATAGCAGCGGTGTCTGCCAGTGCGTGATCGTGACGATTCAGTGGATACAGATCATCGCAGACTTCCTTCCTCTGGAGTTGGGGAGTACGGATATCATCCTGTGGATAAAGTGGTTGCAGACTTTGGGGAAGACAAAGACCAATTGGAAGCTGCTAAGATTGGAGTATCAGGAGGGAGCGAGGACAGTTGTGGTATAGGGGGACCCCAGCTTGTGTCGTTCTATGGTGTCCTACAAAGCAACGCACGCTTCATATGTCCGGAGGAGGCTACTTAGTAGAGCTCCAGGGGGTGTCATTAGAGGAGAGGACTGGACCGGGAGCATGTGATGACACCGGAGTTAGAGCAGCTACTGAGTCAGTAAGAGGGTGTATTTCAGACCCCACAAGGACTATCACCACCAAGAGATCATAAGCACGTCAGTCTTACGAGAGGGGGTGTCACCCATCAGCGTTCGGCAATATATATATCCCCACGTGCAGAAGGATGAGATCGAAAGGATGGCTGGTGATATGTTGCAGATAGAGGTGATTCAGCCGAGCAAAAGCCCATTTTCTAGCCCAGTCCTGCTTGTGAAGAAGAATGGTAATTGAAGATTCTGCATGGACTACCAAGCACTGAATAAGGAAATTGTGCCTGATAAGTTTCCTATACTAGTGATTGACGAGCTACTGGACGAACTACATTAGGCAGCGATATTCTCAAAGATCGATCTGAAGTCTGAATACCATCATATCCGGATGAGATCGACCGGCGTGCCAAAGACGGCGTTCAAAACTCATGAGGGACACTATGAGTTCCTCGTCATGCCTTTTGGCTTAACGAATACTCCAGCGACTTTCCAGGCCTTGATAAACAAGGTGTTTCGGCCTTACTTATGGAGGTTTGTTCTTGTATTTTTTGATGACATATTTGTTTACAGTCGCGGCTTGGAGGAGCATGTAGGGCATTTACAGGTGGTGTTGCACGAGCTGCAGGAGCAGCAACTATTTGCCAATAGATAGAAGGGTTTTTAGCGTATCTGTCCCTTAAATCTTGCATATTTTGATATATGTCCCTCAAATCTTGGTATTTGTGCTCAAGTCCCTTAAATTTTAAACTTGTAACCTTAATAGTCACTCTCTCTAAATTTCTGTTATAATCTAACGGAATGGGAATATTCTGTTAGATTAAGAGGTTAATTGGGGTTTAGGGTTAGGGTTAGGAGGGGGAGGGGCGGCGCCCCCTCCCCCGCCGCCTTAGACGAGGGGGAGGGGGAGGGGGAGGCGGCGGCGCCCCCTCTCCCTGTTTTTGGGTGGAGTTAATTAACCTTTAATTAGTGGGTTTTACTGATTAATTAAATGTAATTTCTTAATTAACTAATTATAATCGTTAATTAATATAACTTTTTAACAGAAAACAGGATGGATGGACTATTAAGGTTAACGTTTAAAATTTAAGGGACTTATGAGCAAATACGAAGATTTGAGGGACAGATATCAAAATATGCAAGATTTAAGGGACAGATATGCTAAAAACCTAGATAGAAATGCCTTTTTGGACAGCCGCAGGTGGAATACTTGGGACATGTGGTTTCAGCTGAGGGTGTGGCGGCAGACCAGGAGAAGATTGCGGCAATATTAGACTGGTCACGACCGCGACACTACGAGGCCTACGGGGCCTTACAGTATATTACAGGAAGTTTGTCCAGGTATAAAGCACGATTGCATGGCCGTTGACGGAGCAGCTCATGGACAACTTCCAGTGGGGTGTGGCTAACAGGGCTTTGAGGCCCTGAAGCAGGCGATGACGACAGTGCCAGTGTTATCATTATCAGACTTCAGCAAGCCCTTCGTTATAGACACAGATGCTTCAAGATATGTATTGGGTGCTATGTTGATGCATGATCAGATGCCAGTAGCCTATTTCAGTCAGACTCTATCAGCACGAGCCAGACTAAAATCAGTACGAGGGAGCTGATGGCAATTGTGCTCTCCATTCAAAAATGGCGGCCCTATTTACTTGGGAGGAGGTTTATCGTGATGACCGACCAGATGAGCTTAAAATACCTATTGGAGCAGCACATGGTTACTGAGGATCATCAGAAGTGGCTCTCCAAGCTGGTTTACTACACTTTTGAGATACAGTATATAATAGGTTTGGAGAACAAGGCAGCAGATGCTCTGCCACGCAGAGAGGAGATAGTAGAGGTAGCGGAAATATCGGTACCAATACTGCTCGACTAGGAGCCATTGGGGAGAGAGATTGAGGCTGATGAAGAGATGGCACGGATACGGGAGGCACTACAGCAGGGCTCAGCAGATCATCCCGTGTATACATTGAGTGGACATAGGTTGATAAATCAGGGGAGGTTGATGATACCCAGAGAGTCTACACACATTCCCCTGATATTTCAGGAGTTCCATGGCAGCCCAGTAGGAGTGCACTCGGTGGTGAAACAGACATACAGACGAATGGCCAAGGAAGATAGTAGAGTGTGACATTTGTCAACTTCGCAAATATTTAGCGATGGCTCCCGCAAAACTGCTACAGCCACTGCCCTGCCTGACAGGGTTTGGAAAGACATCAGCATGGATTTTATTGGGGGACTACCGTGTCCAGAGGGCTTCACCGTTATTCTTCTAGTGTTAGACCGTCTCAACAAATATGTGCACTTCATTCATTTGCGACATCCTTAGATAGCGGTCACTGTAACTACAACGTTCATGAGGGAGGTTGTCATAGGTTCCCTGCTTCGATAGTGTCAGATTGCGACAAGGTATTCATGAGCAGCTTCTGAAAGAAGTTGTTCAAGGTACATGTGACTAAGCTAAAGAGGAGCACTGCATATCACCCACAAACAGATGGCCAGACAAAGATGGTGAATAGGAGCGGTGGAGACCTATTTGTAATGCTTTGCTTCAGACTCACTGGAGCAGTGAGCCAGGTGGTTGGCATGGGCGAAATACTAGTAAACACTTTGCACCATTCAGCAGCACAGAGCACTCCTTTTCGAATTCTCTAAGGACGAGACCCTCCCCATCTGATACATTACAGCCATAGAATGACTCCAGTGTCCCAAGTAGAGGAGCACATATAAGAGCGAGATAGACACCTGAAGGAGCTAAAAAGACATTTATTACGAGCCCGGCAGATTATGAAGGCTAAAACCGATGAGCACAGAAGAGATGCGCAGTTTGCGGTGGGGATAGGATATACCTCAAGCTGCGGCCCTACAGACAGAAAACACTGGCGCATAAAAGTAATGAAAAGTTGGCGGCCCGCTATTATGGGCCATTCGAGATTACCGCTTAGATTGGAAAGGTGGCATATCGCCTGAAGTTACCTACTACATCTACCATCCATCCAGTGTTCCATGTGTCGCAGCTACGACGGGCTATTGGGGACCACACGCTCTCGCCTACTCTCCCTCCCACATTGACAAACGACATGGAGGTGCTGCTAGAGCCAGAGGAACTCAAAGGGGTGAAGTGCTTTTCAGATGGAGAGGACTACCGGACTATGATGCTTCTTGGGAGGCCCGCGAAGTAATACAAGACCAATTCCCAGATTTACACCTTGAGGACAATGTTGCACTTTTAGGGTGAGTAATGATGCGGCGTGGGTTACAACAGAGGAGAGCACGGGTCTACCGATGCGTGTTTATTCAAGGCTGAGGCGCGGGTCCACGGACCGTTGGCAAACTTGTAATTTCTAGACTCAGAAGGGGGACCGCTTTGTAAAAGACTAATCGTCAATTATCCCCCTTAAGCAAGAGAGCCGACCGGCCCTAGGCTCATGACCGAAGAATTGAATCGTGAGTTATTTTTCCCTTATTTTTCTTAGATTAATTCCTAGTTAATTGTCTTTTCAATTCATATTTGTTATTTAACCTTTGGTCAATTTGTAGTAGCAACTCTATAATTTCAGATCTGCAATTAGCAATAAAAATCCTATTTTTATTGCTTTCTACCCTAAAATCCATTTTTAGTCCACAAAAAGCCCTAATCGTATCAAACATCCTTTCATTTTATTATGGAAGAGCATGACGATTAAAGAGCATTGAAATAGGAGGATTGCGGGAAAAAATAAATGTTCATATTAGAATAAAAACTAATAAGTTTTTTTCGAACAATAAAAACTACTAAGTTGGTAAACCAATTAATATATAAACTTAGGGGAAAACCGAAAGGACAATTTTTCAAAATAAGCCAAAAAATAACTTATTTCAAAAAATCAACCAAGTGTTAATTTATTTACAAATCTTGACCAAGTCTCGTCACGTCAAATACTCGCATGCAATTTCGAGCTGACTAGACGATTAGAAAGAAACGAAGTTGTCAGCCATGTTTATTTTGAGGCACAATTTAAATAACTATGGCTCGCAACCCCAGTCATTTTGACCACCTGGTCATTTTGATCACGGCTAATAAAGGATGAGTTCGCAACCATGTTCATTTAGGTTCATCCATTTCAAGAGACTTAATAGTAAAACCCACATCTAAACCCACATCTCTCATCTATGAAATGACCATAGGGTTTAACACAACAGTAGCTGAATCAAACTCCTCGAGCCATTGCGGCTCTTTAGAACCCACATGGCTCTTCAAATCTCTACAAACTCAAACGTCAATCACATCCCAAAACCCCTTTAGCCCTCTCATCGATCACAACAAAGCACCAATTTCATCATTATCAGGGATATCTCTTAGGATGATCAAGGTGAAGTTGCACAATAGACGCTGGCAACGACCCTGGCAAGCAAGGAGGTGACGGTGAGTGAGTTCTACTCACCCAAGTGCAATCTTTGCAACCCCCTCTTCAATTTCGTCCTTGGTATTGAGGCTACGAATTCAGACTGATCAGCTTTGTGATCACCGATGCTAAGAACAAGGATGGCTTTCGAAGTTGCCAATACACGCCTTTGGAAATGAATGCACTCAAAATGAGCAGGATTGCCAACCCTTTTAATTTTGAGCCATGGTTAAAATGGTCGAGGTTACTGACCCGGATCATTTAGGTTGCGTCGCAAAATGAACAGTATTGGCAACCATGTTCCTTTTCTAATCGTCATGTTAGCTTGAAACCGCATGCAAATGTCTTGACCTGATGAGAGTTTGTTGGATTCTGTGAATATATTAAAACCTGGTCAATTTGTAAAAATTAATTAATTTTGGTTTATTTTGAAAATTTGTGCAAATTGAAAACTAAACTACCATAAACCATAAAGACTTGTATTATTTAGGACTACCACAAAGATACAATGATAGAAAAGAAAACATGTGCATATCAATAGTAAAAAACTATTTTGTTAAAACAATCAAAAAAAACTTTGGGACAAATTTTTAGAACAAAAAAATATCTATAAATATCAAATTATCGAAGATGACTCAATGGCTCAAGTACATTAAGATTGGTAGTGTGCAAGAGGAAGAAAAAGATCTGTTTATTAAAAACAAATAAGTAAATGGTTTTAGGAAAATTTGAAAATTTGAAAAGAAGATCAAAAGATAAGAAGAAATCTAGAATAGTCAAAGCAAAATAAAGGAAGATTTGAGGCAATCCAATTTGACAAGTGGATTATTAATTATTTAATCAGCTAATTAGTTATGTTTTCTTGATTCAGTAACGTGTAATTTTGAAATTTTACATCACATGCTGAAATACATTTCAGCATAACAAGAAGCTAATTGCGAGTGGTGGTCCCATCATGAAAGTTAAAAGGGGCGATTAATTTAGATAAAGGTGTATTTCAGTGGTTAAAAACTAAAGGGAGAGTATTAACAGAAGTGCATATGCTTTTTGAGGGATAAATCAGTTGTATCTACATATAGTTTTTTTTATTTCCTCTGCATGCCTCCTTATCTATGTCTCTGCACAATCGGCTTCGTTCATTTTTTATTTTCATATTCAAAAACACATACATCAAAAATTTAGTGAACTGAAAGTTTTTTTCTCTTTGATCTAAGAGTTTAAAAAATCAATTGTTGTAAAATCATTAATTTTTTAAGTAAATCAACTGTTAAAAAACTTTGGGTTCACTAGATGTTTGGTATGTTTGGGTTTTAGAATAGGAAGCTCAAAATTAATGGTCTCAATAATCTAAAAAATTATGGAGAGTAATTTTTTTTAGGCCATCATATAACACAAGTGCGTAATGTCATATGATACATATTGTTCTCATATATTGGACTATAAAATTTTCGATTATGTTTTTGAACAAAAACTGACGCTCCAAACAAATAAATTAAGAATCCAAACCACAAATTCATTATGTTGGATATGACCTAACCATGTAAACTAGCTCCAAGTAAAAAATTCAAAAGATTTCGATATGTTTTACATATGCATTAAGTGACAACAAGATAATTTTATTAAGAGTGACCAATTTATTTCCTTCTTGATGCAGGGATAAAACATATCAAAATCATTTGGATTTTTAATTATATATAATTTAAATAGGTTAGATCACATCCAACAAAATGAAATTGTGATTTAGATTCATTTTTTTATTTTGGGCATTAAATTATTTTCAAAAAATAAATAGAAATTTCGTGTAAGTATGTGTGTATGTGTGTGTCAAAGTAAATGTGTGTGTAGAGTTGACTATAGTACACTCAAAAGAATCAGATATGCATATTCTACAAACCCAAATTTAAAAAATTGGCAGTTCATTTTAGAAAGCTATTCCGTTGGATGCAATCTTATACATTTAAACTATTTAAAAATTAAATTTCAATTTTAAATGATTCGAACAGGATTCATCCAAGCATCAAGTGGGTGTCAATTTTATAACATTTTTAAATGTTGATTTTGTTGTCACTTTTTGCATAGGAAGAACACTTCCAAGTAATTTAAATTTTAATTTGTAAGTAGTTTAATGTGTCAGATCACATTTTGTTGATCTAACAAAATGAATTTTTAATTTAGGTTGATATGATTTACATGTTTGATCTTTCTAAATATAACCTAGGTTGTGTGCATTGAAAACTTTATTTTTGCATAATCCAATCTTTATGCGCTATTATATCTTGGACCGGACACGTGATGAAAACTACGGATTACAACATTATCTCTACTAATATAATACAACATTGAAAACTACGGTTTACAACATTATCTCTACTAATATAATACAACATTGATTATCTTCACTAATTTAATGCAAACTTCTAGAATGTGGATGTCATTGGTAGACTTAGATACCCACTTACCATTCTCAAAATCAATCCTAGCCATCCATCTTTTAGCATCATGATCTTTCATTTATAATCAATTATGCCCATCATGATGACCTATGTTAAACTAAATCAATCAAATCTTCAAATTCAAATTATTATGTTTTTAAATATCTAAGCTCATTTAACATTATCTATAAAATTATAGTGGGAATTTCTTACTTCTTTGATAGAAGGAAATGACATGCATGTGCCAGGAATTCTAATTTTTATTACCTGGGGACACCGACACATATTGACACAAGACATGCCCCCCATTAAACAATAACTTTTCTGAGTTAAAAGACATCATTTATATCATTGTGACAGATAATCTTTCAAGAATAAGTGAAGTTAGGGAGCCAGTAAGCTACGGTAAACAATACGGATTGTGAGGAACTAATCATGGCTGCAGAAACAGGAGTACAAAGAAGTAAAGTACTTGTCTTGATAAATCATAAGGAGGTCTGGATGCATGTATCATCTTTAAAAAATTTAATAGAAACAATGGGGTTTGCCAGATAAATTTTGGATAAGATAAGTAGAGGTGGCAAACGTGCTAAAGGGGTTGTATCCTTTGACCTATACTCAAAATGGCTACATACGGATTGCCATATCATGTGTAACATATTCAAGAATATATCAGGTTGGGCAACAGGTTGGTCAGGATAGTCATGAGAGTTGAAAATTAATAAGAATAAAAGTTTCTTTCAAAAAAAAGATTATAATGTCAATGATATGAATGGAACCCATGTCTAGAAGGTAGCACAACTTCACTCAACCTCTAACTTCCATAGCACATAAGTTGTTTTGTTGGAATTATAACACACTGATACAGCTCATAAACGGGTAAAAAGCATGCATCTAAACCCCACCCCTTTATTAAATGGATCATCAGGGTTGACCCATTTATGACCCATGCAGGATTACATTTGAACCACACCAGGTTATTTCAGATTGGATTTGGATTGGGTTATCAACTTGGGTCGAAATTGGCACTCCTAATAATAAGCAGGTCTGAACTCCTGTCTAGCATATGCTATTAGGCAACTAGAAACATCATGCATATTGGGTTGAGAGTCTTAAATCAAAGGACTGCAGACAAATTACAGTTTTGCTTGGTATTAGACTTTCTACTCGGAACCCAGTCAGAAATAACGGAAAGAAAATGAGAACAAAGTTTTGGTATTACAATCACAAACAGTAAATGTATATGCTTGCTAGCGCATGAAAAAGTACAAATTCATACCATAAAGTTTAAATTAGGCTTTTGATTTTTCTCTCGAAAAATAGGCGTTTGATTTGATGTTAGGATTTTATCTTTGTATTTTCAGCCAAAGAAAAAAATAATAATAGGAAAAAAAGAGGGAGCTGAGGGTGCAAGGAATATTGTTCACCATGAGCACTGTTCATATGAACAGAACAGTTAACAATACAATGTATAAGTCGTGTCCTTATTATGAAAGGAAAAAAAAATCTGTGCGATGAAGATTCATCCAACGCCTTGCACCAATCACAGACAACTGCCCTTGAAAATGTTCATATGAATGATGTGGAGCTCGCTAACAAGGAGTATCAGTTGTTTTTTGAGATATGAGTAGCATTGCCTAGATAGGGAACACTGTTTTGAGAAGCATAAGAACGTTTTGAGCTGTAGATAGTAAATTCAAAAATCAATGATGTCGCTTCCAACCTCTCCCCCCTTTGCTGCCAAGACCACCTATTATGATAGGATTTTCTAGGATTTATGAAGTAAAAATAGGATTTTGGAAAGAAAAGATCTGATTTTTATTGGATTTGAAAGGAATACAAGGATATTTGGCCACGTTGGAGGGGTGAACCGCTCTTCCAAGCCACCAATTTCATGAAGATGGCCGCACTCTCCATGAAAGAAGGATCTAGTCAACCTCGTATAAGTTCTCACACATTTCAGCATCCCACCTAATCTCTCTAACCTACCACTAATATAATAATCAAATTTTCTCAAAATTACATAAACGCCCTAGACCCAAAATTACAAAAATACCATTGTATGTAATCTTATCGTTACTCTACCCACAAAGAACCACCTTTGTCCTCAAGGTGGTGTCATGAAATTCATGTGCACGTAAAGAATGATCATCACCTCCTGAGTCTTCCTCCCTCTTCGTCGAAACCGAAACCGCAGTAACTTCCACTGATGTCGTCGTTGCCCCGAAGGGATAGTCGCCATTTGTGGATGGGTCGTTTGTCCCCTTTGGCCCACCCTCCGCTGTCCCATGGGTTGTCGCCCCTCGTGGGCCTCCTCCAGTCTAGCTGTAGCCTAGCGAGCCTCCTCCTTCGTCGTCGGTCCACCCAAAGTCTCCATCGCTCTCAACGAAGCCCTGATAAACACCATAGTAATCGCCCAGCCTGCCTGAAGGTCGTCCGTGGCCAAAAGACTAATGCTAATGCTCGGAAGGTCTTTCATCTAAAAACCAAGGGCCATAGGACCCCTTAAAATTGTTGCCGGGCCATAGGGGATCCACCTAGGGCACGCGGCCCCAGGAGACCCGCCAGGGCTTGGGCGGCCCGCTAAGGCCTCGCGTGCCACATGGCGGCCTGCCTACAGGGTGCTAGATACTGGGCGGCTTACCCCAGGGCTTGTGGCCATAAGGAAAGTCTGCCCAAGGGCTGAAGGCCCCTGTGCGGTCCGCCACAGAGCCATGGTGCCCTTGGCGACAAGTTAGGGGACCGTCGCCCCCCCCCCCCGCCACTTCTTTCCGAGGACTGTGGTGTTCTACATCGACGTCGTAGAAGTCCTCGTTGATCAGATATGATGTCGGTGGTTGTTCTTCCTCAAAGATGACTACTTTCCCTTAGTTGTCGTCCAAAAATCTCGCCTTAGCCTCAGATCTACATTGTTTGGTGATTGATCTTCCATAAAGTCGTCGACTTTCTCCTTTCTTCATCAAAGATTGCACCTTTTGCTCTGTACCTGAGTTGTTATTTTCAACGTTGCCTAGATCTGAATTATTCGTCTCTTTTGTATCAAAGAATCATTGAGAGAAGTATTGCGATAGGATTTGCATAAAGTCTCTATCTTTGCATTCATCCTCGCCTCACATGCCATCAATCTGGCTTCGATTCCGGATTCGATGGACATCATTGATGTTCTTATCTCCACTGATTTCCTCAATTCCTCACTTTCCCATCAAATTTTTCTTCCAAAGCTTCAACCTTTCTTGTCGTCGTCATTAGGATATATGCTCGAATATCAAATTGATAGGGTTTCTATGGTTTATGAAGTAAAAATAGGATTTTGGAAAGAAAATATCTGGTTTTTATTGGATTTTAAAGGAACACAATGATAATTGGCCATGTTCAAGAGGTGAACCGCTCTTACAAGCCATCAATTCGAGAGAATGGCCGCACTCTCCAAAAAGATGGATCTAATCAACCTCCTATGAGTTCTCACAAATTTGAACATCCCACCTAATCTCTCTAAACCCCCACTAATATAATAATCAGATTTTTTTTTCCAAAATTACAGAAACACCCCCCTAGACCCCAAAATTACAAAAATACCATTGTATGCTATCTCATCATATTATAAATCAAATTTCCATACCACGCTTCAGTGCACAAGATGCTACCACCACAAAATATGCATGTCTGCAGTGTGAACAACATCGCTTGCTACATCAAGGCGGCCAATTTAGCCATCAAAAGTGTCATTGCCAATATTGTTGTTCAAACATTGTTCACCCTCCCAAGTCACCTCCATCTTCACCACCAACTCAAGAACCTTCCGAATTCATTGATACTAACTTCAACCACATCAATTCTGTAATTCTTGTGTTGTGTTCATCCACTTAGTCAACTTCTGCAGTAATTACTGCACTGGGTTTTTATTACCATATGTTTTGAGATGAGATGCCAAGATTCAAGTAGGGTTATCAGGCATAGGTGAATCTAATCTGGATCCAAGCCAACTTTTACCCCATTTGTATCCAACTTGAAGTGTCACGGTGTTAATGGTGGATGGATATGGTCAAAACTCATATTTGTATTAATTTTTAGGATGGTAAATGATATGCATCACTCATAAACTAAGTCGACCGGATCTCACCCAACTATAATACGCCAATTTTCATGTTAATCCCCTTGCATTTAACCTGACGCAATCCAACTGGCTTAACTCATACCTGACTCCTCATACAGCAAAATCTCTCCCTTTTCTAGGGGTTTTTTCATGCTCTACTCTTCCAGCCTTTTCTTCAATCAATTGGTCGCTTATCTCATGGTGGCAGAGCAAATGTTTGGTACTGTTCATTGTGTTCCCTTATAACAAAAGAACTTAAAAGTTCTCACCTCTTAGACATTGTTTGTACTGTACAAAGAATATGGACTTAGGTTTAGTATTCAAATGATGTAACTCAAGTCGGTTTCATGATGCATCATAATACTGTTGCTTTGAAATAGTTGACTAATTGGATCTGATTCTAGAATTGAACCTAGCTCTAATCCAATATGAATAATAGCAAAACCCAACCTGGCCCAACCAGCTTGCAGCCCAAGTTTTAAGCGAGGGACAAGTGATGATGCACATTTTATTACGTGCTAGGATTCATCTTGAAGCTGTCATCAACATTGTTGGTCATGCAGTTCATAGAAGCAGTATTGGTCATCTTATACGACAAGATTGGGTTTGTGTAAGTGCTTGAACCCTTGCAATGGATTGTAAAGAATGTTATGCCGAGTCTGCAAGTGATAGGGCACATACAGATAGATTTAGACACAAGGATGGCTCGCCCAGATATTCAAGCGCCACATGCGCCAAGCCAAAATTCAATTACAATATAGTTTCATCTCCCAGCACATGATTTGGGTCACAACCATCTTCATCATTGTGCAGCAGGTTCTTATCTATTCATATGTTCCTGAATCCATCAAATTTCAGCTAAGAAAAAGCTTTAGGATACTTGATTATTTGTTTTATTTGAACGACAGTGTAACCCATATCATAAAAGGGTAATAAATATATTAGTTAGGATTACTTCCTTAAAGAAGTTAGCCTTCTCTCACAACATGCTACATATATAATGATGGTAGTTTATAAAGATGAGTTGACTTTTTCTTTCAATGCTCAATATACCAGATAAAATTATATTGTGCAAAAAATTTCATGATTCAATCTCCAGTCTCATTACATTTTTTTCCCATCATTTTCCTAGAGTCAAAAGTTTCTTGGATTTCTTAGAATTTCATCCATACCAAATCTCCGCCATTTTATGTTTTATGCATTCCAAAGTTATGGCTTGATGACTGATCATGTATTGGCTTGCAAAGATAAAAAGCAAAACTTAATGATTACAAACTAACCTCCCGCGAAGCTGTGGTGGTATTAACTGGCCACCGCCCGTATCGGGAATATTCCTAGAATGCAGCAAGGATCCTCTAGGCAGCTTCCGATGGGGATAAGCTAAAGAAGATCCATTTGACTCTCGTTTCCGTGATTCAATTGCTGTGATAGCAGCTGCAACTGTAGACGGGTGGTCAACCATAGTAGTTTGCTGTGATTGAAAAGATGGTGAAGAAAAAAGCAGTGAAGCATCTGGGAGTTTTTCCATCTGTGTTGAAGGCAAAGAGGAGACACCACGATGTGATGATGGCGTCATAAAATCCCTGCAGACCAACCACACTAAATATGTGAGTATGTGAAACAAGATCAGCAGCTTAGCAACTTTGACATTGGCTAGGATCAAATTAGAATGAAACATCAAAATGCTATAGTAATAAATCAATTTTCAAGTTGGAATGATTTCACAGTTATCTCAACCACATTGCACATTATTGTCTAATGTACCGTATTAAATAGTTAAGTAGAACAGATACCAAAGGTCAAATTATTAAGGGCGAAACAAGTAATTGCAACACTGGACAATTATAATTAAACTGACTATAAAGATAGAATTCAGGAATTCCAGTTCATGTGCTAGCAAATTTCACTCGAAGACTTGGACCATGTAACAGTGATAACATAATTGAGTCAGACACCCCTTCATATAAAATTTGGAGCCAAATTAGTATAGTAAAGCTGAGAAACACCAAAGAACAAATCATATGCACAGTATATTTTGGTGATCTTTACCTAAGAAGGTAGACGTTGGATAGTTAGTGACATGGCGAATATGGTTGAAGAGAAGGCACGGCTGGGTGGGCTTTCCAAGGCACATGAAAGGGAGGCGGGATTGGTTTGGTGGGCGTTTGTGGTTTTCTCCCCTTTCAAGGCATGATTAGTGTTGGAGAACACTAAATAAATGGGGCTTAATTTACGAAAACTACCCTAAAATAACCATGGTATTAAAAATACTACCATTAAGAAATTCACCACACCCCCCCCCCCCCGGGGCAAAAAAAAACTTTGTTTTTTCAAACCAAAACTATCCTAAATTGTTGGAAAGTATAATGTATTTTTATGAAATTCAACTCAAACTTTAAGGTAGTTTCTACAAACAATTATAAAGTTGAGGTAGTTTTTATGAACAATGGTAAAGTTTAATGTAGTTTTGATAAAAATTGGTTAATGATTGTTTTGATTTAAAACAACTACATTCGGGGTTTTATGTGGATTTCTAAAGTTAAGAATAGTATTTTTAAAACCGCTGATTGTTTACGGTAGTTTTCATAAATTAGGCCAATAAATGACGTCAAAATAGGTTAGAAACTCATTTTGTCAACAACACCACTGCCACAAGAACAGTATTTATTATTATTGCGAGCATAATGGAAAACAACTAGATTTTCGGCATGTACCATGTGTGTGCGACAAGATCTGAATAGATTTAAACTGTAAATTTTGAACATTAAACATGTCACTTCAGATTATCTTGGATTTTATAGTTAAATTATATGAGTTTTAATCTTTTAATCTAAGTTATATTGTACTTCAAAAAGCTTTACACAATTGAATTTATTTCACGATATTTGTATATGCATCACAAAGAAAGGTTCAATTTTGATATCACAAAATAAATAATTATTGCACCCCAAGCAAGGACTTCTAGAGATGTTTATGATCATTGATCTCCTCCCACAACCATGCTTACTTAACAATCATGAAGTTTGTAACAAGTTTCTCCCTAAAAATGCTAGTTATGATTGACTCCAGTTCATGGAACTATTACATACTACAAACCTTCTTTGGACACCTCCAATGCAGACTATTTACTTCTTGGAGTGACATTATATGTGATGGGTATAAATACCTTACGCTACAACTTATTGAGAGATTGAGAATTTTGACACTTTTTGTTCAATGTATTCTCTAATTGAGCATTAACCCAACAAAAACATGCTTGACTTCTTTATGAATTACTGGCGTAAGAGACAAGCCATAACAGAAACATGCTCTCAGTGGATCAAGGACCCAGAAATCATATCAGCAAATTACAAATACGTTCCCTCGGCATGTTCAAAATTATGGGTCTATAGTTCATATGCCCAACTTCAGCATGCTGGATGTGCCATATTGTCATCAACATCAGTAAGTTAAGTTATTGCCTTGTCATATCCTACCACCAAATGATTAATAGAAAAGTACGATGTACATGGTGCCCCAAAGTATCAAAAATGAACTTAGTAAATTTGGACACGACATAGACTAATAGATATGCACTTTGGCCCATCAGGGACGTTTTGGGACAGCAAGGGCGTTTTGGGAATTTCGAATTTTTAGGGTGTTTTGGGAATTTTTAGTCTTTTTGGGTTTTTCTGTAATTTTACATATTTCTGAATTCTATTTATAGGTGGGAGTGGTTGAGTGATTTCTTATGTTGATCTTGATAGAATATTAATATTAGAGGTGAGATTATCCCTCGTTCTTCAAGAAAGTGCAACGTCCTCTTTAATTGGCGTCTTGGATGCGCGGCCACCTCTTCAATTGTCGTCAGTTATCTTATTTTTTTTCAGTTTTATTTAATAAAAATCAGATCTTAGATTTGGTTCCTATCAATTTGATATCAGAGCATCAAGATCTATGTCAATGGCGACGAGATCTAAATACAGGTTCGTTTGAAGAAAAATACAACAGTAAACTTGAAGCAAACCCTGGTAAAGCATGGTGATGCCCTAACGAAGCATGCTGATGCCCTAGCGAAGGTGGTAGAAACTCACTAGAAACATGGAGATATCATAGTGCAAATCATACAACTCTCGTGCCTCGCGACAAAAGGGGACGACACCGACAAAAACCCTAACTTTGGGAGAAAGGCGTCAACTTTGGCCGAGAAAGAGGAAAAAATCGACAACTTTGATGCGGACCTGAATCCAGACAACGAAGATCGACGCATAGAAAGGAGCGACGGGCTTGTCGACCCTCCCCATGGGCTCGTCAGGGTCCAGGGAGGGCGATCGGACCTACAGGCAAGCTCGTTGCGACCCTGCCCGGCCCGCCCGCATGCCTGTAGTGCCAGTGGCCCCTTTTCGTAGCCCTGCAGGGCCTGCCTTGGCTCGTCGATGCTGTTACATGGCTCTAAGGCTTTTGATTTTCAGTTGGACGTCCTTCCGAGCATCGGCATTTCTTTGTTGGGCATGGATGACCTTCAAATGTGATTGACGACTATCATGGCTTTCTTTCGGACGTCGTTGAAGGCAGTGGAGACCAATCTTATCCTTTTGACACATGAGGCATGCAACCTACTTGAAACGGATGGCACACGTACTTCATGCATCACCTTGAGGACAAGATGATTTTTCGAGGACGCTGTAATGATAGATCTGCACTTTTTGCCCATTACGGGCATTTTGGGACAGCATGGGTGTTTTGGAAATTTTCGGATTTCTACGGACGTTATGGAAAATTTTAGTCTTTTTGGATTTTCTGTAATTTTGCTTATTTCTAAACTCTATTTATAGGTAGGAGGGATGATGGATTTCTTATGTTGATTTTGACAGAATACTGATATTATAGGTAAGATTATCCCTTGTTCTTCAGGAGAGTGCGGACGTCCTCTTTAATTGGCGTCTTGGGAGAGCGACCACCTCTTCAATTGTCATCAGTTATCTTATTTATTTTCAGTTTATCTAATAATAAATAGATCTTTGCATTGGTTCCTATCATAGACCAATGAGACAAAGGATGGTCAACATGCAAATGGCTTTTGCATCTATTTATAACAGTTGTCTAAGTTTGACTTGAAGTTTTCTGCATGTAAATTCATATACAACAAATCTAGCCAAAGAAAAAACTAATGTTCACCCAATTTGTACAGGTCTATCAATTTCCAGGCGAGGACCCATGTTCTATACTATTCTTCATTGTTAGAATATGAGGTGCCCACTATCTGAAAGTAAAATTTACTGAATAATTTAAATTACAAATATTTAGCGGTAGATCATTGTTGGACTCACAAATCGCGTTCATCACAAACATCTAGAAACATATAGATGGCCTGCATGATCACCGCATAATGTGCAGTTGAATGTAGACAGAGCATAATCCCAATGGAAAGCTAGATATTTTCTTACAAATTCACCAGCAGATGTTAAAAGAAATAATCAAAGATATTAATAAGCGTTAGAATCAAAAATTTAGGAAAAAAGAGAGTTGATTTCTCCTTTCCATTGTAATGATTCATAAAGGAAAAGATACCAAACGGATACGGTCTACAAGAGCCCAAATACCTAAATACCCCAAAACATAACTATTACATAATTATATCGTAACACTCTCCATTAAGCTGAAGCATACATATTAATCATGTCCAGCTTGTCATTTAAAAATGAACACCTTCAGAGAAAACGCTTTAGTGATGATATTTACCAGGTATTCCAAAGTTTGAATAAAACGAGTACAACCCAACTTTGCATTCTCAGCATTGCAAATAAAATAGCAATCTCTTCCATATGTTTGGTCCGCATAAAAAACTGGATGGTTGGTTATATAGATTGTTACCTGATTATCATCATATATAGGCATATGATCATCATCTGACATCCAAGCTCCATCACCGATGTTTTTTATCACATCAACTCACGAGCTGAATGAGCCATGGCTCTATGTTCTGCTTTAGCATAAGAGTGTTCAACAACATTTTATTTCTTGCTCCTCCAAGCAACAAGATTACCTCCAACAAACATGCAAAATAACCAGAAATAGATCTTGTCTCTTGTATATTCAGCATAAATATAGTCAAAGAAAGCTTCTATCTGTACGTGTTATTCTTTTGTTATGGTAAACATCTATCAAGAGATATCTAGTCCAGTGAATGTATGCATAGTTATTAATATCTTATGATGTCCAATATGTAACGGACGATAGGAGATAATTTGAAGAAAATTTGTTGAATATAGGACGATCATATCAAAAATGTAAAATATCTTATGATATGATTGTCATATTGGATCAATACAGTATATATTGATGGATATATATTGATGGATATTCAAATCAATCGATATATATTATCATCAAAAGTTAGGTTATGGTTAGTTTTATCGGATCGGATATAGTTTAAGTTAGCTAAAATTGATTGATTACTCATCTTCTAAGCAAAAACACCCAAACCTCTCCACTAAGCTCGTCGACGCTCACTGAGGTTTGTGACCCTTGTCAACGCTCGCCATGTCAACCATCATTGGAGTTTGTATAACCTTGCATATCGAGCTTCAACAAACTTCATGACCCTGTTTATCCTCATCAATCCTCTAGGATGTTCGCTTGTCCGTCGCCATCCCACACCGACCTTCGTCAACTCCCATCAACCTTCGTAACTATGATTTTTTTTTATTCTCATGAAATCTCCTTGATTAATATTTGTTCTATGGTAAATATCTATATTTTTTGTGATAGTTTTTGTTTTATACATAATGTACTTAATTACTGCATCAGATAAATTTATCTCACGCTACCAGTATGATATGATTATGATATGATAATCATAAAAATGATAAATGATATATATAACAATATGAAAACCTTGACTATATGATAATAACTTTTCTAACTAACCTATTATACCGAGAAACATTATCAACCAACTTGCATTGGTATCATACAAATTATCCATATGAGTACTTAACTGCTTACAACCCAGCAGGCTACTCTATTGTAGTATGTCTAATACATATTTCTGTTGGAAAAGAACTAATACATGCTTATTATGAGTAATCCCAATCCTAATAAAAGACACTGCATCTACATATCTTTCATAATAAAATGCTCTCTAAAATACTCTGTTGTCTTTTTAATCCCAACACACCCACTACTTGTTAAAAGGATGTCATCAACATAGCATATAGAATCATTGATCCGATAGTTTTTGCAAATGAATACGAAATGATCAGAAGAATACTTACAAAACCAAATGCCATAACAATTTTGCTAAACTTATCAAACCATACCGAGACTCTGTTTATGACCATAAATTGCATTCTTAAGCCTGAAGACTATTCTTCCCTGAACAACATACCCAGAAGATTGTTTTATATACACTTCTTCAAGATCATCATATAAGAACGTATAGTTCACATCCAACTGAAACTATTACTTAACTATCTGGGAGAGAATAACCCAAATAGAGTTGAGTCCAGCAACCTGAAAGAAAGTTTACATGTAATCAATTCTATATGTTTGCATCATATTTTTTAACTAATTCAGGATTCATGTTTTTCTCTTCGTTCATTCTGCAACTGGTGCCAAGTACTACATTAGAACATGATAGATTGAAAGAGGTCTCACAATTAATAATACCGGTGAAGCCACAAATCAGTATTTGAAACACATCTAATCCAAAAAAAATTAAGACAACAAGTAATGACCTAATTATCAATATATGTATATTACATTCTTTCAATTTTTTTAATGTGGGACTATTATTCTCAAGCCCCCCTCAAACTAAGGTGGGAATCCTTGAGTTTGATCTTTTTTCATTACATTGCAGAATTACGGAAAAGGGCCATTAGGCCATTACGAGACATATATACAAGACATGATAAACCCTATGAACTGAAAAGATGAAACATATGATATGGCATTATAAGACATGATGAATGTGAATAGACATGATGGAACCTATGATACGAGATTAACTCTGATACCATGTTAGAATCAAAAAAATGAAAAAAGAATTGGTTTCTCCTCTTCACAGTATCGATATATTTAGGAAAAGATACAAAGTGGGTATGTGTCTTCAAGAGCCCATATGCCTAAATATATAATTATTGCATAATTAAATCCTAGCAATAAGTACTACCAAACAGTAACAATACAACAGCTTTTGTGACAGAACTACAACAATGCAAAACCAACCATTAAGGGTCCAGGCTTACGCTGGTCATATTATGTTGTAAACCAATTTCTTCCTAGGTCTAGAGCACTACTACTAATTTATTAAGAAATTATATGAGGTGGATGTGTCTCCTCAATGCATACAAGATGAATCCTAGTGCGTACAATATGCTTAACCTACATAGCAAAAATTTTATCATGAATCCATGATGCCTTGTCCATTTTGAACAGATAAAACACCAAACTTCTTGATACTTCTATGAACATAACCCGACAGTCTCAAACACATTCTCATTTTTATTAGATGTGTTAGAGAAACTTCTTGTATGAATTATAGTCATTTGACAGACACTATCATGCATTGCAGATGGTGGATATGATTTTTCTCTCATGTACATTTTCAAATGCATTTTTGTGGTGTTCCTAGAAAGTTTGAAGATACACTTTGCACGAATTGGTTTATTTTATTTTCATGATATTCTTACGTTCATGTTTATAGTGAAGTCGGAGTCCTTAGAAATTTGATAGTGAATTGGTATATGGTTATATACCGCCTACACACTTGCAGCCTCTATATGCCTACCATGAATAAAAACTGGCCAAGCCAACTCCAAGTGGTTTTGCTAGTGTATTGTGACATAGGGTGATTGTTTTGGTTTGATCCTCCTTAATTGCTGTAAAAGCCTACTAACGCCATTGCGTTTGGTTTCTGCTTTTTGGACGGTTTAGCTCCCGCTTCATAATTTTGAAGATTTTATTGTACAAATCATCTTCTAATATAAATGTTTATTCTTGATATCGAAATTTTAAAACAAATTTTTAGTCATTTTATTCGACATGCAGTTCCTCAGTTTCTTACTTTATTTATGTTATTTTCTATTTTAAAAATTTTTATATCCTATGATTAACAAAACTGACTTGATGCTTTTTACCGCTTAGTACCCATAAAACCCTAAAAGTATGAGCGGTGCCTTGCCACTTTGCTTTGCTTTTCTCATTCAACAACCTTGGCTCCTTTCTTATCCTTTTTCTATTTTTTTTGAGTTTGTAACTGTATTCCTAATTTGGCTAGCCAATTTATAATTGTTTGGAATGCAATAGGCCTTGCAAGATGGCTAGCTATGAAGTAATGACTATCCATTAGTAATCCATGCCACCCTCCCTCCAACACACTACATAGAGCTTCAAACCGCCCTTTTATTTAGATATGTTCTACAAAAACAACAACAAAGCATTTTGTTCCTAGTATTTTGGGGCTGGCAACTTGGATCTTTTTTTCCATCAGGCTGTGAAAGACCAGCTCCGCTTGTAAAATCCTAAAAATACAACAGCTTAATGTAGTACCGCATCGTACCTGTTCCTCATAATTTACAACGTGAGAAGTGATTGCTTTCGAGTAAACCACAAGGTGGTGATTGTTTGATGAAGGAAGAATCACCGTGTTTTCATCCCAAGACTGATATACATCCTAAACTTGCCATTCTTTTGTATTTAGTCTTTTTTTCCTCTTATAAATTTTAAAAGCACACAATTTACTACAGTAACATCTAGAAGCTCTTGGCAACAATACACAACCACTACTGCTCCCTGTATTGCGATGATAAATCATCGATCGCTCTCTAGTATGCCTTCACCTTCATTTAGAAAGCGCGAGAAAAGTATCCAATCCCATATGGAGAAGGAAATTCCATTCAAATGAATCTAAATGTGGATGAATTGACGGCGAATTTCAGTAAATTTGCTCAGGAATCAAATACGACTGAATTAATGCAAGATACAGTTCAAAGAATTTGTTGTCATCTTTATTACATAAATATAAGCTGCATTCGCGATCCTATGAATTGCAAACATAAAAACCCTAAATCGTCCGCAATACAAGAGAATTCCAAAGTAAAGTCTAAATTAGAAGAGAGAAAGCAGACGAGATTACTGGTTCCGGCGATCCGGAGGTGGAAGCGAGGCGCTGGAGCCCACTATCTTCTTCCCTCCTCCCCCTACCCCTCCCCCTACTCCGTCGTCTAATTTTTCATCTTTTTCTTTGGTGAATTTTTCGCATTCGTCTTCTGAAGACGATGCGTAATCCACTAGCGACATCGCTCCGTCGTGCTTCCCCCTCCTGATTTTCAGCTAGCTATGCCCTAGTTTCTTTGGGAAATTCTTTGCGCACCTACCGTTTTACCCGCGCGCACAAACGGAATTCGACTTATTTACAGGTTTGCCACTCAAATTTTCGCATCCCCGCAATACATCTAAGTTCTAAAACTATTCACGTTGTACGCGGTGAGTAAAACGTCTGACGCCGCCGACATCCTCCTCTGCCAATCCCCAGCCCAGCCCCCACCGCCAACCTTCTTCATCTTCCCTAGCCCCCACCGTCGACCTTCTTCATCTTCCCCAGCCCATCCGCCGCCCCCTCCAACTACACCCCCGCCAACTACACCCCCCCACTCCAGCGACCATCTTCGTCTTCCCCAGCCACTTCCGTCGCCCACTCCCCATCCGCCGCCCCCATCCATCGACAACCCCGGCCCCTCCCCATCCTCTGCCCCCTCCTTTGACAACACATCCCCTACATCTCCCCCTCTGCTGCCACTCTCCCCCTCCCCCCTCCTTCGACATTCCCAGTCACGTCGCCTTCTCTCCGACTTCCCCAGCCCGCCGCCCCTTCATCCAATCTCCCGCCGCCCCTCCCCCTCCTCTGCCCACTCTCCCTCTTCCCCCCGCCCATTCCAAAACCGAAACCCCATCGTGTAACAACCGATATTTGCCAGTACATCTATTTACGCATTCACGTATTTTCACATTTTAAAATTACTTTATAATGGTTAATCAGAAGTTTTATATCAAAACTGATTTCAGAAATTTCTTATAAAAATATTTTGAAGTATCAAACTAGTTATGGTGTATTTCGGTAAGTTCAGGTTTCATCAAATACCTCTAAACAATTTTATAATTTTTCAATTGTTACTGTTTTAGCTGAATTAATTAATTTTCTATACAAACATCATCAAAACGTTTTCAAACTTCTACATTATCATTCTATGATCATTTAGGGCTCCCCATATTAATTTCGTAATTTTCGGAAATCAAATCGACCTAAAACCCGTAAACCCGCATCATAAACGTTTTGGCCTAAAACTCGTATCTTCGTAGCTCAAACCCCGAATTGGATCTCGTATTCCCGATACTCGCGACGATACGATCCCGTGGCTATGTTTTCGTAATTTTTCGGAGTCGTATGCCAAAACAGGATTGTATTTCTCCTGATTTTACTAAGTGCTTTCACTAATGACTTTTTCACCTTTACTAACTATCTTTTACTAGTTACTCTTACCCTAACCTTAGATCTACCCTTAATTAATCCCTTAACCCCACCCATATAACTCATCGTATGATATGGATGAGATCCAACCATTCCATTAATTTTTGCTATTATTATTATTATTATCTTTATTATTATTATTATCCTTATTTTTTTATTCTTACTAAATAATTCCTTAACATATATAACTACCAAGGTCTCTCTCCCTCCCACTCTCATTTCATGTAACCCCTCCCTCTCTCAATCTTCTCCTTCTCCTCTCCATGTCCCCGCTCTCTCACTCACTCCCTCCGGTGGATGACCGCCGCCCGCCACCGTCCCTCCGCCGTGTCTCCGACGACGCGCCGCCGTCGCCCGGATCGGCCACCGTCGAAGGCCCCGTAGCAGCACCCCACTCCGACACAGCCCGACGCCCAAGCCTCCGCCATCTTCAACGAAGCGCCAACGCCTCGCCGGAGCTCTGCCCTCGAGAGCACCACCCTCCGCCTCGTTCGCTCAAGCTTCCGTCGCGAGCTCCCCCTCTCTCTCCGCTCTTCGACTTCGCTGCCGCCTTCGACTTCAATGTCGCCGCCACTCCATCCACACCCCGAAGCCCTGCCGCCGCTCACCTCCTCTCCGAGCCCCGACATCGCCCAGCCCCGCCGCAACCCCCCGAGTAGCCCCTGCAGCGCTTCGCCGTCTTGCCGTGCTCCGATGTCATCCCGAGTTACCCCCCATCCTCCGCTCGTCGCCGTGCTCCGCCGCTGCAGGTCGCCGCCGCCGCTCTGCTTCGCCCTCTCCCGCTTCGACGCCGCCCCAACGATGCCCAGCCTCCGCTCGCCGTTCCCCGTCTTCACCGCCGGAGGAACCCCCCCAGCTCTCCTGTGTGGCGAAGGTGAATACGTATTTTTACAACGTATTTTAGTATAATAAGCATATAAACGTATTTATATAATTATAAAATATGGGTTTTTGATAAAAAAATTGGATAACTAGTTACATACACGTCAGCAAATCACAAGACCACCTCCAGAAAATCAGAAATGATGTTCTGGATCCAATGGCGCTAGTTCATCTCAAATCAGACGAGTAATTTTTCCATAATAAATTCTTAAGCCTAAAACTTAAATACATAGTTTTATTTTAAAAATCCATAACTTGTTATTTTTACGTAGACTGATATGTGGAAAAATTATATGTTGTAGTACTCTTTGAGACGGTCGTTTGGATAGCTCACTTGAAACATTCTGATATGTATTGCATCCAGAAGAAATGTTTGAATAAATACGATAACTAATTAAAATTAGTTTTTAAACTCATTTTGAGCTTTTAAAAATTATAAAAATTAACAGAAGTTTCAGAAAAATATTTCCTCTTTAAGTAAAATTATTTTCCTTATATCTAGCATATATAAAAATTTAGAACAATTTCGACACCGTTTCAATCATTTATAAAATCGAAACGATTAAGTTAAATAGATAGAAAATAGTGTGTTCGTTAACCGATTGTTTCTTGTGTTTGCAGGTACCGATTCTTGTGCACCAACTTCCATGGAAGCCCTAGCTTCAACCTCGTCCTGCTACAACAATCTCGATAACTGTAAGTCACGTTAATTCTAACTTTAGAAATTTAGATAGTGTACTAGTATGAACTTAGGACGTGACAGCTAGTCTCAGAATAGTTATTGACCTGAACAGATGGCTAGACCTAACTAAATAGGAAACGAATCAACTATAGAGCTACTTTGACTTGAATGTATGACATCGCTAACTTTCAACTTAGATGGTTGTAGCGCACGACCATCTACTTGGGTAACCTGTGTACTAATTGACAACCACATGCTCGAAGCATGGAATCAACATCTTTGTTGGACTTGTCTTTATCCTTATCTTTTTGGTTTTTCAATAAGAAAGTCAATCATGGTTCTGGTTTTACTATCATAGTAAAGATGGAATGTTGTGTTGCGTGTCACGTAAACACCATGCATGGACTTTGGATACACTTATTGCATGATTACTCACGTTTAAATAGTCGCATCAATTGCTGCATGGCATGCATATAACTTGTGAATTGTCGAATGTATTATCTTGTGTGGAATATCTTGTGGTACATTATTGTGGAATAACTTGTGAAACATCTTGTGGAATAACTAGTGGTACACCATTGTGGATTATCTCGTGGTACATCTTGTGGAATAACATTGTGGAACATCTCATAATGAACATGTACTTGATAAACATCACAGACACTTGGGGTTTTGGGGTAACTTATCATAGCGGAAGTGCGGGAGAGACTAGTCCAGGCCTTGTTGTCACCGTGCGGGTTCTAGCAAACCATCACAGTAGCCGGTGATAACCATCATAAATCACAGATTATTGCACAGTTCTCAGAGAATGGTTCGTTCGAGTAGCACCCGTGGTAAGAGGGGGAATCTTGGTTACTCACTGTACTTTCCTTTATAATTCACGAACTAGGCTAGGCACAATTACTCTCTCTTAACATGAACCTCTCATTATTGTTGTTGTCAAGGACATCACATTATTGTTATCGTCATGGTTACTCTTGTACGTTACTAGTTGTACTTGCTCGGTCACATTTACTTTACGTGTCTCACATGCCTGCTCGCCTACTTTACTTTACTAGTCGCCCATGCATGCTTGACTAGATGTACTTTACTTGTCGCACTTGCATGCTTAATTATCCCTACTTTACTTTACGCCTTTGCCTGCATGTCTGCTCTTATTTCACTTAATGTACTAGCATGATAGTCTTTAAAATGTTTAATATAGACTGCTCCGTACTTTTGCACTACTTTATGGCTATTGGTAGAATTATGTGACTTGCCTACGGTTCTATGTTTCGTGGTACCGCAGACGACGCACAGCTTGACATAGAGGCTCATTAGAGCCAGAGTTCGTCCCGGAGGCTGCAGTAGTAGAGTTCTTTTAGTGGCACCTTTTCAGTTGTACTTCTTATCTTCATTTAATCTTGTTGTATTAATTTGTACTATATAGATTGTAAAAAATGGACACTGTTTGGGTATTTTTGTACATCTCTGCATCGTGGCTATTTTGTTTTCACTGGTTAACTGCAGATCTGCGAATAAATCAAAAAGTAACAGGCCCCAAGAGCGTGTCGTTACACATCAGCTGTGGGGGCAGCAGCGAGGGGGAGACGAGGGTAAAAGAGGGTGAAATTTTGAATGGCAAACGTGTGAATAAGAGGTTGTGCGTGCAAGTAAAACGGTGGGTGCGTGAAGAAGTTTCCATTTCCTTTTGGTCACAAGTCTGAGTGCTGCGGGAAATTCTATACAAACAAAACTAATTGCTTTAAGACAATTTGCTACTGCACCTGTCGTTTTACTCGTGTGCACAACCACTATTTACAAGTTTACCATTCAAAATTTAAACCTCCCCCTCCAAAACAAGTTTGTAGGGTTTGGAATTAGCGATGTGGGCAGGGAAGGTCAGAGGAGGAGGTCGGAGTGGGTGGAGTGGGCGGGGAATGCGGCTAGAGAGTTCGTCAGAGGGGGCGAAAGAGGGTGAGGGGTAGAGGAGGGGGCCAGGGAAGATGAAGAGGGTCGGTGGAGGGCAACAGCAGAGGAGAAGGGTTGGGTAGTCGGAGGAGGGCACTGCAGAGTGTCTAGGACAGTCGATGGATGGGGCGAATGAGGGGGCGGTGGCGGCAGATGGGTTAGGGAGGTCGGATGATGGGGCGAAGGATGGGGCAGGGCTTGGGGATCGGTGGAGGAGGCAGTGTCGCCGCCCACCAGCATTCATGCGTTTTACTTACCGCGCACTACCTGTGTATTTTCGGCATTTTCAAACATTTTAGCGCGGTGAGTAATTCTGAGTGGCAAACTTGTAAATAAATGGTATAGCGGTTGTGCGTGCGAGTAATACGGCCGGTGGTGTAGCAATTCCATTGCTTTAATTAGAGAACGATCAACATGCACACCTAAAAATATTTAAAATTTGGCAAGTTTTGCAAAAAACCAAAAAATTAAAAATAATTAGAAAAATCTACCCAAAAATAATTTGCAAAACCGACCAAGTTTTGCCACGTCAGCGAGCAGGTGCGCTGACTGGCCGCTTGTGGACGCTAATAGGGCTTTCTCCGAGTTAGTCGCACTTGGCAAGTGCGGTAAATTTGGCCGCACTTGACAAGTGCGGTTAAATTGTATTGTTGGCAACAATTTCACACCAAACATAACTGGTGGGTGGTATGTCGCTTAGTCTTGGATTCGAATCTCGAAATTTACTGTTAAGCAAATTTTTGTTGAAAAAATCTATATTACATTTGACAACTGTTTTTGAATCCTTGGGCTGACAGGACAAGCTGACTAGGATAAACAGGTTGATAGAAAGACGGCTTGGATTTAATCTTGAGGATTGAATGGTTGAGATGAGATTTTCGAAAAAGTTTTGGAGGGAAAAACATTTCGAGGAAAATGAAAGTTTCTGGTAAAATGAAACTTTTTGGGGAAGTTTCTGGGGAATAGCAGAGTGCACGTAATTAATGCATTTGGGAAAAAAACTTTAACTTGTATTTAATGATGCAGATCTAATGCTGCTGCAGATCTAATGATCTCTCCCTCAACGCGGGGCCTACCGTCTCTTCGACGCATGAGGCAACATGACGAGATAATTTCCTGCACCGAAGGCACCCGCTAAATTTTTTACGCTAATTTGTTGTTTCGCGCCGAAGGCGCCTGCGCCAAACTTGTTGTTCTACGCCGAATTTGTTTTGTTGTCCAAAGTCGCCCACGTCGAAGTCGCCCGCTAAATTTTTTACGCTAATTTGTTGTTCCACACAGAAGGCAGTTTGAAGTCGCCCACGTCGAAGGCACCTGCTAAATTTCTTTACGCTAATTTGTTGTTCCACGTCAAAGGCGCCTGCGTCGAATTTGTTGTTTTGCGTCGAATTTGTTTTGTTGTTTGAAGGCGCCCTTGTCAAATTTTTTTACGCTAATTTGTTATTCCGCGTCGAAGGCGCCCACGCCAAATTCGTTGTTCCGCGCCTAAAGGCG
Organism: Scilla litardierei; assembly: GCA_030789695.1. Classification (NCBI taxonomy): domain Eukaryota; kingdom Viridiplantae; phylum Streptophyta; class Magnoliopsida; order Asparagales; family Asparagaceae; genus Scilla; species Scilla litardierei. Next base: position 700,087,177 of record CM061142.1, read on the forward strand.
TCCGCACCGAATTTGTTGTTCCGTGTCGAATGCACTCACGTCAAATTTGTTGTTCTTCGTCAAAAGCGCACGTGCCGCTAAATATTTTTACGCTAATTTGTTGTTCAGTGCAATTTTAGCTATGGAAATGATTTTTTTGGGAACAAAGATTTCGTGGGGAAAAATTTTAAACGAACCGTGTCCGTGGGCACGGGTTATGACTAGTAAAAAACCAATTTAAGAAGGGTTTCAAGAGTCGAACCCAAGACCTCTCACCCCACATCCATGCACCATACTACCCAACCGCTTATTTTTGGTGTGAAACTGCTGCCAGCAATACAATTTGGTCGCACTTTTCCCTTCAGCACCGACGGACGCCCAGTCAATGCCCTGATAGGTTACGTGACAAAACTTGATCGGTTTTGATAATTAAATTTTTTACTAATTATTTTTAATTTTTAGATTTTTGCAAAAATTGACCTTAAAATTTAAGGGAGTTACTTTGTGAACCCATTGTTTTACTCAACGCACATACCACTTATTTACAAGTTTGTCATTCTTCCTGTGCATATACTGTTTATTTACAAATTTGCCATTAAAATAGCTCACCACACACACACCAATTTAACCAATTTTCGAAAAAGCCCATGTCACGCCCCGCTCTCCCAAATACAGGGAGATACGTAGCACGACAAGGTTGCAGGAGTATTGAGACTCAGGGCAATGAGCCCATGTATTCCAAATACTACTAGGCATGATTTGTGATTAAAGATAACCATTTTGCAGGCCACTGCAATATACTGGAATAGTACAGAAGAGAAAGGTACTCCAACAAAAATAAAATCCACAGACACAGAAAGGAAGTACAAAACATTATATTACGTTATTACAAAAAGAGTACATTTATACATACAGCATACTGCACTGGGTACAAAAGTGGAGATAACAAAAAGGAATTCCCATCCCACAAAAGAAAAAAGTGTCCACACACTATACAACCCACTCCCTAATCTACCACTGGGAAGTCCAACTGAACAAAGTCGCCCACGGTGGGCTCCGTCTGTACATCAGAACTGGGAGTGAACTCTTGAGTCGGGTTCTGCTCGAACTGCTCTGCTCCTAATCCTAGAAAACGTAGATGGGTCATATCAACGTGTGACCGAGTAGGAAAATCTAACATCGCTAGATATGGTCTAGTTTTAGAACTGATCCACCTAGCTAATGGTCTACCTACTATTGATACATATGTTCACAGATATAATGCATAAAAATAAACAGGTCATATCATACAAGTGCTGAAAGTAAAAGCTGATGAACATTTACATATTAAACGGCAGTAGTCCTAAAGTTATGCATTTAGTTAATATTTGGAAGTCCGGGTAAATTGTAGGACGCTAAGGAGATGGACTTCACACAGGATGGGTGAATACAGTGTTACCCGTATCGGCGGTATGAGCACTGTAGGGGCCTCTCGCAACTCTCTCATTTTGGGAGCGAGATGATGTTACCTCTACCACATGGTGCATCACGAGTATACCCATAGGCATCTCTAACCATGTACACTCCCCATGCCGGCTATCGGGAGTGCGAGTGAGACTAATATACATGTCCACTACTTAACGCCTACATTTTACACGTGCTTCTCCCAAACCTGTATCTGAAATCTCACCCATCTTTGAATAGATTGAGAATTCCAGATAATCATTATCACTCTTTCTCACTCTCAGTTTTCATAATTCGCATCTGTATATTAATTAGCGGTCTCAATTACCGCTTTTACACATTTCCAGTACCGTTAATTTCATTGATGTCGTGATTTAATGACCATCGCATTCATTTCATTCCATCTCGCATGATTCCCTCATTTTTAACACATACATAGCATTATTGCCATTAAGACATGAAACATGATTATGGCACTAAAATATGCTACACATCAAGGAGCATGGTATGTCATATCAACCTTTGTTCAATTTGGGAACTATAACATAATATGTGAAGTACCATATAATATGGCAAATTTTGGTATACTACAAGACTAAGCATGCTAATAAATTAAGAGGTGACAAATCTACATAATGAAGCTAACAAAGTGAGATGTTACAAATACATACCAACATGCCACAATTTAAATGCTAAAATTTTACATAATGGAAAGAAAATCCAAACCAGCAACAACCCAAAACCCGACTCTTTTTCATCTCTCCATCTCTCACGCAACCATCCAAGAAGATGCTCCACCAGGCCGGCCACCACCCCTCACAACAACTACAAACCCAATTTTTTCACAAACCATCACCATGGGCGCTTAAGAAGTTTTGAGGGAAGAAGAAGCTTATGAATTGAATGTCTTCAAGGAAAAGACGGGCCAAAGATTTCAGAGGAAGGATGTAACGACCCACTCTGGGGGCCCGTTACTGTTTAGAACATGCACAAGTCCTGCTAGGCACCAATGAAGTCAACACAGGCTCTGTTGCAGAAATACGCCAAAATACTCTTAAATGAAAATAGAATACAACCTTATTACAGACCGTCTGCGTACAGGAAAGGAAAATACAACCGAAATACAAATGATACACCAAACCACTCAGAAAACAAGATTAAATCTCCCACACTCACTCAATACTCAGCGTCCTGCTGGTCATGCTGGTCATGCTGGTCAAACTCAACCACAAACTTAGCGTCTGCAGCAGAGTATCTCTAAGCATGGAGATTAATACAAAGAGAAGATATCTAGTGGGTCCACCACAAAGAGAAGGGTCGCCAGGATCAGACATAACTCAAAGTATCTTTAAGTATGTAGATTAATTCAAAGTGCAAGCATGACAGTATTAAAAAGGAGAGAAGTAAAAGTGCAAACAAAATGGAGCAGAAATGTAACTTGCAGTTTTACAACTATAAGCAATTTCTAGCAATTTAAAGTACTTTATTGAAAGAGACCATGTTACAAGAGTCTAACTGTGCCGTACCTAGACTGTGACTTATAATGCGGGGTACAGTAAGCAACCAAGAGTCCACCTCTTACCACGGGTGCTACCCGGGCGAACTATTCTCTGAGAACTGCGCAATAATCTGTGATCTGTGATGGTTGTCACCAGCTACTGTGATGGGTTGCTAGAACCCGCACGGTGATAACAAGGCATGGAGTAGTCGCTCTCGTACCCTCGTTATTATAAGTTACCCCAAACTCAGTGTCTGTGCAGATTATCATTCTTGCAATTTACGAGTCATGTACTATATCACATTTCCAGTTACATCTTTCTGTCAAGCATGTTACGTAGTCCAATTCGATTTCTTTTTACAATATTGTGGCAATTTACGAGTTTATCTAACAGTTTAAAATGGAACACTATGAAATTAAAATGACACTAGATTGGAATGCATTTATTTTGTTTTAACATCCATAGCAAGTGTATGATGAGTTACAACTTGCCTTGTAGCGAAAGGCACGTTTTGGTCAGCGGCAGGGGTACCTGGTTTCGCAGTTGTTCAAAAAGAGTTAGCTACACAACTTAATAATATGCTAAGAAGGCATGTAACACTAACTAACTTATAACTAATTACTTATAAAATAACTCATTTAATAACAAATTTTAACTTAACTTAATAAACTTAACTTACTATTTTATTTTAACTAATATAGGTTTATAAATATTAACTTATATTATAAAGTAACTCTTATTAAAAACTTATATTAAAACTAACTTAATTTATAAAAACTCATAACAAAAAAATAATTAACTTAACTCACTTATATAATAACCTTAACTTTATAAACTAAATTTTAAAAACTTAATAACTTATTTAAAATATAACTTATTTATTAAAACATATATTAAATATCTTCTTACCCCCTCTCGCTTTCTCTGTCTCTTCATTTCTTCTTCCTTCTCTCTTTTTTTTGTTTTGTAGGTGGGCGCACGGCAAGGGGCGATGGCGCTTGGGGCGGCCGGCGGCGGGCTCTGGCAGGATGCGACGGCCAAGGGGCGCACGGGGCCGGGAACGGCGGTGCAGGGGGCTCGGGGGCAGCGGCCTAGGGCAGGGGGCGGTGCAAGGGGCCGTGCGGCTTGATGAGCGCAAGGCGGCAGCCTAGGGCACGGGGCGACGGCCTGATGAGCGGCGCAAGGGGCCGGCGGCCTGGAGGCTAGGACGAAGGGGATTTGAAATGGGGAAGGAAGGAGAACGGGATTGGGTTGATTATGAGTTGAATTTGGGGATTTCAGTTCCAATTTCGCTGATTTACTCTTCAACTTCAGATTTTGGTGTTTGATTTTGGGTTGCTTCCTGCTGTCGATTAAAGGAGGGGGGGATGATGAAAGAACGGGAGAAGGAAGAGGTTCTCTAAATAGAGAAATGGCAATAAGTTGAGATCCGAATGTTTCGGATCTCATCTTCCTAAAGGTGATAAAAGAGTGGGGTTTAGTGATTAATTTGTTGCTCGATCTGTAGACAAGGGGAAGGTTAGGGATTATGAATTGGTTTGCTGGCATATCAAATGAGGGGAGGGGAGGGTGATTGCCGACACTATAAGTAAGTTAAAAAAAATCTTAATTAGGGTTAGGTAAAGGCAATAGTAATTAGGTTAAGGTGAAATCAAAAATAAACTCGGACTACTAAAAAATGAAGTACGGTCACACCACAATCAAACAGGCTTAAAAAATACCGGTCGTTACATCCTACCCTCCTTAGAATAATTCCGTCCTCGGAATTCTCTACAGGACATGGAAAATGTAGGTTGTAACGTCCTCGCATCTCATCCTTTCGCTCCCAGGTAGACTCTCCTAATGAGTCGAGACGCCACCTCAACCTGACTAGATCAATAGTCCTGCTCCTGAAGACTTTCTGGCGGCGATCTAAGATCTCCACGGGTTGCTGCTCGTACGTCAAGTCTGGACGGACTGCAATCTCTGAGTAATCTACGACATGACTCGGGTCGCTCACATAGTACTGCTACTACGAGATGTGGAACACATTGTGCACTCCCTCTAAGGAAAGGGCAGTGCAAGCTTGTAGGCCACTTCTCCTACTCGCTCCAGAATATCGAAAGGCCCAATGAATCGAGGACTAAGCTTTTCTCTCCGACCAAAGTGAATCAATCCTCGGTTGGGCGAGATCTTCAGAAAAACATGATCACCGGGCTGAAATTCCAGATGTTGACGCTTCGCATCTGCCCAATGCTTGTACCTGTCCTGAGCCGGTTGCAGCTTCTCTCTGATGGTCTGAACCACATCCACGGCTTCGGTGATTAGCTCAGGACCAAACAACTCTCGATCTCCTACATCATCCCAGCTCAAGGGGACCGGCACTTTCTCCCATACAATGCTGCAAAAGGCGCCATACAAATGCTAGACTGGCAGCTGTTGTTATATGCAAACTACACCAAAATGGAGATGATCTTTCCATGATCCTTTGAAGTCCAGCATACATGCCCGCAGCATGTCTTCCAGTATCTGTATAGTACGCTCTGACTGACCATCTGTCTGCGGATGGTAAGCCGTACTAAAACTCAAGTGAGTCCCCAATTTCTCCTGAAAGCTCCTCCAGAAACAAGATGTGAACTTGGTGTCTCTGTCCGAGACAATGCTCATAGGAACTCCATGCAGCTTCACAATCTCTTCCATGTACTTCTTGGCCAATACTTCTGTAGACTAGCCCACTCTGAAAGGAATGAAGTGCACTGTCTTGGTCAATCGGTCTACGATAAACCAGACAACGTCATTCTGCTTCGAACTTTTGTGTAGAGCAGTCACGAAGTCCATCGTGATGTGTTGCCACTTCCACTCTGGAATGGACAATGGCTGTAACAAGCCGGCAGTCCTCTGGTGTTCAGCCTTCACCTGTTGGCACACAATACACTTTACCACACTGCGTGCGACGCTTCTCTTCATGTCATGCCACCAGTAATGTTGTCGCAGATCCTAATACATCTTGGTACCTCCAGGATGTATGGAGTATGGGGAACTGTGAGCTTCCTCCAACAGCTCCTCTTTAATGGCACCGGACGGTACACAGATCCTGTCCTCAAACCTCAATAATCCATCTACATGAATTTTGAACTCTGGCCTCTGGCCTACTATCACCAGATCTTTGATCTTTTGCAGTTTCACATCGTCCATATGTGCATTCTTGATCCTCTCTACCAAGGTCGACTGGATATGCATGCTGTTACGCCTATTTGGCCGAAGCCCGAAAGACACGAGCCCAGAAACCCGACTGCCGATCAGAAGCCCATCTGCGCAATTTGGCCCGCCCGACAAGGCCCTATAGAGGACCCCCGAATATCGATCCGACCCGGCCCTGATAGCGCGCTGGGCACTCGCCCACTCCAGCGGTAACCGTTCCCCTGATCCCGCTACCACTTAATGGCTGTTATGGGGAGGTGCTAGCATGGCACAGGGAGCGGCGACGGGGGGGGGGGGATTGAGGGGGCACGATCGAGGGCGGACGAGCGACGTGGGTCGGGGGAAATCACGGCGGGAGGTCTATAAAAGGGTTAGAAGGACGACTGGACAAAGGACCGCATCTCAGGTATCTAAAACCTAAGGTACTCCATCAACGACCTAGTTCCCCCATTTCATCTCCTTCCTCCCCCGCTCGCGCCGTGAGACGCCGTTCAGATCTCCTCTCGAGTCGAACCGTCTCCGCCGGGCCTCCTCTCTCAGATCACTGTCTGACTTAGGCATCGGAGGGGATTTGGCTGGAACCAAGGTCCGGCCCCCCTGACGAGTGTTCTCGTCTACGCAGGAGGACATCAGATCCGCGGGCCGAGGCTTCCCCTCCGCCCCTCGCCGGCCACGCATCAAGCGAGACGACCGAGGCTGCCCCTCGTCGCCTGCCCGACCGAGGCCGAGCACGACCGTCCGAGGCCGAGCGTTCCACACCGGGCCGAGGCTTCCCCTCCGCCCCGCGACCAGCCACGTAACCAGCGGGACGATCGAGGCTACCCCTCGTCGTCCGACCGTCCGAGGCCGAGCGTCTCCACTCAGGTCGAGGCTTCCCCTCGCCCCCCTTGCGACCGAGGACCCCGATTCGGCCCAGCCGACGTGCCCCACGTCGTCCGCAACTCTGACTCGCGCCTCGTCTGCACCGATTTGACACACCCGAGGGACCCCCGCGGGCCCCTTGACCACGTTGACCGGGTTATCCACGGTCAACACTTTTGTAGTGAGAAAACACTCTGAAACATCTGGCGCCGTCTGGGGGAACGAACTGTCCCACGAAGAAACAAACCACACCTGCAATGACACGTCTTCATCCGTCTCGACGAAAGGAGAGCAAGGCTCTGACGCGAAGCGACATGGCCCGCCATCGTTGGCAAGAATGGGCCCGGGCCCAGCGCGAGGAGGATCGTGAGGAGAGGACCGGGAGACCCTCACCATCCCTACCGGTCGGGAGACCGAGCACGTCTGTAACGGCACGCTACTCGGACGTAGCTTTGGTGGTGTCGGTGATCATAGACACAACCATGGTACGGCGACTGCTAGTCGACACCGGCAGCTCATGCGATGTCCTCTTCATGTCAACCCTGGAAAAGATGGGGCGGCGGAAGGAAGACTTGCGACCCCGCTCGGGTCCCGTGGTGGGATTCACGGGTCATTCCACCCCCATCATCGGCACGATCCATCTCCCGGTAACACTCGGAGGCCCACCAGACTCGGTGACCCTGGCGGTAGAATTCATCGTATTGGGGATCGGGTCGGAATACAATGAGATCATCGGCCGACCCCTTCTCAACGCCATCGGCGCGGTGGTCTCGACCCTCCATCGAACTATCAAGTTCCGAACGCCCGGGGGGATGGGGGAAGTCGAAGGCGACGCGGGGAGACCGAATACCTGCTATCAGCTGGCGGAGGAAGGTCCCAAAGATCGTCTAGTCGACCGGATGGCCGCACTCGACTTAAGGGACGGGCCGAGGCCCACCCCTGCGGAGGAGCAAGAGCAGATCCCGGTCACGGACGTCGAGGGCCGGTTCGTCTCAATCGGGAGAGGGCTAAGCCACGACCCGAGGAGCCGACTGGTCGAGTGCCTGGAGGCGAACCTAGACGTCTTTGCTTGGTCACCAGAGGACATGCCCGGCGTGGATCCCCAAGTGATCGTCCACCAGATCAACGCCGACCCCAACTTCAGGCCGGTCAGGAAGAAGAAGCAGAACCTGGGCGGCGAGAAGATGAAGGCGGCCTCCGAGGAAGTGGAACGTCTCCTCGACGCCGGCTTCATACGAGAAGTCTGGTACCCGGAGTGGCTATCGAACGTGGTGATGGTCAGGAAACCCAACGGGAAGTGGCGAATGTGCGTGGACTTCAGTGACCTCAACAAAGCCTGTCCCAAGGACAGCTACCCCCTGCCGCGCATTGACCACCTGGTGGACAACGCGTCGGGGTACGAGATGCTTAGCTTCATGGACGCCTACTCAGGGTACAACCAAGTCCAGATGGACCCCCGGGACGAGGAGATGACAGCCTTCACGACGGACCAAGGAACATACTGCTACAAGAAGATGCCCTTCGGCTTGAAGAACGCAGGGGCCCCCTACCAGAGAATGGTCAACAAAGTTTTTCACTCCCAGATCGGGAGGAACCTGGAGGTCTACGTCGACGACATGCTTGTCAAGTCAAAAAAGCCGGAGGACCACATCGCCGACCTTCGTGAAACCTTCGAGCGGTTGCGGCGACACAACATTCGACTCAACCCCACGAAGTGCACGTTCGGGGTAAGATCTGGCAAATTCTTGGGGTTTATGATAACTTACCGTGGCATTGAAGCTAATCCTGACAAGATCGAGGCACTGATCAACATGCGCGAGCCGACGACGATCAAAGAGCTGCAGAGGCTGAATGGGCGCATCGCAGCCTTGGGGCGATTCCTATCCAAATCGGCGGAAAGATCGCTCCCCTTCTTCAAAGTTCTGAGGAAAGCGATCGCGGAACCATCGGACAATAGGAAGACGATACTATGGGACGAAGACTGCTCCAGGGCGTTCGCGGATCTCAAGGAATATCTCCGCAGCCCACCTCTCCTGTCCAAGCCACGGGAAGGGGAGTCGCTAAGCCTTTACCTGGCGTGCGTGGAGGAAGCAGTGAGCTTGGTGCTGATCCGGGAAGACGGTGGGGTGCAGTGGCCGGTGTACTACACGAGTCAGATCCTGAAGGGGGCGGAGGTGCGATACTCGCCCATGGAGAAACTGGCGTACGCCCTCGTTCTCTCAGCGTGAAGGCTCAGGCCCTATTTCCAGGCCCACACCATACTGGTCTTGACCAACTCACAGCTGGAGCAGAATCTCAAGAGATTCGACCGAATGGGAAGGATGCTGAACTGGGGGTGGAATTGAGCGAATTCGACCTCCGATTCAAACCGCGCGCAGCCATCAAAGGGCAGGCCTTGGCTGACTTCATCGCTGAGTGCACGACGGAAGGAGAACATCCTCCAGAGGGAGAAGGCTCAGCAACGGTAATCGCCCAACCCTTGTCTTTTCTTTCGGCTGACCACCTCCAGTCAGGAATCCCAGGAGCGTGGATAGTCCATGTGGACGGATCGGCCACACAATCAGGAGGCGGGGCTGGGATCGCGATCCGATCTCCGGAAGGGAACGTCGTGGAGTACACGTTGCAGTTCGAGTTCACGGCCACCAACAACGTGGCAGAATACGAAGCAGTGATCAACGGCCTGAGACTGGCCCGGGAGCTTGGGGCCGAGTCTGTGCGCCTCCTCAGCGACTCGAAGCTCATCGTCAACCAACTTCTGGGAAGTTACGAGGCGTGGGAGGAGACAATGCAGAGGTATCACGCCGTTGCCAAAGCTGCGCTCTCCAGGTTCAAAAACACGGAAGTCTTGCATCTCTCGCGGTCGGAGAACGCACGGGCGGACGCGTTGTCGAAGCTAGCCTCGTCCTCGCCTAAGGAGCTGGGCCGCACCATCTACGTGGAGAACCTGCAGTCCCCCAGCACGAAAGAGCGGGAGGTGATGGCGATCGACCAAAATCCCACCTGGATGGATCCGATCATTCGGTACCTCACTCATGGGGAAGTGCCGACGGATTGGGACGAGCGTCGGACCCTGGAGAGGAAGGCGCTCCGATACGTGATCCATGAGGGGACGCTCTACCGGAGGCGCTGGACGAAGGCTAATGTCCTCCCGTACCTGAAATGCATCGGACCGCAGGAAGCCGACTACGTCCTACAGGAGGTTCACGAAGGGATCTGCGGAAATCACCACGGGGGCAAGATGGTTGCACAGAAAATCTTGAGGCAGGGATACTACTGGCCGACCATGGCACAAGACGCAACAAGCTACGTCCAAAAGTGCCAGGAATGTCAGAGGTATGCCCACCACTCCTCAACTCCCCCATCGGAGCTCATCCCTATCATGAGCCCCATCCCCTTTGCGAAATGGGGGCTCGACATCCTCGGACCGTTTAAACCGGGCCGGGGCAGCGGAAGTATCTGATAGTGGCGGTGGACTACTTCACCAAATGGATCGAGGCGGAGCCGCTGGCCACCATCACATGGAAGAAAGCGAAAAGCTTCATGTGGACTTCCATCATCTCCAGATTCGAAGTCCCCCGGTCCATCGTCACAGACAACGGGAAACAGTTCGACTCCGCGGGGTTCAAAGACTTCTGCGTGGAATGGGGAATCAAGCTTCTTTTCGCCTCTGTAGCGCACCCCCAGACCAACGGAATGGCGGAAGTGGCCAACAAGTGTATCATAGAGCCCCTCCGAAAGAAAGTGAAGGACGCCGAAGGAAGCTGGCCGGAAGAGCTCCTCGGGATACTCTGGTCATACCGGACGACCCACAATGAGGCCACCGGCGAGACCCCGTTCATGCTTGCCTACGGGGCCGAGGCAGTGGTACCGGTCGAGTTGGGTGAGGAATCTCTCCGCCTCAAATACTTTGACGAAGACAGGAACTCGCAGGGTCTGGAACTCAGCCTGGAGCTCCTCGGCAAACGACGGGAACAAGCCCTGGCCACCACCATCCGCCAGAAGCAGAAGGTGGCCCGATACTACAATGCTCGGGTCAGGGGTCGAAGCTTCCACCTTGGGGACCTGGTCCTCCGGAAAGCAGGCTTCAACCCGGATACCGCTCACAAGGGGAAGCTCGCGGCTAAATGGGAGGGGCCCTACAAAGTCATCGAGGTCCTCGGACCCGCAACCTACCGTCTAGCCAATATGGAGGGGAGGATTCTCACTCACGCTTGGAATGCGGAACATTTACGCAAGTACTTTCAATAAATGTATCGTTTCCTATGAAATAAATTTATTTGAATTCGTTCCTTTCCAGATAAGCAAAAAGATATACAGAGGGACGCACAAAGAGGCCGAGGGGCATTCCCCTCCCTCATTCATCTCCAGGGGCACCTGTGGGGCCACCGGCTGGCAGCCCACTTGGGTCATCCCCCACACTCCGTTCGATGTCAGGGTGCATCCGGAGATCCTCGAAGTTGACCCCAGAGAGTGGGAACTTCTTTTGGATCTCGGACTGACACCGGGCGAAACCCTTCTCGAACGCCTCCGCCAAGGCGGTCTCAACAAAGGAGGTGGCATACTCGGCCACGGCATCCTGAGCGATCCGGGCTGGATCCACCTCCTCAAGCCCGCGCATCCGGGCCTCTAAGGTCTCGATCTGGCGTTGGTGCTCCGCCCTCTCCTTCTCGATCTCCCGGGATCTCTCGCCAAGTTGAGCAAGGAGAACCCTCGCCTGATCCTCCGCCGCTTCCAGACGATCAGAGAGCTCCAATGTCTCGGGGGCAGCAATGGAGACGGGGATCTTCTCGGCTCCCCCAGACGTGTCGGCATCTCTCAAAAGCTCGGCGACCCGCGCCTCGGCCTCTGACTTTGCAGTCAGAGCCAAGGCCCTCTCCCGGTCCGCCTCCTCCAAGGCAGAGGACAGCTCAGTTACGCGGGTCTCCAAGGACCTGGCCCGCACTTCCTCTAACTGGCCTGCCTCTCCCTCCTCGCCATGGGCCTCAAGATCTCGCCCGGCATCGGCCTTGGCTTTGGGAAGCGCCGCAAACTGACGCCTCATTGAGAGACCCACCGAGGACAACTGCACCAAGGCAACGAAGGTAAGACGGCGAAAGCAGCTGGAGGGAGGACAAGCAGAGACACTCTACCTGTTGGCCGGCCTGAATCACAAAGGTGGCCAGACAGTCACCTCTAACTCCATCCAGCGCAGCCTGATCGGGAGGGAGGCAACTATTCTCGGCCACTCGCGCGGCGGCTCCACGGCTCGAGAACACCGATTCCTTCTCCCCTACCGGGAAGCGTGGACGAAGAAGACCCTCCCCTGACGAAGGAAATTCGCCAGGGTTGGAGCGGAACGCGCCTAGATACCGATCGTAGGCCTCAGGGAGAGAACCGTCCGGGAGAGGCGAAGGACCGACCCACGGCCAGGCAACCTCAACGGGGGCGGGTCGGAGCTGATCGACAGGCGACGAGACATCAACTCCCTCGACCCCCTCACGGACCCTCTTGGAAGACCCCAACAAGGGGACAGAGGGGGATGGCCCCTTCTTCCTTTTAGAGCCTCCAGTCGAGGTCATGGCCCACTGCTTCTTCCGGACCTCCAGCACATGATCCCTCCTACGCGGATCTGGATCTGGGGCCTGCACGTGAGTGCTGGCGGGGGAAGGACCGAGAGGGAATCCACCTGCACTCAACGAAGAAATGAGAGACCAAGCAGAGCCCAGGCAACCTCGAATGGCGAATGCTCAGGGAGCTTACCCAAGGGCCACACCGTCTTACGCAAGTTATGGTCACTAAAGAGGACGTCAATCAACCGCTCCCTCACAGGAATCGCCAGCATGTCCTTCGCCGTCTGCTGCTCGGCGACAGTCGGCTCACCCAGATCGAGGATGACTGCGCCGGCCGACTCCCACCGAACCGGGAAAGGTACACTCGACGGGAACGTGACAAACACGTATTCCCCCTTCCAGCGTTTCAGGGAGCTCGGCAACCCCAACACCAGGGTCATCTTCGGGCGGGCACTGATGTAAATCCACGCCCCCGATTGGTGGTGGCTCAGGTGGTAGAACTGGGCGAAGAGATGAAGAGAGGGCGCCACTCCCCTCAGCATGCAGACGACGATGAACCCGACGAGGAGCCCGATGGCATTGGGGCAGAATTGACACAGGCACACGTTGTGGGCCTGGAGGAACTCAACGATGAAAGGGTGGAGCGGGAAACGAAGCCCGAAGCGGAAGCACTTCTCGTATATCCCAACCTCGTTGGGACCGGGAAGGCAGATCCGCTCATCGGCCCCAGGGGCACGATCCGAGTAAGGCGGAAGCAGGTAGGCGGAGCGCATGCTCCCGATGGCGGTGGCACAGATCGACGAAGGCCACGACAAGACCTCTGGGGCACCCCTGAAAGTTCACCCCCGTGCCGACGGATCGCCGAAGGAGGGCTACCCGCCAGGCCAGGAGCAGCGTCGCGCTCCGGTCGACCTGAACCCGTGGCAGAGGAAGACGACATGAGGCAGAGCTCAGGCAGAATTGGGATCAGCGTAAAGAAGAAAACGACAGGATGGCGGCTCACAACCCACTCGGCTTCTCAACCTAAGACGACCCCGCGAGTGGTGGGGATAAGCTTGCAGCTACACGTGGCAGCATCAGAGGACTGACGACGCTTCGGAGCCCGCGCCTTAAAAGTATCGAACGAACCAACTCATGATGACGACTAATAAATGAGTCGGCATCGACTGACGAGCCTGTCAAAGTCGGCGGAAGTCACATCGGTCGAGCCAAACCGGCCGAGGCCGATCGACCCGACAAATGGGGGCAATTGTTACGCCTATTTGGCCGAAGCCCGAAAGACACGAGCCCAGAAACCCGACTGTCGATCAGAAGCCCATCTGCGCAATCTGGCCCGCCCGACAAGGCCCTATAGAGGACCCCCGAATATCGATCCGACCTGGCCCTAATAGCGCGCTGGGCACTCGCCCACTCCAGCGGTAACCGTTCCCCTGATCCCGCTACCACTTAATGGCTGTTATGGGGAGGTGCTGGCATGGCGCAGGGAGCGGCGACGGGGGGCGGATTGAGGGGGCACGATCGAGGGTGGACGAGCGACGTGGGTCGGGGGAAATCACGGCGGGAGGTCTATAAAAGGGTTAGAAGGACGACTGGACAAATGACCGCATCTCAGGTATCTAAAACCTAAGGTACTCCATCAACGACCTAGTTCCCCCATTTCATCTCCTTCCTCCCCCGCTCGCGCCGTGAGACGTCGTTCAGATCTCCTCTCGAGTCGAACCGTCTCCGCCGGGCCTCCTCTCTCAGATCACTGTCTGACTTAGGCATCGGAGGGGATTTGGCTGGAACCAAGGTCCGGCCCCCCTGACGAGTGTTCTCGTCTACGCAGGAGGACATCAGATCCGCGGGCCGAGGCTTCCCCTCCGCCCCTCGCCGGCCACGCATCAAGCGAGACGACCGAGGCTGCCCCTCGTCGCCTGCCCGACCGAGGCCGAGCACGACCGTCCGAGGCCGAGCGTTCCACACCGGGCCGAGGCTTCCCCTCCGCCCCGCGACCGGCCACGTAACCAGCGGGATGATCGAGGCTACCCCTCGTCGTCCGACCGTCCGAGGCCGAGCGTCTCCACTCGGGTCGAGGCTTCCCCTCGCCCCCCTTGCGACCGAGGACCCCGATTTGGCCCAGCCGACGCACCCCACGTCGTCCGCAACTCCGACTCGCGCCTCGTCTGCACCGATTCGACACACCCGAGGGACCCCGCGGGCCCCTTGACCACGTTGACCGTGTTATCCATGGTCAACGCTTTTGTAGTGAGAAAACACTCTGAAACACATGCCTATCAAAGATGCGTCATCCCTGGTAGAATCACTTCTATACCCATGTCCCGAATCTCTTGCTGTAACCTCCATTGAATCGTAAGGGTCATCATCGCTGGAAGATGACTCAGTGCATCCGGTACGGCATTGACTTTCCCAGGATGGTACTGAAGGTCAATGTCATAATCTGCCATGAGTTCGACCCATCGTCTCTGACGCATGTTGAGCTCCTTCTGAGTAAATAGGTACTTCAGACTCTTATGTTCCGAGAACACCTTCACGCACTTCCCCAATAGGAAGTGCCTCCAAATCTTCAATGCAAAAATCACCGCCACCAACTCAAGATCATGAGTGAGGTAGTTCTTCTCATGGATCTTCAACTGCCTGGATGCATATGCTACGACTCGACCGTGCTGATGTAGCACGCATCTGAGTCCTTTGCCAGATGCATCACAGAAGACTTCGAATCCTCCTGATCGGTCTGGAATGATTAAGATGGGTGCAGTCGTCAACCTCTTCTTCAGCTCCTGGAAAGCATCCTCACATGCTTTCGACCTAACAAACATCACATCCTTTCTTGTCAATCGCATCATGGCTCCTGTAATCTTCGAGAAGTCTTTGATGAACCTCCGGTAGTAGCCATCAAGTCCCAAGAAACTCCGAATCTTGGTCACCGTTCGGGGGACTGGCCAGTTTTCAACAGCGGCTACTTTTCAGGATCAACAGCAATCCCTGCTTCGGACACCACGTGGCCTAGAAATGCCACCTCGTTCAGCCAGAACTCGCACTTGCTAAGTTTGACATAAAGCTGGTGTCTTCTCAGGATCTCGAGAACCTTCCGGAGATGCTCTGCATGCTCCACCGCATTCTTCGAGTAGATGAGAATGTCATCGATCTAGACTACTACGAACTTGTCCAAATATTCATACAATACTTGGTTCATGAGACTCATAAATACCACGGGTGCATTGGTCACACCAAACTGCATTACTAAGTACTCATAATGTCCGTATCTGGTTCTGAATGCAGTCTTGGGAACATCTTCATCCTTCACCTTCACTTGATGGTACCATGTCCTCAGATCTAGCTTCGAATAAACGCTTGATCCACCGAGCTGGTCGAAAAGATAGTCGATCCACGGTAGAGTGTACTTGTTCTTCACAGTGACTTTGTTCAGCTCGCGGTAGTCAACGCATATACGAAGGGATCCGTCTTTCTTCTTCACCAGTAATATAGAAGATCCCCAGGGATATATACTGGGTCGTATCCATCCCTTCTTCAGCAGTTCATCAAGTTGGACCCGCAATTCTTCTAGCTCAGAAGGTGCTAATCGATATGGTCCCTTCGACATCGACTGAGCTCCTGGCATTAGTTCGATGGAAAATTTGAGAGTACGATCCGGAGGCAAACCTGTAAGGTCATCTGGAAACACATCGATGAACTCTCGAACCACCTCTGGTACTTCGAGCTTAGCTTCCATCATTGCTACTACTACTTCGGTCGACCTGGCTTTGTACTTCACCAGGCCTACAGATCTGCTCCCATTAATGAACTCGTACTTCGGATGATCAGAAAAAGGCTACCCTCATTCGACAACAGTCGATGGTGGCATGGAAAGTTTCCAACCAATCCATCCCGAATACTGCATCAAAGTTCGGGATATCTATCATCACGAAGTCATCGAATAAAGCTCGCCCAAAAATCACCACGGGGCATTGAGGATACCCACCGGTCACCTTTATCACTCCGCCACCCGTATTGACGTTCCAACCGGTAGTTAAAGTTTTGACAGGAATGTTGTGGGTGTGAACGAATCGACTCGCCAGGAAGCAGTGTGATGCTCCCGAGTTGAACAAGGAGAGGGCAGGTTTCCCAGCTACTAGCATGACACATAGGTTACAAACACTAATCTAAGCAACCAATGCTAATGAAAGAAAAGATATACTCACGATGCCCGAAATATACATGTGATCACCTCACTGGTGGCCTCGGCCTCTTTGATGGTCATGGTGTAATCATGGCGTCTCGGTGGTGGCTACGTTGCTTGTTGAAACACCCTCTGCTGTGGTGGTAGAGGTGGACGCTATGGGACGATCCCAGTCAGGGCAGCACGGGGAGCAGGAGCTTGAGCTTGAGCTGGAGCACGTGGCTTATGATGCGGGCAATTCCTAGCCACGTGTCTAAGGTCTCCACAAACCAGACAAAGGTTTAAAAACCATCGACACTCAGATTTGAAGTGTCTAGGCTTTCCACAAAAGTGGTAGACCGGGAGGGCCTGCTGCTGTTATCATGGCCTCTTAAACTGAACCTGCTGAATAGGGCAATACATCTGTGGCCATCTGCTTGGCCCAGCATGGGTTGGTGGGGGCCTCACAAATGCTGCCAGCCTAAGCTCTTCCTTTGCATCCTCTTTCACCATCTCATGGTTACGAGCAATGGTCAGAACTGTAGCATGTGTGGTCGGATTAGCACCGACCATCATCCTCCGAATCTCAACGTTGAGCCTCTGCTGGAACTGCTGGGCTCGAGTCAAAGCATTCGTAACCATCTCTGGAGCAAACTTGCTGAGCCTGGAGAACTCAGCATCATACTGATCCACCATCATCGAACCCTGCTTCATGTTGATGAACTTCTTCCTCATCTTGATCATTGCTTGTGGGGGAAAGTACTGGGTGTTGAATGTACTTGTAAAAACATCCCACAAAATAGGTAATCCCAAGCGGTCTTCTACTTCCTACCACCAGTCTCGAGCACCATCAGTCAATTGCCTCTTGGCAGAGCCACCCATGCTTCTTCTCGGATCAATGATGCCCTCAGATCATCAGTAATGCCTCTGAGCCATTCTTCTGCTTAAAGATGGTTCTCAGTCCCTGCGAAGGCCTTCAGGCTCATCCCTCGAAAGTGATAAGCACTCGGGTCAGCTCTTTGCTCTCTAAGCAAAGCCTGTCCGAAAGCCTATCCAAGCCGCTGATGGAGGGCATACATGCCCCGCATGCAATCTTCTGCAGATAGAGGTGCAGTCAGGAATGCTGTCGTGTCTGGACCGTTGTTGGGCCCATTACCAGCATCATTCTGGTTAGGACCCCCATTCAGGTGGTTGATCCCGGATCCGAAGGCACTTTCCTCGCTACCCGAAGTGTTCCTTTCCATTACTTACCCGCGTTTCAGAAGGTTTGATCAGTTCCATTGAGTATTTTATACGGCATATTCTGAACTTCTTGTATTGTTCATGTGGTGTTTAGCACAGACCTGCATGGGGCACCAAACTTGTAACGACCCACTCTGTGGGCCCGCTACTGTTTAGAACATGCACAAGTCCTGCTAGGCACCAATGAAGTCAACACAGGCTCTGTTGCAGAAATACGCCAAAATACTCTTACATGAAAATAGAATACAACCTTATTACAGACCGTCCGCGTACAGGAAAGGAAAATACAACCAAAATACAAATGATACACCAAACCACTCAGAAAACAACAAAGTAAATCTCCCACACTCACTCTCATTACTCAGAGTCCTGCTGGTCCTGCTAGTCAACCTCAACCACAAACTCAGTGTCTGCAGCCTCTGGTGCAAACTCTTCAACCTAAGAGATATCTGGCGGGTCCACCATAAAGAGAAGGGTCGCCAGGATCAGACGTAACTCAAAGTATCTCTAAGCATGGAGATTAATACAAAGTGCAAGCATGGCAGTTTTAAAAAGGAGAGAAGTAAAGTGCAAACAAAATGGAGCAGAAATGTAACTTGTAGTTTTACAACTATCAGCAATTTCTAACAATTCAAAGTACTTTATTGAAAGAGACCAAGTTACGAGAGTCTAACTGTGCCATACCTATACAGTGACTTATAATGCGGGGTACAATAAGCAACCAAGAGTCCACCTCTTGCCACAGGTGCTACCTGGGCGAACCATTCCCTGAGAACTGTGCAATAATCTGTGATTTGTGATGGTTGTCACTGGCTACTGTGATGGGTTGCTAGAACCTGCACGATGACAACAAGGCATGGACTAGTCGCTTCCGCACCCTCGCTATTATAAGTTAACCCAAACCCTGTGCCTGTGCAGATTACCATTCTTGCAATTTACGAGTCATGTACTATACTCACATTTCCAGTTACATCTTTCTGTCAAGCATGTCACGTAGTCCAATTCGATTTCTTTTTACGATACTGTGGAAATTTACGAGTTTATGTAACAGGTCAAAATGGAAACACTATGAAATTGAAATGACACTAGATTGGCATGCATTTATTTTGTTTTAACATCCATATCAAGTGTACGATGAGTTACCGTTTGCCTTGTAGCGAAAGGCGCGTTTTGGTCAGCGGTATGGGTACATGGTTTCACAGTTGTTCAAAAAGAGTTAGGTGCACAACTTAATAATATGCTAAGAGGGCATGTAACACTAACTAATTTATAACTAATTACTTAAAAAATAACTCATTTAATAATAAATTATAACTTAACTTAATAAACTTAACTTACTATCTTATTTTAACTAATATAGGTTTATAAATATTAACTTATATTATGAAGTAACTCTTATTAAAAACTCATATTAAAACTAACTTATTTTATAAAAACTCATAACAAAAAAATAATTAACTTAACTCACTTATATAATAACCTTAACTTTATAAACTAAATTTTAAAAACTTAATAACTTAATATAAAAATAATAACTTATATAAAATATAACTTATTTATTAAAACTTATATTAAATAACTTCTTACCCCCTCTCTCTTTCTCTGTCTCTTCATATCTTCTTCCTTCTCTCTTTTTTTGTTTTGCAGGTGGGCGCACGGCAAGGGGCGATGGCGCTTGGGGTGGCCAGCGGCAGGCTTTGGCAGGGTGCGGCGGCCAAGGGGCGCACGGGGTCGGGGGCGGCGGCCTAGGGCAGTGGGCGGCACAAGGGGCCAGGCAGCCTGATGAGCGCACGACGGTAGCCTAGGGCACGGGGTGGCGGCCTGATGAGTGGTGCAGGGGGCCAGCGGCCTGGAGGCTAGGGCAAAGGGGATTCGAAATGGGGGAGGAAGGAGAACAGGATTGGGTTGATTATGAGTTGAATTTGGGGATTTCAGTTCCAATTTCACTGATTTACTCTTCAACTTCAGATTTTGGTGTTTGATTTTGGGTTGCTTCCTGCTGTTGATTGAAGGAGGGGGGAATGATGAAAGAGCGGGAGAAGGAAGAGGTTCTCTAAAAAGAGAAATGGCAATAAGTTGAGATCCGAATGTTTCGGATCTCATCTGCCAAAGGTTATAAAAGAGTGGGGGTTTAGTGATTAATTGTTGCTCGATCAGTAGACAAGGGGAAGGTTGGGGATTATGAATCGGTTTGCTGGCATATCAAATGAGCAGATGAGAGGGTGATTGCCGACACTATAGGTAAGTTAAAAAATGGTAATTAGGGTTAGGTAAAGGCAATAGTAATTAGGTAAAGGTGAAAATCGAAAATAAACTCGGACTACTAAAAAATGAAGTACTGTCACACCACAATCAAACAGGCTTAAAAAATACCGGTCGTTACAAAGGACAAACAAGGTATGTAGTTGAACTACTTTGGCTAGGGTTTAGCCTTCGAATTGTTTAGAGACATGGTATGTTTTTCGTAAAAAATTGATAGCAGCTCGAGCGACACACGGTCATTTCGATCGACTGCAAACCATAAAATTCGACAGTTATAGTTCGACACGGTCGTGTCGACTTAGACATGGTCGTGTCAATGACTACGTAACTTCCCCTGTTTGATGGGGTCGCGTTAAAGTAGAAGTGTCTGTGTCGACTGGATGTCGTGACCTCTCCACAGATCGACACGGTCGTGTCGATCGTGGGTAACAGTCGTGTAAACGACCCAAACCTTACTGTCGTGGTCGCGTCATTTTGGAACGACCGAGTCAAATGCGTCTGACATGGCTATGTGTTCGTCCACACGGTCGTGTGGTTACGTTTTCTGATCCTCTGAATGTTGTGCTCCACAAGGTCGTGTGGGGTGCATCAAAACGACCGTGTGGGTTAGTTTTTCAGCATATTTTCATGATCTAGCTTAATTTAAATGTTGTGATTTCTATGTTAATCTGTGTACTTCACGTCCATGTCATATGTGCTATTATTATGTCACATACCATGCCACAAATTGTTAATTTAAGCTTGGTACTATAGGGATTCATGATATGCTCAAAATCCATGTTGTTAATGCCATGCTCCTCATGTTATACTTTATGTTTCATATAGAATGGGAACTCCATATTATTGTTGAAATACTTCATGTGCGGAATTTCATATGGGAATTTATCATGAAAAGAATTATTATCTGAAGTCTAAAAAGGAATTACAATATGTTCCATATGATGTGTTGTGGTAAATCCCGACATCATTGAAATGTTGAAAAGGAAATTAGAATATGAATGCGGAAATGAGACCTCCGAAATGAATATATGATGAATTGATGTAAAACCGAGAGTGAAATAAGAGTTAGTAATTATCTGGAATTCTCGGTCCATTTGAAGATAGATGAGATTCCAGATACGAGTTTAGGGGAAGCTAGAGTAAAATGTAGGTGTTAAGGAGTGGACATGGATATTAGTCCCAAGCGCACTCCCGACATCCAGTATGGGAGTGGGCAGGGTTAGAGAGGCACATAGGTGTACGCATGATGCACCATGTGATAGAGGTAACACCATCTCACTCCCGAAATGGTGGAGTTACGAAAGGCTCCTACAGTGCTCGTGTCGCTGACAGTGGTAACACTGATTCACCCACCCTGTGTGAAGTCCAGCTCCTTAGTGTCTTACAATTTACATGGACTTCCAAATATTTAATTAAAGGCAAAAATCTAAGGCTAATGCCATTAATCTGTGAATATTATTACTTAACGCTTTCTGTTCTCTAGCTTTTCTTCTAGCACATGTTGTTGAGTATTGGTGTTTCATACCAATGTTATTTTGATGATGATCACAACATTATATTGTTGCTAATGTCTCTCTTGTTTTAGTCTCATGTCTATCAAATGGAGAATAGCATGATTTGGAGACTAATAGCTTGGAAGGATGGACATCAATAAGAGCTATGCCAAAGCTTAGACATGGGGTGCCAAAGCTTAGACATGATGGAGGAGCATCAAGGCATCAATGATTGAAGCCATATACTCTAAAGGAAGCAATGTAATCCATGTAATATTTCATTTATTACTTTTCTCTTTTTGAGTTTAGGTTTAATGTAATGCCTTGATAGAAGGTCTACTCATTCTTACATATGCATATAACCATCTTAGTAACCCTTAGGTTATCATAGAATCCAACCCAATAGGTTATTCATACCAAATGACTCAATTGGAGTCTATGGCTATCCAACAAGCGAATGATGTAGGAAGGACAGGCGACTGGGTGATTCCAGGCGCCTGGCTAGACTTCTACAGTCGGCTGTTGTTCTCCAGCTCAAGGCAACCATTTCTTGATCTTTATTTGAGCTTTTGGAACAGTCGACTGAAGTATAATTTACAGTTGCATGTCTTCCAACAGGCGCCTCTTAATTGTTCTACATTCGTCTATGCGCAACTTGTATTTTCTGGGCTTCATCCCAATTTGCAAGTCAGTAGACTGATGAAGTATTTACAGTTGCCGGTATATTTACAATCACCTGTGAATTGTTCTATAGTCATCTGTGTGCAATTTGCATTTTCTCTGCTCCGTTTCCATCCTAAGTGACAGTCGCCTGCTGAAGGATATTCAGGCGCCTGCTCATTTTACAGTCGCCTGTCCTGACTCAGATTATAGCTGTTGGGATTTTTATAGCCGTTGACCAGTCGACTTTCAGTTGTTCATCAGTCGACTGTCTGTGCTGTAAACTGCCAAATTCTAGTCGTTGCAGATTTATTCATTTTGACTTTTTGCTTTGGTTTGAGGGTTTCTTTTGGCTTCCTATATATAGGAGATGGCTGAGTTCATTAGAACTTCTTGATGCTATTGAAAATCATTAGAGTTTAATTAATCCACTCTCAAACTCTCTCATTTCCCTCTTAGCGCTCATTATCCCCTTCATGCATTGAACTCAAGTTCAATGGAAATCATCCAAGTGCTTTCAAGCTAATCTCATCACTTGAAGATCCTCTTCCATGCCTTGCATTCATTAATAATGTGTTGTTGTTAGTATTGCAAGGGTAAGACCATCCTTGCACATGCATGATATGACTTATTTTATTTTATGTATTCAACTTGTGGACATGTGTACCCTCAGTAGGTAGACCATTAGTTAGGTAGACCGGTTCTGAACTGGACCCTACCTAGCGTATTTACATTTTCCTACTGGGTCACGCTTTGACCTGGCCTATTTATATTTTCCAGGGTTAGGGGCAGTACATGCAGAGCAGGTACTGGTTCAGTAGTTCACTCACAGTTCTGATGTATATATGGAGAACACCGCAGGCGACTTTGTTCAGTTGGACTTCCAGGTGGTAGACTAGGAAGTGGGTTGTACATTGTGGACACCTTTTTCCTTTTGTGGGCTGGGAGTTTTCTTTTTGTTATTCCCACTTTTGTACTCGATGCAGTTATGATGTATGTAAAAGAGGTACTCTGGTATTAATGTGAATATAATGTTTTGTGTACCTCTCCAATGTCTGTGGATTATTTTATTTGTTGGAGTACTTTTATTGTTTCTATTTATGTACTATTCCAGTATGTTGCAGTGGCATGCAAGAATGGTTTTCTATAATCACAAATTATGCTTAGTAGTATTCAGAATAATGTGATCAAAGCCCTGAGTCTGAATACTACTGCAGCCTTGTCACGCTTCGTGTCTCTACGGATACCGGATTTATACATATCTCCGCGTATTTGAGAGAACAGGGAGTGACAAGATCCACTCACGAAGTCACTTCCATAAAATAGAGTGGAATGTGTAAGGATCCTGTCTATGGGGAAAACACTAGAAGGGGGGGTTGAATAGTGTTTATGCAATTTAAAAAGATAGTTACACCAATTTAAATGCAATCCAACAAAATAATGCGGAATAGAAAATAAACCCAAAATGAAATACACGCAAACGCAGAGATGTTTCAAGGGTTCAGATTACCCAAGTCACTTTCCGACTTGTTCCCGGTAATCCTACGTCCCTTCCACCCGGATACCTCCGGATACTCAAGTTAGAACCCTAACTTGAGGTTTCCTTAAAACCCACTTGTAGCAACCCTACAAGTGAAATCGAATACAATCGATGTCCTTAACTCCCACAACTTGGGAGCAAGCAAACCGCTCTCACAAACCGAGAGCAAATTCAATTTACGAAAGTAATGAAATATGAAAGCAACACTTACAATCACCTATGCTTTGAAGTAGAACTTGAAGGAGTGGTGTGTTGTGTGTTGAAGACTCTCTTGGAAGCGAGGAGAAAGCCCTTTCTCTTGACTGCACCAAATGCCTACAAGATAACTCTTTGGTTCTAGGTTGGAGAGCAAGAGATCAAAGATAGGAATTCTTAGGGCTTTGGATTTGAGAGCTTTAAAACTTTAGAATGAAAGCTTGAGAGATTTGCAATAGCCTACGTAACCTTTCAATGGAACAGTAGAAGACCCTTATATAGGTTTCTCAAATCCACAAAATAGTTTTGGCAAAAACCCTTTAGGAATCCGTGAGAAAAATCTTAACGGATAGAATCTGTGCTCGCGACAGTCGACTGTTGAAGAAACCACATCCAACTGTTGCACAGTCAGCAAGGGTAGGTGAGAATTCATAACGGTAACTTACCACGTGGACAGTCGACTGATGAAGCAAAGACAGTCGACTGTTAAACCAACAGATGACTGTAAATCCTTCTACAGGCGACTGGCCGAAAGATGGGTAAGTTGAACGAAATCTGGAAATCTTGTAAGATAACAGGACAGACGACTGATGCAGATAATACAGTCGACTGTTAATCACAACAGACAACTGTAAATCCTTATACAGACGACTGTCAAATACCCTGAGAATTTCCAGAGAGCTCCAGAGAGCTAAGTCAATGAATTAGCTCACAGACAGACGACTGTTGCAGCATATACAGTCGATTGATCCAAGGGACAGACGACTGTATATTCAACATTAGTCGTCTGGCCGTAAAATTCAGATCAACAAAGTTTGGGCAGAAGATAGACATGCGACTGATTTACAAAACACAATCGACTGTCACTTGGACAGGCGCCTGTGAATCATTCATCAGTTGCCTGTGCGAAATAAACAGAGAGGCCCAAAACTAGATTGTAAAAGTTTGTGCATAACAGGCGACTGTAGAACAAAACACAGTCGACTATTTTTGAGACATGTGACTGTAAAACGTTCAGCAGTCGACTGTTATAAACAATCCAAGCACAATCACTAAAGAAATGAATTGGAGTCTAAGGACGAATGATCTAATGATATCCTAAGACTGAAATGATGATGATGTGTGAGTGCTCCATCAAAGTTATACTTCTAAGCTACATACTAGAAGAGATAAAAGGAAATTACATTGACGAATTCTCTCTTCTATCCATCGTATGAGCTTGAAGTCTTCATGGAGCTTCAATCATCATCTACGAACATCCAATCCATGTCATTTGCCTTCAATCAAGTTTGAGTGTCATCCATTGCAAGTAGATCTTCATAATAAGCTTAGGCAATGGATTAACTACAAAATAGGGGATTAGTCACAAGTATTTATGTTTACTCATCATTAACACCAAGTAGGGAGAAGTCCAATACTCAACATTCTCCCCCTTTTTGATGATGACAAACAAACATAAATAAAAAGATAAATAATTGTGCTTATGAAAACTTACTCCCCCTACATAGATGCCAATCAAGTTAGTCAACAAATATTAGGGCATTTACATATCAATTGAAGCAAATGAGTAAGTTACGCATGAATTTAATTAAAGAAATCTAGGAATTAAAATCTATATTCATTGTAATCTTACTCCCACTGAATCTAAGGCAACTTCAATCTTAGATTCAAAGTGTTAGAACATACTTAGCACACTCATTACGAATCTTGTATGTTTATTTCTCTCCCCCTATGGCATTATCCAAAAAGGTGGGAGTAAATAACAACAACAATAATCGTGCTAAATAAGAACTAACAACAATCAAGGAGTATAAAGATATATAGAATCAAAGACTCATAAAAGCACATCAAATACATATGTGAATAGAGGAATTAAAGTCCAATATCAACATTTTAGATATACGAAACAAAAATAGTTTCAAAAATGCATCACATCAGAGATAGCATGAATAATCCAATATCAAATCCTATATTGTCTCAAAAACACATCAGAAGAGAATATATCAATCATGGAGAGAATATCACAATCAGCACACAGATATGATTATCAATTATACAAGATGTGACACAAAAGAGTAAACAGCAACATCATATATATATATATATATATAGAATAATGTGTATCATACGCCATATGAGAGGGTATCTCATATGCCCTCTCACATAAATGGGGCAAGTACAAGCCCACATGGGCTTGTACTTGTTGTACTTGCCCCTTTTATGTGAGGGGGAATATGAGAGACCCTCTCATATGGCATATGATACCCATTATTCTCATATATATATATATATATATATATATATATATATATATATATATATATATATATGGTAAAATGCGCCTGAGCTCGTGCTCA
The DNA here is from genome assembly GCA_030789695.1 of Scilla litardierei. Lineage (NCBI taxonomy): Eukaryota > Viridiplantae > Streptophyta > Magnoliopsida > Asparagales > Asparagaceae > Scilla > Scilla litardierei. Next base: position 700,113,596 of record CM061142.1, read on the forward strand.
GATGGGATTCCTGCGCTCGACCCCTCCAGACCGTCCGATCCGATCCCCCGGCTGTTGTTAAAAGCGGAACATGAGGAACTTTTGGGGCAATTACCAACGCGCCCTTACGCGACCGGAACTTTTGGGGCTATTACCATCCCGCCCTTATAGCCCCTATGAAAGCAACTTTTTAGAACTATTGGTGCAATTACCATCCCGCCCTTTATATCCTTTTCAAAGAAATAGTTTACACTATACAACACCTTTGTGCGCGTCGACCCAGAACGGAGTATATTACTCCCCGCGCACAACGCGCTACAGCCTACACGGCGTGGGCGGCGTGGGCTTAAAACGCACAAGCGTTGAGAAGTTACCAACCGTGCGCACGACGGGCAAAATTACCCTCGTCGTGCGCGAGGGGGAAAACACAACGTGTAAAGCAATTTCCATCCGTGCGCACGACGGGTAAAATTAACCCCGTCGTCCGCGGGGGTTAAAACGCCTAGTGTGAAGCAATTCACATCCGCGTGCACGACGGGCAAAATTGCCCCCGTCGTGCGCGTGGGTAAAAACGCCTAGTGTGCATCCATTTCCATCCGAGCGCACGACGGGCAAAATTAACCCCGTCGTCCGCGGGGGTTAAAACGCCAGTGTGAAGCAATTCACATCCACGCGCACGACGGGCAAAAATAACCCCGTCGTGCGCATCGTCCGCGGGGCTTAAAACGCACAAGTGTCGAGCAATTTCCATCCGCGTGCACGACGGGCAAAATTACCCCGTCATGCGCGTGGGTTAAAACGCCTAGTGTGGAGCAATTTCCATCCACGCGCACGACGAGCAAAATTACCCCGTCGTGTGCGTGGGGTAAAACGCCTAGTGTGGAGCAATTTCCATCCGAGCGCACGACGAGCAAAATTAACCCCGTCGTGCGCGGGGGTTAAAACGCCTAGTGTGAAGCAATTCACATCCGCGTGCACGACGGGCAAAAATAACCCCCGTCGTGCGCGTCGTGTACGGGCAAATGCACAAGTGTGGAGCAATTTACAGCCGTGCGCACGAAGGGCAAAATTACCCCCGTCGTGCGCGAGGGGGAAAATGCAATGTGTAAAGCAATTTCCATCCGCGCGCACGACGGGCAAACTTACCCCATCGTGCGCGTGGGTTAAAACGCCTAGTGTTCAGCAATTTCCATCCGAGCGCACGACGGGCAAAATTAACCCCGTCGTGCGTGGGGGTTTAAACACCTAGTGTGATGCAATTACCCCCGTCGTGGGTGTCGTGCGCGGGAAACGCACAAGTGTGGAACATTTAACAACCGTGCGCACGACAGGCAAAAATTACCCCCGTCGTGCGCGATGGGGTAAAACGCAACGTGTAAAGAAATTTCCATCCCTGTCGTGCGCGTGGGTTAAAACGCCCAGTGTGCAGCAATTTCCATCCGAGCGCACGACGGGCAAAATTAACCCCGTCGTGCGCGGGGGTTAAAACGCCTAGCGTGAAGCAATTCACATCCGCGCGCACAATGTGCAAAAATAACCCCGTCGTGCGCGTCGTCCACGGGGCATAAAACGCACAAGTGTCGAGCAATTTCCATCCGCGCGCACGACGAGTAAAATTACCACCGTCGTGCGCGTGGGTTAAAACGCCTAGTGTGGAGCAATTTCCATCCGAGCGCACGATGGACAAAATTAACCCCGTCGTCCGCGGGGGTTAAAACGCACAAGTGTGCAGCAATTTCCATCCGCGCGCACGACGGGTAAAATTAACCCCGTCGTGTGCGGGCAAAAGCATAAGTGTGGAGCAATTTACAGCCGTGCGCACGACGGGCAAAATTACCCCCGTCGTGCGCGAGGGGGAAAACGCAATGTGTAAAGCAATTTCCATCCGCGCGCACGACGGGCAAACTTACCCCGTCGTGCGCGTGGGTTAAAACGCCTAGTGTGCAGCAATTTCCATACGAGCGCACGACGGACAAAAATTAACCCTGTCGTCCGCGGGGGTTAAAACGCACAAGTGTGAAGCAATTTCCATCCGCGCGCACGACGGGCAAAATTACCCACGTCATGCGCGTGGGTTAAAACGCCTAGTGTGGAGCAATTTCCATCCGAGCGCACCACGGGCAAAATTAACCCCGTTGTCCGCGGGGGTTAAAACGCACAAGTGTGCAGCGACGGGCAAAATTAACCACGTCGTGCGCGTCGTGTGCGGGCAAATGCATAAGTGTGGAGCAATTTACAGCCGTGCGCACGACGGGCAAAATTACCCCCATCATGCGCGAGGGGGAAAACACAATGGTAAAGCAATTTCCATCCGCGCACACGACGTCCAAACTTACGCTGTCGTGCGCGTGGGTTAAAACGCCTAGTGTACATCAATTTCCATCCGAGCGTAGGACGTGCAAAATTAACCCCGTCGTGCGCGGGGGTTAAAACGCCTAGTGTGAAGCAATTACCCCAGTCGTGGGCGTCGTGCGTGGGAAACGCATAAGTGTTGAGCATTTACCAACCATGCGCACGACAGGCAAAAATTACCCCCGTCGTGCGCGAGGGGTAAAACGCAACGTGTTAAGCAATTTCCATCCGCGCGCACGACGGGCAAAATTACCCCCGTCGTGCGCGTGGGTTAAAACGCCTAGTGTGCAGCAATTTCCATCCGAGCGCACGACGGGCAAAAATAACCCCGTCGTGCGCGTCGTCCGCGGGGCTTAAAACGCACAAGTGTAGAGCAATTTACATCCGCGTGCACGACGGGCAAAATTACCCCCGTCGTGTGCGTGGGTTAAAACGCCTAGTGTGGAGCAATTTCCATCCGAGCGCACGACGGGCAAAATTAACCCCGTCGTCCGCGGGGGTTAAAACACACAAGTGTGAAGCAATTTCCATCCGCGCGCATGACGGCAAAATTAACCCCGTCGTGCGCGTTGTCCGCGGGGCTTAAAACTCACAAGTGTAGAGCATTTTCCAGCCGCGCGCACGACGGGCAAAAATACGCCCCGTCGTGCACGGGGGTTAAAACGCCTAGTGTGAAGCAATTTCCATCTGCGCGAACGACGGGCAAACTTACCCCGTCGTGCGCGTCGGTTAAAACATCTAGTGTGTAGCAATTTCCATCCGAGCGCACGACGGGCAAAATTAACCCCGTCGTGCGGGGGTTAAAACGCCTAGTTTGAAGCAATGACCCCCGTCATGGGCATCGTGCGCGGGAAATGCACAAGTGTGGAGCATTTACCAACCGTGCGCACGACAGGCAAAAATTACCCCCGTCGTGCACGAGGGGTAAAACACAACGTGTAAAGCAATTTTCATCCGCGCGCACGACAGGAAAAATTCCCCCGTCGTGCGCGGGGCTTAAAAGTACAAGTGTGGAGCAATTTCCATCCGGGCGCACGACGGGCAAAATTAACCCCGTCTTCCGCGGGGGTTAAAACGCCTAGTGTGAAGTAATTCACATCCACGCGCACGACGGGCAAAAATAACCCCGTCGTGTGCGTCGTCCGCGGGGCTTAAAACGCACAAGTGTCGAGCAATTTCCATCCGCGCGCACGACGGGCAAAATTACCCCCGTCGTGCGCGTGGGTTAAAACGCCTAGTGTGGAGCAATTTCCATCCGAGCGCACGACGGACAAAATTAACCCCGTCGTCCGTGGGGGTTAAAACGCACAAGTGTGCAGCAATTTCCATCCCGCGCACGACGGGCAAAATTAACCCCATCGTGCGCGTCGTGTGTGGGCAAACACACAAGTGTGGAGCAATTTACAGCCGTGCGCACGACGGGCAAAATTACCCCCGTCGTGCGCGAGGGGGAAAACGCAATGTGTAAAGCAATTTCCATCCGCGCGCACGACGGGTAAACTTACCCCGTCGTGCGCATGGGTTAAAACGCCTAGTGTGCAGCAATGTCCATCCGAGCGCACGACGGGCAAAAATTAACCCCGTCGTCCGCGGGGGTTAAAACGCACAAGTGTGAAACAATTTCCATCCGCGCGCACGACGGGCAAAATTACCCCCGTCGTGCGCGTGGGTTAAAACGCCTAATGTGGAGCAATTTCCATCCGAGCGCACGACGGGCAAAATTAAACCCGTCGCCCGCGGGGGTTAAAACGCACAAGTGTGCAGCAATTTCCTTCTGTGCGCACGGCGGGCAAAATTAACCCACTCGTGCGCGTCGTGTGCGGACAAACGCACAAGTGTGGAGCTATTTAAAGCCGTGCACACGACGGCCAAAATTACCCCCGTCGTGCGCGAGGGGGAAAACGCAATGTGTAAAGCAATTTCCATCCGCGCGCACGACTTACCCCGTCGTGCGCGTTGGATAAAACGCCTAGTGTGCAGTAATTTCCATCCGAGCGCACGACGGGCAAAATTAACCCTGTCTTGCGCGGGGGTTAAAACACCTAGTGTGAAGCAATTACCCCCGTCGTGGGCATCGTGTGTGGGAAACGCACAAGTGTGGAGCATTTACCAACCGTGAGCACGACAGGCAAAAATTACCCCCGTCGTGCGCGAGGGGTAAAATGCAACGTGTAAAGCAATTTCCATCCCAGTCGTGCGCGCGGGTAAAACACCTAGTGTGCAGCAATTTCCATCCGAGCGCACGACGGGCAAAATTAACCCCGTCGTGCGTGGGGGTTAAAACACCTTGTGTGAAGCAATTCACAGCAGCGCGCACGACGGGCAAAAATAACCGCGTCGTACGCGTCGTCCGCGGGGCTTAAAACGCACAAGTGTCAAGCAATTTCCATCCGCGTGCACGACGGGCAAAATTACCCCAGTCGTGAGCGGGGGTTAAAACGCCTAGTGTGAAGCAATTACCACCGTCATGGGCGTCGTGCGTGGGAAACGCACAAGTGTGGAGCATTTACCAACCATGCGCACGACAGGCAAAAATTACCCCCGTCGTGCGCGAGTGGTAAAACGCAACGTGTTAAGCAATTTCCATCCGCGCGCACGACGGGCAAAATTACCCCCGTCATGCGCATGGTTTAAAACGCCTAATGTGGAGCAATTTTCATCCGAGCGCACGCCGGGCAAAATTAACCAGTCGTCCGCGGGGGTTAAAACGCACAAGTGTGCAGCAATTTCCATCCGCGCTCACGACAGGCAAAATTAACCCCGTCGTGCGCGTCATGTGCGGGCAAACGCACAAGTGTGGAGCAATTTCCAGCCGTGCGCACGACGGGCAAAATTACCCCCGTCGTGCGCGAGGGGGAAAACGCAATGTGTAAAGCAATTTCCATCCGTGCGCACGACGGGCAAACTTATCCCGTCGTGCGCGTGGGTTAAAACGCCTAGTGTGCAGCAATGTCCATCCGAGCGCACGACGGGTACAAATTAACCCCGTCGTCCGCGGGGGTTAAAACGCACAAGTGTGAAACAATTTCCATCCGCGCGCACGACGGGCAAAATTACCCCCGTCGTGCGCGTGGGTTAAAACGCCTAGTGTGGAGCAATTTCCATCCGAGCGCACAACGGGCAACATTAACCCCATCGTCCGCGGGGGTTAAAACACACAAGTGTGCATCAATTTCCTTCTGCGCGCACGGCGGGCAAAATTAACCCTCTCGTGCGCGTCGTGTGCGGACAAACGCACAAGTGTGGAGCTATTTAAAGCCGTGCACACGACGGGCAAAATTACCCTCGTCGTGCGCGAGGGGGAAAACGCAATGTGTAAAGCAATTTCCATCCGCGTGCACGACTTACCCCGTCGTGCGCGTTGGATAAAACGCCTAGTGTGCAGCAATTTCCATCCGAGCGCACGACGGGCAAAATTAACCCCGTCGTGCGCGGGGGTTAAAACACCTAGTGTGAAGTAATTACCCCCGTCGTGGGCGTCATGCGTGGGAAAAACACAAGTGTGGAGCATTTACCAACCGTGCGCACGACAGGCAAAAATTACCCCCGTCGTGCGCGAGGGGTAAAACGCAACGTGTAAAGCAATTTCCATCCCCGTCGTGCGCGTGGGTAAAACGCCTAGTGTGCAGCAATTTCATTCCGAGCGCACGCCGGGCAAAATTAATCCCGTCGTATGCGGGGGTTAAAACACCTAGTGTGAAGCAATTCACAGCAGCGTGCACGACGGGCAAAAATAACCGCGTCGTGCGCGTCGTCCGCGGGGCTTAAAACGCACAAGTGTCGAGCAATTTCCATCCGCGCGCACGACGGGCAAAATTACCCCAGTCGTGCGCGGGGGTTAAAATGCCTAGTGTGAAGCAATTACCCCCGTCGTAGGCGTCGTGCGTGGGAAACGCACAAGTGTGGAGCATTTACCAACCTTGCGCATGACATGCAAAAATTACCCCCGTCGTGCGCGAGGGGTAAAACACAACGTGTTAAGCAATTTCCATCCGCGCGCACGACGGGCAAAATTACCCCCGTCATGCGCATGGTTTAAAACGCCTAGTGTGGAGCAATTTCCATCCGAGCGCACGCCGGACAAAATTAACCCCGTCGTCTGCGGGGGTTAAAACGCACAAGTGTGCAGCAATTTCCATCCGCGCTCACGACGGAAAAAATTAACCCCGTCGTGCACGTCGTGTGCGGGCAAACGCACAAGTGTGGAGCAATTTACAGCCGTGCGCACGACGGGAAAAATTACCCCCGTCGTGCGCGAGGGGGAAAACGCAATGTGTAAAGCAATTTCCATCCGCGCGCACGACGGGCAAACTTACCCCGTCGTGCGCGTCGGTTAAAACACCTAGTGTGCAGCAATTTTCATCCGAGCGCACGACGGGCAAAATTAACCCAGTCGTGCGCGGGGGTTAAAACACCTAGTGTGAAGCAATTACCCCCGTCGTGGGCGTCGTGCGCGGGAAACACACAAGTGTGGAGCATTTACCAACCGTGCGCACGGCGGGCAAAAATTACACCCGTCGTGCGCGAGGGGTAAAACGCAACGTGTAAAGCAATTTCCATCCGCGCGCACGACGGGCAAAATTCCCCCATCGTGTGCGGGGCTTAAAACGTACAAGTGTGGAGCAATTTCCATCCGGGCGCATGACGGGCAAAATTAACCCCGTCGTCCGCGGGGGTTAAAACGCCTAGTGTGAAGCAATTCACATCCGCGCGCACGACGAGCAAAAATAACCCCGTCGTGCACGTCGTCCGCGGGGCTTAAAACACACAAGTGTCGAGCAATTTCCATCCGCATGCACGACAGGATAAATTACCCCCGTCGTGCGCGTGGGTTAAAACACCTAGTGTGGAGCAATTTCCATCCGAGCGCACGACGGACAAAATTAACCCCGTCGTCCGTGGGGGTTAAAACGTACAAGTGTGCAGCAATTTCCATCCGCGCGCACGACGGGCAAAATTAACCCCGTCGAGCGCGTCGTGTGCGGGCAAACACACAAGTGTGGAGCAATTTACAGCCGTGCGCACGACGGGCAAAATTACCATCGTCGTGCGCGAGGGGGAAAACGCAATGTGTAAAGCAATTTCCATCCGCGCGCACGACGGGCAAACTTAACTCGTCGTGCGCGTGGGTTAAAACGCCTAGTGTGCAACAATGTCCATCCGAGCGCACGACGGGAAAAAATTAACCCCGTCGTCCGCGGGGGTTAAAACGCACAAGTGTGAAGCAATTTCCATCCACGCGCACGACGGGCAAAATTACCCCCGTCGTGCGCGTGGGTTAAAACCCCTAGTGTGGAGCAATTTCCATCCGAGCGCACGATGGGCAAAATTAACCCCGTCGTCCGCGGGGGTTAAAACGCACAAGTGTGCAGCAATTTCATTCTGCGCGCACGACGGGCAAAATTAACCCCGTCGTGCGCATCGTGTGCGGACAAACGCACAAGTGTGGAGCTATTTACAGCCGTGCGCACGACGGGCAAAATTACCCCCGTCGTGCGCGAGGGGGAAAACGCAATGTGTAAAGCAATTTCCATCCGCGCGCACGACTTACCCCGTCGTGCGCGTTGGATAAAACGCCTAGTGTGCAGCAATTTCCATCCGAGCGCACGACGGGCAAAATTAACCCCGTCGTGCGCGGGGGTTAAAACGCCTTGTGTGAAGCAATTACCCCCGTCGTGGGCGTCGTGCGTGGGAAACGCATAAGTGTGGAGCATTTACCAACCGTGCGCACGACAGGCAAAAATTACCTCCGTCGTGCGCGAGGGGTAAAACGCAACGTGTAAAGCAATTTCCATCCCCGTCGTGCGCGTGGGTTAAAACGCCTAGTGTGCATCAATTTCCATCCGAGCGCACGACGGGCAAAATCAACCCCGTCGTGCGCGGGGGTTAAAACGCCTAGTGTGAAGTAATTCACATCAGCGCGCACGACGAGCAAAAATAACCGCGTCGTGCGCGTCGTCCGCGGGACTTAAAACGCACAAGTGTCGAGCAATTTCCATCCGTGCGCACGACGGGCAAAATTAACCCCGTCATGCTTGGGGGTTAAAACGCCTAGTGTGAAGCAATTACCCCCGTCGTGGGCGTCGTGCGCGGGAAACGCACAAGTGTGGAGCATTTACCAACCATGCGCACGACAGGCAAAAATTACCCCCGTCGTGCGCGAGGGGTAAAATGCAACGTGTTAAGCAATTTCCATCCGCGCGCACGATGGGCAAAATTACCCCCGTCGTGCGCGTGGGTAAAACGCCTAGTGTGGAGCAATTTCCATCCGAGCGCACGACGAACAAAATTAACCCCGTCGTCCGCGGGGGTTAAAACGCACATGTGTGCAGAAATTTCCATCCGCGCTCACGACGGGCAAAATTAACCCCGTCGTGTGCTTCGTGTGCGGGCAAACACACAAGTGTGGAGCAATTTACAGCCGTGCACACGATGGGCAAAATTACCCCGTCGTGCGCGAGGGGGAAAACACAATGTGTAAAGCAATTTCCATCCGCGCACACGACGGGCAAACTTACCTAGTCATGCGCGTGGATTAAAACGCCTAGTGTGCAGCAATGTCCATCCGAGCGCACGACGGGCAAAAATTAACCCCGTCGTCCGCGGGGGTTAAAACGCACAAGTGTGAAGCAATTTCCATCCGCGCGCACGACGAAAAAATTAACCCCGTCGTGCGCGTTGTCCGCGTGGCTTAAAACGCACAAGTGTGGAGCATTTTCCAGCTGCGCGCACGACGGGCAAAAATACGCCCCGTCGTGCACGGGGGTTAAAACGCCTAGTGTGAAGCAATTTTCATCTGCGCGTACGACGGGCAAAATTCTCCCCAGTCGTGCGCTTCGTGCGTGGGGCTAAAACGTACAAGTGTGGAGCATTTTCCATTCGCACGCACGACGGGCAAAATTACCCCCGTCGTGCGCGTCGTCCGCGGGGCTTAAAAAGCACAAGTGACAAGTGTGGTGAAATTTCCATACGACGGTAGCAATATGGGTAAACATATCTTTTAATTTCTTACAACAAGTGATTATTTTGCATAAAACCTAACATCAATTTTATACCGAATTTTTTTCAATATCAACATTCTTGTTGTCCCTTTTTACTCGGTGACGTGCATTATAAATTGATTTGCATGGAAGGTTGGATTTTCCTACATGACTTTCAAAATCTCAGCCGGCCTCAGCGTGCTATTTGCCAAATCTCTCAATGATCCATCTCCATTCCCTGCTACCGCTCTTCATCGGAATGGCCCTCGACATAATTAGCAGCTTGATGGTTGTGCCTGTCCTCAACGACTGTTAACCTTCACTCCTCACCGCCAACGCCGACGCCCACCATTACCACGCAATGAGAACAGACATTGACACTTCTTGGTTTTAACTGGCCTGTCGGTCGTTTTTTTCTTTCGGTGTCACCTGTAAACCCTGCTTCTTTCACATGCAAAGTAAACAGCAGGAATCCTATTGGAAGGTTTACATGCAAAGCGACAACATTCTTGTTGTCCCTTTTTAATCGGTGACGTGCATTATAAATTGATTTGCATGGAAGGTTGGATTTTTCTACATGACTTTCAAAATCTCAGCCAGCCTCAGCGTGCTATTTGCCAAATCTCTCAATGATCCATCTCCATTCCCTGCTACTGCCCTTCATCGGAATGGCCCTCGACATAATTAGCAGTTTGATGGTTGTGCCTGCCCTCAACGACTGTTAACCTTCACTCCTCACCGCCAACACCGACGCCCACCATTACCACGCAATGAGAACAGACATTGACACTTCTTGGTTTTAACTGGCCTGCGGTCGTTTTTTCATTTCGGTGTCACCTGTAAACCCCGCTTCTTTCACATACAAAGTAAACAACAGGAATGCTATTGGAAGTTTTACCCAAACTCATCGTCGACAAGGTAATAATCACATGGCTGATGGTCTTTATCCACACAAACAGCTCGTCTCTTCTCTTAAAAATTTGCGCGGTAGTAAATTCTTTTGTAAAATCCATTTCATCCTGTATCAAACAATTCATACAACTAATTCGACCTTGATTCAAAGATTTAATGTATTATCCCAGAAAAGATAAATCAATAGTACCTTGGATTGTTGTACCTTCTAGGATACATTAACATTTTCTTGCTTTCTTGCGTCTGAAAGTAGGGATTTTCGAGGTATTCCATTTGGTAAGTTCCGTATCTGCATGCATGTAAAATCACCAAATTTCTACATCATTTTCCACCCAATTGAATAAGAATTTCACCTACAGTGTATTTAAAAGTATATACTTACCAAATGGAATACCTGGAAAATCACTACTTTCAGACGCAAGAAAGGAAGAAAATGCAACTGTATCTTAGAAGGTCCGCTGACCGCTGAGATCTTCTGGGAAGATTTGAAGGTGCATTTTGGTTGCAAATGCTTCTTTATCCTAGAAGGTACGCTGACCGCTGAGATCTTCTGGGAAGATTTGAAGGTGCATTTTGGTTGCGAAGTTAGCCGGATTTCATTGGAGTCATTTTCTACCGCCATCCCATTCTCTTTACATGCATCTACATCATGAAGGAAATGGTCCACATTGAAATAGCAGGAGTAACTTTCAATTTTATCTTCCATTTACCATGGTATATATCTACATCAAGCAGAACGAAGCAATGGTTAGAATTTGTCCGGTTAAACTAAGAAACAAACATATTGTAAGAAAAATACGTAGAATACCATGGCTATACGAGGAAGATCCGAGAAGCAGAATACTTAGCAGATGTAATTGAAACCGCTGTGGCGCGACCTCGGTGGTAATCGCTGTTGCCGGTTGCTTCCGAAGGTTAACACAGCAGCCCCTGGCCGTGTCCACACTTGGGTAGAGACTTTGGATTTTGCACAGTACAGCTACCCAGGAGAACGGGATGAAGCAAAGAAGAATTTTTGGAGGAAGCAATTTTTCCGTGTATTTTCTTGAGGAAAGAAGAGGGATATAAATAGAGTTCAAAAAATAGCTGTTATGAATTCAAACTGTCAAATATTAAACGAGTATTAAATAGGCTTTGAATGCTGCGTATTAAAGCGAGGCTTTATTTGCGTATTTATTGAGAGGTTTTGAATGCTGCAATCAAATTAGCAGTTACCAACATTTTAGAATGAGACGCCATTTATTATAGACGAATTGGACTGCCCATGGATGAGGATGAGACTACAGTTGATTTACTGTGAGTCATGGAAAGAACCTGTGAGTCTACAGTTGTTGAGCTCGTGAATATACAGTATATACAGATGTTGCGGTGTAAGTAATTTTTGAGGGTAATCTCAAACACAAAGCGAAATTTTTGAGGGCGTTCACGGTCCATTTATAGTGAAATTGACCATTCAAATTGATGAGTATAAGTCCGTTATCCTACAGCGAGCCCTTCATTGCAAACATCTACGTAGACAATCATATGTATCAGTTTGTAAGAGCATAGGCTAATGAATCAGTTTGGGTCTATATCAGTATGTACATCAATATAGTTGAATTCGATTGAATATGCCTTCAGCTTGAATAAGTATCAGATTTAATTTTAAAGTTTGCATGTAGTTTCTGAGTCAGATTGAATAAGTATCCGGTTTAATCTACAATGTTTTCAGATTGAACAAGTATAATAAGACTTAAATCTAAAAGCTTGCATGTAGGCTTGATTGGGATTCAGATTAAGTATGATTAAATTTATTCCCGTGGGTGCGTTGAGAAAATTTGTCATCGATAAAACATCAGCTTAACGTGCACAACGAGTAAATTCTGCTGGTTGTGCGCGTTAAACAATTGTTCATAAAATACCTTAGATGCTCAAAGCGAACACCTGGCTCTGGCTGTGCTTGTTGTGCACTTTGCGCAATTAAAGTAACCATTATAAATATGATCAACGCACACAACGGTCATAAATTAGTTGGTACTGAGCGTTGAGCAATTATGTAAGCGGCTATTAATTTTTCCAGCTCACGGCCCACCGGCCGGTCAAACATTCTTGAGAAATGCACATGTCTGGTATCAATCAGCTGTAGATTTACGAGCAGTCTTTTGTATATTCACAAGAACCCCTCAGTTTGTAAGAGCATAGGTGTAACGACTGGTTTTCATGTATTTTGGATTATCTATATTATATATATGTTTTGAATGGATTTTCTCCTTATGTGTGGTTTTCGTCCCCGTAGCTTTCGTTTTCATTCGTTTCGTCGTGATTTTCTAGCTTCTTCCTTAGAATTGTTGATCTTGGAGTAAGTCACTCATGACGAACTTCAAATCGCTCATATTTTAGAGTTAGAGTGATCTTAGATGCCGTAGGAATCTTCCCGAAGCTTCGCGCTTCAATTCGGCACTTATCGTGCACGTAGTTGGTTCAAGAAGGGGAACCAACCAACTAGATTGGGATCTAGTCGGTCAGGAACTCTACTGGAACCGACTAGTTCATTGAATCAATTGTATATGAGTTACTGTTTACTCTTAGTCAGTCTAAGAACAACCACCGACCGACTAGATGTGAAACTAGTCGGTCAGAACTTGCTCTCAGACTGACTAGTCCCTTTGATAAATTTCACCTGAGTTACTGTATATCGTTAGTCGGTTTAAGAACATCTTTCGACCGACTAGATGTCAAACTGGTCGGTCAGCCATCGTTCATTAACCGACTAATTCATTGACCATTTTGACGACCTGAGTTACTGTTTGCTTTTAGTCGGTCACAGTTGGTCGACCGACCGACTAGTTATTAAACTAGTCGGTCAACAACCCTTCTTTGACCGACTAATCAACCCAGAAACCCTAATTTTTGGGCAGCCGCCGGCTGTGCCTATTTAAACCTTCCAAACGCTTTTCTTTCTTCCTTCATTTCTCCTGAGCCTCCTTCTTCCCCAAATCATCATCCATCTTCCCCTAACCTTCCTCCTTCATCAAGAGCCCCTCTCCCTCTCCATTTAGCCCGGCCATCACCTCTAGGTCGCCGGAAAACCCCCAAAACCCCCAAAATCTCATTTTCTCCAGATTTTCCCATCCATTCCAGATCTGAACCATAGGTTCCCCGGATCGTTTCTTCCGTTGCCGTGCTTGCTCGGCATTGATCTTCCGCTTCTATACGGTAGGGTTCGATCCTTTGATATTCTCATAACACCCCTTGTGATTTTATTGAAACCCTAATAATGAGCTAGGTTGGATGTTGTTCTAATGTTGTTTTGCCATGGAAACGATCTCATCTCCGTAGTTAACATTTTGTGGCGTGCCTCGTTGATCGTCATCCTCGGTGCTAGGCAAGTGAAACTTGCAACTTAGGGGTTTTAGGCCATGTCTTAGGCCATTTGCTTGTTGTAGCGTAAAAAGAGACTAGACAGTGAAATGATAGCTGCCTAGACGCCTATTTGATCTAGTTTGACAACGAAACTAGATCCGTCACCTCAATTGATCTAGCTTGACAACGAAGCTAGGTCCAACCCTTTTTAACTTGTTGTTCATGCATATTAAACTGCCATGTTTAATTCCTTACTTGTACGCCTTACTACATGGCATGCTATCCATGTTGAATGTCGCATTCGTAGCACACGCTACCATACTTGTGTTTCCTGGCTCGTGTTCCAGAAGCGAGCATTCCGTGTTCGGGGTAATGCCCTGGCTCGATATACGTGTTAAGCACATTTCCTGGCTCGTGTTCCAGAAGCGAGCATTCCGTGTTCGGGGTAATGCCCTGGCTCGATACACGTGGAGGGGTAGAGATAAATGGTCACTTGAGCTTAGGAGTTGGCCCGATCAGCCACTCTAGCCAATAGGCGGAATCTCTGTGCACGACGTGTTTACTTGATGTGATTTACTTGACTTGTTCTTGTCCGTGTTTATACCTGTAAAACTTGTCATCCATGCTATACTCGTTACTTGCACCCTACCTTGTTTGTCACTTCCATTTTATACTTGCCATGCTGAGCATCATACTATAACTGCTAGGTTGTTAGTTTCCTTTCCTTTCAGTTTCCTTGCCCAAGTCTTTTAGACTTGCTGACATGTGCCCCCTTTACTCTTTTGGGTGACACATGTTAGATCCCGAGCCAGAGTTTGTTGTTGGGGACGTGGTGTTAGCTGACGCTGAGTCAGGACCCGTGTTTGCTGTGGAGGAGTACGTGGACACTGGGGACCAGTCCTAGTGTCTTCGTTGAGCTTTCCCTTTTGTTTTAGACAGCTGTTGTTGTCGGTGCGCAGCACCTATACTTTGTTATGTTTGTCCTCGCTGGCCTTGTTCTGGGCCTTTAGACTCTTTCTTTTAGCCTAGTGGCTTTTCTGGATGTTGAACTTAATTTTAATGTTGGACAAATTCTGAGATTTGAGATTTTATTTCTGTCTCTCTTTGTGTTATTATTGTCGTTCCGTTTGTGGTTACATGGACCTGCTTATGTTTTATTGACGCTTATCGGGAGTGGGGCTTCACAGCTCCACTCCCGTGCGGACCTTTTCACGTCTCGCCTCCATTTTAGGGAAGCGGGGCGTGACAATATGCTAATGAATCAGTTTGGATCTGTATCAGTATGTACATCAATATATTTGAATGGCTGGGTCATTTTCAAAATGTCATCAATTTGAATATGTAAGAGATTTAATCTAAAATTTTGCATGCAGTTTCTGAATTCGATTGAATATGTCTTCAGATTGAAAAGGTATCAGATTTATTTTTAAAGTTTGCATGTAGTTTCTGAGTCAGAGTGAATAAGTATCCGGTTTAATCTACAATGTTTTCAGATTGAACAAGTATAAGAAGACTTAAATCTAAAAGTTAGGATGTAGGCTTGATTGGGATTCAGATTAAGTATGATGAAATTAGGAATTTGATTGATTCACCGCGGTAGCGCGCATTGGGATTAAAATTATAGCATCTCACAAATATGCTCAAAGCGCAAAACGGTCAAATTTATTCCCGTGGGGGCGTTGAGCAAATTTGTCATCGACACAACTATAGCTTAACGCGCACAACAGGCATAATTCTGCATGTTGTGCGCTTTGCGCAATTATGTTAGCCATAACAAATTTGCTGAATGCGCACACCGGCTCAAAGTGAACACCTGGCGTTACTTGTTGTGCGCTTTGAGCAATTTTTTAAACCATTAAAAATTTGCTCACCACGCACAACGGGCATAATTTTGTATATTCACAAGCACCCCTCTGTAGCTTGACGGGGTCTTCGATGTAGCCACACAGTAAATATGGTAATGCAACAGTCACATCCTCATTGACCTATCTGCGTTGCGCGCATTGAGCAATTCCCGTTTTCCATGCGTTTTGCGCGGTGATCAATTATAATAGTTTCTCTCTTCTGTATTATTTAGCCCGTGGTGCGTGTCGAATAAAATGAATTAAAAAATCTTAGTGGAGAGTAGTATTGTTGGGAGTAAGTTTCCTATTAGCATCAATGTTGATCAAGGTGAAAAATCGTTGAGTTTCCTTGTTATGCGCGGAGAGTAATTAACCTATTTTGATCCAGATACTAAAATAATTGGGATTACGTGATTTTTGCATTGGTATTACGCGGTTTGCGCGTTGAGTAAATAATTGTTGATTCCCGAGTTCCATTGCATTACTGTAGGATCAAGGACTTATTATACGCTTCATTTTGATTGCTCTAATTCCATATAGCAACTCCAACACAAATCTCTAAAAAACCCCCTTCAAAATGGAATATCTTTAAAAGATGCTATTTTTGAGGCTGGGCAACTCCAACCCACCATCTTCAAATCCTATTTTCTCTTTGTTTAAGCTTTACTAATGAAAAATATTTATCATTATAATGGGTTAATCTAATACATTGTTTCTGCATGAAAGAAAACTATAAATAATATTATTCTTCAATGTTAATTTTTTTAATTTTTAAGTATTTAGTATTTCTTGTAATATTGTAAATATTTTAAAATTTGCTCGAAAAATATCCAATATTGGTCTCATGTAGTAGGTATAATTGAGATATTTCCATCGGTACTAAAATTATTAAATTTGGTCATGTGATTTGTAAAATACATTTGTAATAAATAGCCGTTACCAAGCTATGACGGTAATAAACGCAACGAAGGGCTGATATCAATTATCCGTTGTGCGCGTCGTGCGCGGTGGTTAAAAGTCATAGTGTGAATCAATATCCATCCGCTGTACACACACGGTCTCACATCCGAGGACTCCACATTACACACACTCCACATTACACACAAGGGCTTATAGTGGAACCAATTAACCCGCACGCACAACAGAAACAATTTGATTGTTTTTGTTGCGCTGGAAAATAAATAATTTTTCGAGTCTTTGACGGAGAGTAATTCAAGGCGCAAAACAGTTCGGTTTCCTTGTCGTGTGGGGAAAGTAAATTGCCTCTTTTTCAGCTGAGCCTAAAATACTTAGGATTACGCGTTTTTCTCGATGGGATTACATGTTGAGTAAATAAGATGTTCATTCCCGAGATCCTTAGCATTACTGTAGTAGGATAACAGACTTAATACTCATCAATTTGATCGGTCGTTTTTCACTATAAATGGACCGTGAATGCCGTGAATGCCCTGGAGAAGCGTATGAAATCGGAGGACTACAGGCTGATGCAGTCACGTCCCAAATATGCTTCTCTCCCTGGTCTGCGAAGAGAAGAATGGCCCCCCGGGCCTTTGCGCCCTGGTTGGCTGCTCTGGGTCAATTAGGTTGGCGGTGCATGGCTACCGTCTCTCTGAGGCACAAGCACTCCCTCCTGTTCTTTTCGATCTCTTGGCTCGCAGCCAAATTGACCAAATCTGACTGTGGATGAAGCAGATCATAATTGTCCCATTCCTCCTGGAGATTTCCAATTTTGGCTGCGAGACAAGAGATCGAAAAGAACAGGAGGGAGTGCTTGTGCCTCAGAGGGACGGTAGCCATGCACCGCCAACCTATGTGACCCAGGGCAGACATCCAGGGCGCAAAGGCCAGGGGGCCATTCATCTCTTCGCAGACCAGGGATAGGAGCATATTCGGGAGGCGACAGCATCAGCTTGTAGTCCTCCGATTTCATACGCTTCTCCAGGGCATTCACGGTCCATTTAGTGTGAAATTGACCATTCAAATTGATGAGTATACTCCGTTATGCTACAGCGAGCCCTAATGCCTGACGCTTACGTTAGAAATGGACGATGGAATTCAACCAGTTCTCTTTTCACGTAAAGCTAAATGGTTGATGTTGGAAACTTACGCAATGGTGGTAATAAACACAACGAAGGGCTATCATCCATTTATAATCATGCATGCCCGATGACTGCCTTCCATATGTGAGCATTTCGCCTTCCACTCCTCGACTATACACTCCATATCCATCTCCTCTTTATAAACTCCATCCAAACCATTAAATCCTTCATCATTTCACTATACCTCGTCTATGACACACAAACACTCCCTCCTGTCCTTTCCGATCGCGAAGATAAAAAGCTCATTCTATTTTTTATGCAACCATTTGGTGTTGTTCGACGCCTCATGTGAATCGGAGTTCATCGGTGTCTTTGAAACGGCTACATACCTGACTGCAGGTTACACCGACGCATGCTATGACTACACTCATATCCAGCCGATGATGGCAGAAAATCGGCAACGACGGTAATAAACAGAACGAAGATGGTCGCCCGATGAACTCACGGAAGTTGACGGGGAAGCACGCAGATCACACCGACAATCACATGTTTCAGTTTGTAAGAGCATAGGCTAATGAATCAGTTTAGATCTGTATCAGTATGTACATCAATATATTTGAATGGCTGGGTCATTTTCAAAATAACATCAACTAGAATATGTATGAGATTTAATTTAAACTTTAACTAAACGCGCACAACGAGCTTAATTCTGCTGGTTGTGCGCGTTTAAGTATGATGAAATTTGGAATGTGATTGATTCACTGCGCTGGTGCGAGGTGGAATTAAAATTATAGCATCTCACAAATATGCTCAAAGCGCAAAATGGTCAAATTTATTCCCGTGGGGGCGTTGAGCAAATTTGTCATGACTTTAAATAAACGCGCACAACGGGCATAATTTGACTGGTTGTGCGTGTTTAAGTATGATGAAATTTGGAATTTGATTGATTAACTGCGGTGGCGCGCAGTGAGAGTAAAATTATAGCATCTCACAAATATGCTCAAAGCGCAAAACGAGCAAATTTATTCCCGTGGGGGCGTTGAGCAAATTTGTCATCGACGCAACTTTTGCGTAACGCGCACAACCGGCATAATTCTGCATGTTGTGCGCTTTGCGCCATTATGTTAACCATTACAAATTTGCTGAACGTGCACACCGGCTCAAAATGAACACCTGGCGTTACTTGTTGTGCGCTTTGATCAACTTTTAAACCATTAAAAATTTGCTCACCGCGCACAACGGCCATAAATTTATTGGTACTGAACGTTGAGCAATTATGTAACGGCCATAAATTTTTTCACCGTACTTGCCACCGATATTAAATTCTTGGGAAAATCATATGTCTGGTATCAATCAGCTGTAGATTCAGGAGCATTATTTTGTTATTCACGAGCACCCTTCTGTAGCTTGACGGGGTCATCGATGTAGCCACACAGTTAATATGGTACTGCAGCAGTCACATCCTCATTGACCCATCTGCATTGTGCGCATTGAGCAATTCCTATTTTCCATGCGTTTTGCGCGAGGATCAATTATAATAGTTTCTCTCTTCTGTATTATTTAGCGCGGGGTGCGTGTCGAATAAAATGTATTAAAAAATCTTAGTGGAGAGTAGTATGTTGGGAGTAATTTTCCTATTAGCATCAATGTTGATCAAGGCGAAAAATCGTTGAGTTTCCTTGTTATGCGCGGAGAGTAATTAACCTATTTTGATCCAGATGCTAAAATAATTGGGATTACGCGATTTTCGCGTTGGTATTACGCGGTTTGCGCGTTGAGTAAATAATTGTTGATTCCCGAGATCCATTGCATTACTGTAGGATCAAGGACTAATTATACGCTTCATTTTGATTGCTCCAATTCCATATAGCAACTCCAACACAAATCTCTAAAAAACCCCCTTCAAAATGGAATATCTTTAAAAGATGCTATTTTTGAGGCTGGGCAACTCCAACCCACCATCTTCAAATCCTATTTTCTCTTTGTTTAAGCTTTACTAATGAAAAATATTTATCATTATAATGGGTTAATCTAATACATTGTTTCTGCAAGAAAGAAAACTATAAATAATATTATTCTTCAATGTTAATTTTTTTTAATTTTTAAGTATTTAGTATTTCTTGTAATATTGTAAATATTTTAAACTTTGCTCGAAAAATATCCAATATTGGTCTCATGTAGTAGGTATAATTGAGATATTTCCATCGGTACTAAAATTATTAAATTTGGTCATGTGATTTGTAAAATACATTTGTAATAAATAGCCGTTACCAAGCTATGACGGTAATAAACGCAACAAAGGGCTGATATCAATTATCTGTTGTGCGCGTCGTGCGCGGTGGTTAAAAGTCATAGTGTGAATCAATATCCATCCGCTGTACACACACGGTCTCACATCTGAGGACTCCACATTACACACAAGGGCTTATAGTGGAACTGTCACGCCCCGCTTCCCTAAAATGGAGGCGAGACGTGAAAAGGTCCGCACGAGAGTGGAGCTGTGAAGCCCCAAACCCGATAAGCGTCAATAAAACATAAGCAGGTCCCTGTAACCACAAACGGAACAACAATAATAACACAAGGAGAGACAGAAATAAAATCTCAATTCTCAGAATTTGTCCAACATGAAAATTAAGTTCAACATCCAGAAAAGCCACCAGGTTAAAAGAAAGAGTCTAAAGGCCCATAACAAGGCCAACAAACATAACAAAGTATAGGTGCCACACACCGACAACTACAGCAGTCTAAAACAAAAGAGGAAAGCTCAACGAAGACACTAGGACTGGTCCCCAGTGTCCACGTACTCCTCGCCAAACACAGGCTCGGGCTCGACGTCAGCAAACACCTTTTCCTCAACAATGTACTCAGGCTCAGGATCTAACAGGTGTCACCCAAAAGAGTAAAGGGGCACAAGTCAGCAAGTCTAAAAGACTTGAGCAAGGAAATTGAAAGTAAGGCAAACTAACAACCTAACAGTTATGGTATGCATGACATGGCAGTTATGGTATAAGTGCACAAGTAAGACATGGTGAAACAATAAGTACAAGAGAACAATTATCAGGACAAGTCAAGAGTAGCCAAGCTACTAACAATCTCAATCTTTTCACTAGTCACGTTTCAAGTTGTTTGTAGATGTTTACGCCTTACAGCTGAACGGTTTGACATTCACACTGATTGGCCCCTTAACACTACCCCAGAACCCAGAGTTTACGCCTTACAACTGCAGTTGCTGATCGGGCAGACTCCCAGTTGAATGGCTGCTTAACTCTTACCCCAAAACCCACATGTAAACGAGCCAGGGTCCCTGTACACGAGCTCAGTAAATGAGCCAGGGTTGCCCCGCACAAGAGCTCGTTTCCTGGATCACAAACCAGGAGCGTATTTCATTTGGCATAGGGGTGCACCTAGCCTCAATCATTTCACAAGGTGTAGCGGAGCTACGCAATCACGGGAACACTTAAAGAATGCAATGACATGATAATAAATTTGCGTACCGTTAATGGAAATTAAACATGACATGGTAGATGTGCAACATGATAAATGTCGGTTCTAGCTTCGTTGTCAAGCTAGTTCCTAAAATTGCGCCTAGGCGAGTATCATTTCGTCGCCTAGTCTCTTTTACGCCTACAACAAGCAAATGGCCTAAGACATGGCCTAAAACCCTAAGTGGCAAGTTTCACTTGCCTAGCACCAAGGATGACGATCACGAAGGTTCGTCTCACGGACGCTAATCTACGGGGAAGTCGCTGTTATGGAGAAACAATCATCAAAACAACATTCATTTCATTAGGGTTTCACAAAAACACAAATGGGTTAAGAGAACATTAAGAGGTCGATTTATTACCGTATCAGAAGCGGAAGAATGATGCCGAGCAAGCACGGCAATGGAAGAAACGCTCCGGGGAACCTAGGGTTCAGATCTGGAATGGATGGGGAAAATCTGGAGAAATGGGGTTTGGGGATTTTTGGGGGTTGGAGATGGCCTAGGGCATGGTGGTAGACCAAAATGGAGAGGGAAACTCCAAGGGAGGAAGGAATGGCTTGGGGAAATGTTGGAGAGTGGTTTGGGGAAGAAGGAGGCTCAAGAGAATGAAAGAGGGATGAAAGAAATCGTGGGTGGGGTTTAAATAGGGAGTGCTGGCGGCTGCCCAGAAATTAGGGTTTCGACACAGATTAGTCGGTCAAAGAGCAACCACTGACCGACTAGTTTGGGAACTAGTCGGTCGGTTGACCAACGCAGACCGACTAAGTCCAAACAGTAACTCCTGTACAAAAATAGGATTTAGATTTAGTTGGTCAAAGAACAACTACTGACCGACTAGTTCCTCATCTAGTCGGTCGAAGAATGTTCTTAGACCGACTAAGAATGAATAGTACTTGGTATCAAAAATGATCATAGAGCTAGTCGGTTAAAGAACGATTGCTGACCGACTAGTTTGCAACCTAGTCGGTCGACCAATGTTCTTAGACCGACTAACGATAAACAGTAACTCCTGAGTAATTAACAAAGCCAACTAGTCGGTCCATGAAGGTTTGCCGACCGACTAAATTGTCATCTAGTCGGTCGGTTCCCCTTCTTGTACTGGCTAACGTGCACAAAAAGTTCCGAAATGGAGCGCGAAGCTCCGGGATCGATTCCTAAGATTCCTAGGCTTGATCTAACAATAAGATATGACCGATATGAAGCCCGTCATGAATGACTTACTCCAAAATCGACGATTCTAAGGAAGAAGCTAAGAAAACACGACGAAACGATCGAAAATGAAAGTTACGGAGACGAAAACCACATATAAGGAGAAAATCCACCAAAACATATAATATAATATAAATAATCCAGATACATGAAAACTAGTCGTTACATCCTCCCCAACTTAAGAAAAATTCCGTCCTCGGAATTTCCCAACACTCACGTGTCCGGAAACAAAAGTGGGTAGCGCTCTCGCATCTCATCCTCATTCTCCCAAGTAGACTCTCCAGGCGAGCCGTGTCGCCACATCACCCTCACAAGATCGAAAACCTTGTTCCGTAGTGACTTCTGACGCCTGTCCAGAATCTGCACTGGCTGCTGGTCATACGTCATATCGGGGTGAACGGTAATCTCCGAGAAATCCACAGCATGAGATGGGTCGCTAATGTATCGACGAAGTTGCGACACATGGAAAACATTGTGAACTCCTTCCAAAGATGGCGGTAAGGCTAAGCGGTAGGCTACCTCGCCAACCCTCTCCAGAATGTCAAACGGTCCAATGTATCGCGGGCTCAACTTCCCTCGCTTTCCAAAGCGAATCACACCACGATTCGGGGAAATCCTCAGAAACACATGATCGCCCGGCTGAAACTCCAAAGGACGGCGTTTAGCATCCGCCCAATGCTTAAAACGGTCCTGAGCAATCCTCAACCTCTCCCGAATGTTCCTGACAATATCCACGGCCTCCACAATCATCTCAGGTCCCAACAGCTCCCGGTCACCAACGTCATCCCAACTCAATGGCGATCGACATTTCCTCCCATAAAGAGCGGCGAAAGGCGCCATGCCAATACTCGCCTGGAAGCTATTGTTGTAAGAAAACTCCACCAGATGTAGATGGTCCTCCCACGAACCCTTGAAATCCAACATGCACGCCCTCAGCATGTCCTCCAAGATCTGAATCGTCCTCTCGGACTGGCCATCCGTCTGCGGATGGTACGCCGTGCTGAAACTCAGACGCGTACCAAAACTCTTCTACAAACTCTGCCAGAACTGAGATGTGAACCTTGTGTCTCTGTCCGACATGATACTCACAGGGACTCCGTGAAGTCGTACGACCTCCTGCACGATTCACGTTACATCACTATCTAAAGTAGGAAGAAGGAAATAGAAACGGAGAGTAAAAGAATTTACCTCCATATATCTCCTCGCTAGCGCCTTAGTGGACTGTCCCACTCGGAATGGAATAAAGTGCGCGGATTTGGTCAATCTATCTACGATCACCCAAATCGCGTCATTCTGCTTCGGACTCCGAGGTAGTCCAGTCACGAAATCCATAGTGATGTGTTGCCATTTCCACTCCGGAATCGGAAGCGGTTGTAGCAACCCTACCGTACGCTGGTGCTCCGCCTTTACCTGCTGGCAAACCAAGCACTTGGCCACACTCCGAGCCACACTCCTCTTCATGCCATGCCACCAATAGTTCAGACGAAGATCCTGGTACATCTTGGTCCCACCAGGATGCACAGAATACGGCGAGCTGTGTGCCTCCACCATCAATTCCTCTCTAATATCCCCAGCTGACACACACAACCTAGCTCCAAACCTCAGCGAGCCATCCTCATGAATCAAAAAGTCAGTTCGCAGACCGGCTTCCACCTGCTCCCGAATCTTCACCAGCTTCGGATCCTCAGCCTGGCCAGCCTTGATCCGATCCACGATCGTCGACTGTATCTGCATACACATCAACGAAGAAGCCTCCCCAGGAAGAACAATCTCCACACCAGACTCGCAAAAATCCTGCTGCAATCTCCACTGCTAGGTCAAAATCATCACCGCTGGAAGCCTACTCAGCGCATCAGGAACCACATTCACCTTGCCAGGGTGATACTGCAAATCAATCTCATAATCCGCCATGAGCTCCAACCATCGACGCTGTCGCATGTTGAGCTCCTTCTGAGTGAAAATGTACTTCAAGCTTTTGTGATCGGTGAAAATCTTCACTTTCTCACTCAGCAAGAAGTGCCTCCAAATCTTAAGAGCAAACACAACGGCAGCCAACTCCAAATCATGTGTCGGGTAATTCTTCTCATGTACCTTGAGCTGACGAGATGCATATGCCACAACATGCCCGTGCTGATGCAACACACAACCGAGACCCTTGCCAGAAGCATCGCAAAAGATCTCAAATCCACCGCTGCGATAAGGCACAACAAGAATAGGGGCAGTCGACAATCTCTCCCTCAGAACACCAAAAGCATTCTCACAATCACCCAACCAAACAAAAGATCTCCTTCCGCGTCAATCTGGTCATCGGCTCAGCAATACGGGAAAAGTCCTTAATGAAGCATCGATAGTAACCAGCAAGCCCAAGGAAACTCCGAATCTCAGACGCTGACTGCGGAACAGGCCACTCTCTGATGGCCCTGATCTTCTCAGGATCCACTGAAATACCATCTCCAGTCACCACATGCCCAAGAAAAGCAACTCTGTCCAGCCAAAACTCACACTTCGAAAACTTAGCATACAACCGATGCTTCCTCAAAATCTCCAATACTGTCCTCAAGTGCGATGCATGCTCCTCCTCCGACTTCGAATAGATCACAATGTCGTCAATAAAGATAACGATAAACTTATCCAAAACGTCGTAGAAAATAAGGTTCATCAGATTCATGAAAACTGCGGACGCATTGGTTACAACGAAAGGCATAACCACAAACTTGTAGTGTCCATACTTCGTCCTGAACGCTGTCTTCAGAACATATCCCTTCTTCACCTTCAACTGATGGTAACCACTCCTCAGATCCAACTTAGAAAACACACTCGAACCTCCAAGCTGATCAAAAATATCAGCAATGCGAGGCAACGTGTATTTATTCTTGATGGTCACCGCATT
Source organism: Scilla litardierei (assembly GCA_030789695.1). Taxonomy (NCBI): domain Eukaryota; kingdom Viridiplantae; phylum Streptophyta; class Magnoliopsida; order Asparagales; family Asparagaceae; genus Scilla; species Scilla litardierei. Next base: position 700,138,627 of record CM061142.1, read on the forward strand.
CAGCTCCCGATAGTCCACGCACATGCGACGCGAACCATCCTTCTTCTTTACCAGCAGCACCGGTGCTCCCCACGGAGACACACTAGGATTGATATAACCCTTCTGTAAAAGCTCATCCAGCTGCTTCCGCAATTCCTCTAACTCAGCGGGTGCCATACGATACGGCGCCTTCGAAATCGGCTGCGCTCCCGGAACAAGATCAATAGAAAATTCTAGAGCTCGATCAGGTGGCAAACCAGACATATCCTCGGGGAAGACGTCATCAAAGTCCCGCACAACCGCTGGCCTCTCCAGCTCCATCTGTATAGCCACAAACTCCACCGGCCTGGCCCGAAACCTGACAGGACCAAGCGAGCTGCTACCTCGACTGAACTCAAATACTGGATGCCCGGGAATCTCGAACACCACCTTCTTCCTCTGACATTCGATCGTAGCATAGAAGCTCGCAAGCCAATCCATCCCAAGGACCGCATCATAGTTGATGATGTCGTGGACAATGAAATCAGCGTAAAGCTCATGTCCACAAACCACCAACGGGCAAGAATTGCAACCAAGATGCACCGAGACCATGCCATTCCCTGTAACGATATTCCAACTCTTGGGAAGAGGGGACGTCGACAAGGAATGCTTCTCCACGAAGCTCCGAGAAATAATGCACATCGATGCGCCATAGTCAAAGAGGACTTGTGCAGGAAATGTGCACACCAAAACCACACCTAACAAGCAATTAACAATCAAACCCTAGTCTAGCAAACAATCATGTTCAAGCAAACAACATAATCTAACAATCAAAACTAGCTAGGAAAGTAATGGCTAGATTGAGGATTACCCGTGATAACCTCATCCACAGCCTCGCTCTCCACAGCAGTCATCAGAAAAGCCTGCCTCCTCGGTGGAATAGCCTGCTGAAAAGCCTGCCTCTGTGGAACAAGAGCTGCTCCACGTCCAGCAGGAACAGACGCTCTCTGCTGCAATGGCTGTACTGCAACAGGTGCCCTCCGCAGCTGATTCGCATGCCGACAATCCTTCGCGACATGAGAAGCATCACCACAAACCAAACACTGGCCCAAAAACTTCCTACACTAATCCTTGATGTGGCCAGGCTTGCCGCAGAAATGGCAAGTCTTCGGAATAGTCCCTCCTGGCCTCTTGAACTGCACCAGATGATTAGGCTTGAAACCAGGCCTAACCACTGCTCTGGCTTGCTCCATAGGCCTCTTCCCAGCACCCGAAACATGTCCTCTCCTCTGGCTCAGGTTCAGCTCCTGCCTCCTCACAGCGACCAAAACCTTCTGATAAAAGTCCAGATCAGAGGAAGACACAAAACTCTGAAGCTCCAAAGCAAGCCCCTGTAGGAACCTCTGAGCCCTCTCATCAGCATCCTGCACCATCTTCGGTGCGAACCGACTCAGCCTAGTGAACTCTTGGTGGTACAGGTCCACCGTCAAGCTCCCTTGCTTCAGATCAATAAAGCGCTGCAGCATCTCCTTCCTAGCAGCCTTTGGAAAGAACTCCTCATCAAACCTGGACTTAAAGGTAGCCCAAGCTATCGGCTCCACCAGCATCTTCTCTTCCGCATCCCACCAGTTCCGAGCATTATCCTTGAGTTGCCTCTTCGCCAAATCAACCCATCCAGCCGAGGTGATCTTGGACATCTTCAAATTATCCTCAATGTTCCGAACCCACTCATCGGCAGCAAGAGGACCCTCAGACCCATCAAGATATGCAGGACCCAGCTCCCGAAATTGCTTTGCTCCCGGCTCGAAGCGAGGGGCATCCTGGATTGCCCGACCAGCTCAAACAACTGGAGCATTCTGGACTTGTAGGAGCACGCCCTGCTGCACCTGCTTCATCTGAAGCATCATCTGCATCATCTCTCCATTGGTGGGCTCCCGCTCAGGCTCCTCGTCATGAGGGGGCGCACCACTACCTCCACCACGGGTGAATCGCCTTCCTGCCATCTAATGACACAGAAAACGAAGCAGATTAGACTCATAACTTATGACTCGGATGTCGAACTTAGTTTATTAGACATTCTAATATTATTATCGTCATTTCGATAATCGCAGTTACAGAAGAGACCTGCATGGGCCACCAACAAAACCTGTCACGCCCCGCTTCCCTAAAATAGAGGCGAGACGTGAAAAGGTCCGCACGAGAGTGGAGCTGTGAAGCCCCAAACCCGATAATCGTCATTAAAACATAAGCAGGTCCCTGTAACCACAAACGGAACAACAATAATAACACAATGAGAGACAGAAATAAAATCTCAATTCTCAGAATTTGTCCAACATGAAAATTAAGTTCAACATCCAGAAAAGCCACCAGGCTAAAAGAAAGAGTCTAAAGGCCCAGAACAAGGCCAACAAGGACAACATAACAAAGTATAGGTGCCACGCACCGACAACTACAGCAGTCTAAAACAAAAGAGGAAAGCTCAACGAAGACACTAGGACTGGTCCCCAGTGTCCACGTACTCCTCGCCAAACACAGGCTCGGGCTCGGCGTCAGCAAACACCTCGTCCTCAACAATGTACTCAGGCTCAGGATCTAACATGTGTCACCCAAAAGAGTAAAGGGGCACATGTCAGCAAGTCTAAAAGACTTGAGCAAGAAAACTGAAAGTAAGGCAAACTAACAACCTAACAGTTATGGTATTCATGACATGGCAGTTATGGTATAAGTGCACAAGTAAGACATGGTGAAACAATAAGTACAAGAGAACAATTATCAGGACAAGTCAAGAGTAGCCAAGCTACTAACAATCTCAATCTTTTCACTAGTCACGTTTCAAGTTGTTTGTAGATGTTTACGCCTTACAGCTGAACGGTTTGACATTCACACTGATTGGCCCCTTAACACTACCCCAGAACCCAGAGTTTACGCCTTACAACTGCAGTTGCTGATCGGGCAGACTCCCAGTTGAATGGCCGCTTAACTCTTACCCCAAAACCCACATGTAAACGAGCCAGGGTCCCTGTACACGAGCTCAGTAAATGAGCCAGGGTTGCCCCACACAAGAGCTCGTTTCCTGGATCACAAACCAGGAGCGTATTTCATTTGGCATAGGGGTGCACCTAGCCTCAATCATTTCACAAGGTGTAGCGGAGCTACGCAATCACGGGAACTCTTAAAGAATGCAATGACATGACAATAAATTTGCGTACCGTTAATGGAAATTAAACATGACATGGTAGATGTGCAACATGATAAATGTCGGTTCTAGCTTCGTTGTCAAGCTAGT